>CM041810.1:21699135-21934135 GCA_023376895.1 Aspiorhynchus laticeps | reverse complement strand
CATACTTTTCGTGTTCATACTTTTCAGTTGGCCAAGATTTCTAAAAATCCTTTCTTTGTATTGGTCTTAAGTAATATTCTAATTTTCTGAGATACTGAATTTGGGGTTTTCATTAGTTGTCAGTTATAATCATCAAAATTAAAAGAAATAAACACTTGAAATATATCAGTCTGTGTGGAATGAATGTATACATTATACAAGTTTCACTTTTTGAATGGAATTAGTGAAATAAATCAACTTTTTGATGATATTCTAATTATATGACCAGCACCTGTACATATACATATACATGTATATATACATATACATATACATGTATATGTATATGTATATATATATATATATATGTATATATATATATACAGGTGCATCTCAATAAATTAGAATGTCGTGGAAAAGTTCATTTATTTCAGTAATTCAACTCAAATTGTGAAACTCGTGTATTAAATAAATTCAGTGCACACAGACTGAATTAGTTTAAGTCTTTGGTTCTTTTAATTGTGATGATTTAGGCTCACATTTAACAAAAACCCACCAATTCACTATCTCAACAAATTAGAATACTTCATAAGACCAATAAAAAAAAAATCATTTTTAGTGAATTGTTGGCCTTCTGGAAAGTATGTTCACTTACTGTATATGTATTCAATACTTGGTAGGGGCTCCTTTTGCTTTAATTACTGCCTCAATTCGGCGTGGCATGGAGGTGATCAGTTTGTGGCACTGCTGAGGTGGTATGGAAGCCCAGGTTTCTTTGACAGTGGCCTTCAGCTCATCTGCATTGTTGGGTCTGGTGTCTCTCATCTTCCTCTTGACAATACCTCATAGCTTCTCTATGGGGTTCAGGTCAGGCGAGTTTGCTGGCCAATCAAGCACAGTAACACCATGGTCATTGAACCAGCTTTTGGTACCTTCGGCAGTGTGGGCAGGTGCCAAGTCCTGCTGGAAAATGAAATCAGCATCTCCATAAAGCTTGTCAGCAGAAGGAAGCATGAAGTGCTCTAAAATTTCCTGGTAGATGGCTGCGTTGACTGTGGACTGAAGAAAACACGGGGACCATCACCAGCAGATGACATGGCAGCCCAAATCATCACTGACTGTGGAAACTTCACACTGGACTTCAAGCAACATGGATTCTGTGCCTCTCCACTCTTCCTCCAGACTCTGGGACCTTGACTTCCAAATGAAATGCAAAATTGACTTTCATCTGAAAAGAGGACTTTGGACCACTGAGCAACAGTCCAGTTCTTTTTCTCCACAGCCCAGGTAAGATGCTTCTGACGTTGTCTCTTGTTCAGAAGTGGCTTGGTAGCCCTTTTCCTGAAGACTTCTGAGCGTGGTGACTCTTGATGCACTGACTCCAGCTTCAGTCCACTCCTTGTGAAGATCTCACAAGTGTTTGAATCAGCTTTGCTTGACTGTATTCTCAAGCTTGCGGTCATCCCTGTTGCTTGTGCACCTTTTTCTACCCAAATTCTTCCTTCGTCAACTTTGCATTTAATATGCTTTGATACAGCACTCTGTAAACAGCCACACCTTTCAGTAATGACCCTCTGTGACTTACCCTCTATATGAAGGGCGTCAATGTTCGTCTTCTGGACCATTGCCAAGTCAGCAGTCTTCCCCATTATTGTGGTTCCAAAGAACAAGAGATACCCGGAATTTATTCTGTATGGATAGTCATTTATTGAAACTCAAATGTAAATATTCTAATATTTTGAGATACTGATTTTTGACTTTCATGAGCTGTAAGCTCTAATCCTCAAAATTAAAACAATTTTTTTTTTAAATGTTTTACTTTACATGTAATGAATCTAAAATATATGAAAGTTTCACTTTTTGAAATGTTACAAGAAAAAAATGAACTTTTTCACGACATTCTAATTTATTGAGATGCACCTGTATGTATGTATATGTGTGTGTATGTATGTATGTATGTATATATTTATTTATTTATTTATTTATTTATTTATTTATTTATTAGGGCTGGACCAGAATATTTGAATATTCGATCAGTGGGTTGGCATTCAACTTTGAGATTTGAATATCCTTTTTTTTTTTTTTCTTTTTTTTTTTTTTAAACACCTGGCATCCCCTGCGAAACGGTTCTCAACTTGTCCGCCTGGCAGAACATCTGCACCAGCAACAGACCGTTCGCCAATGAAAGACGTTCATGCTGACCTATAGCATGCATATATTTCATGAAAAATCTTCTATTATAAGCGCACTTGCCGCACATCTACATTTGAAATAATGAACTTAAGTTAGCAAAAGACACGACATGTGAACGGACTCTCTGCTATCACAAAACCGAATGCGATGCATGCGTTTTCTTTCTGTCAACTGTCCCGAGATGCGAGCGAAAGTCTTGGAACAGCGTGCAGTAGCTCTTGTAGTGCAGACGAGATGCGCTGATGTGAAGCCGCTTTGAGAGAGTGAAAGAGAGAAGACGCGGTCCAGCTGAATCACTCACGCTGTTTTCAAATGACTCATTTAATCTGCTAGTTTGTGTGGATTTATTTACTCATCTAACCTACATGCAATATTCAATAAATGTTTGCAGGAATTTCCCTCATTATAAACTCGAAAGCTGCGGGGATGAGTAAAACTATGCGATATACACAAATTCAGGACCTGATTAAATATAACTCTATTATACAGAAATTTGCGAAATAAAATTCCATGACTTTTACAAAACTTTTCCAGGCCTGGAAATTGCTGTTTTAAAATTTCAGAGTTTTCCAGGTTTTTCATGACCGTTCAAACCCTATAAAAGCAACTGATGCACGCTTTCAATCACTAAAGATTTGGTCCTCGCCCTCCTCTAATCACATGTCGGATCCGTTACCCCGCTTTATTCCGGGACCTCTCAATTTACAAATTAAGCACTGGGCTACCTTATTAAAATTATTGCTCTTAACAGACCTGTGTTTTGTATCACTAGTGCAGTGTCCGGTCTCGGAGCATATAAGCCCTGCCCGCGTGAGGCGCGCCGCTTCCGGCTCGCGCTGTTCTGTAGTTTATTAAAAGTTTATTAATTCTGAACGTGTCGCGTATCCATATTGCACCAAAATGCGACACTGCTCTCCTTTGGGTCTGCAGCAACACACTCGCCACGCGTGAAGTCGATTGGATGAATGGTTCTCGACATAATAAAAATGCAAGCAGACAGACAGACACACAGAGATTCCTGCCTTTATTAGAGAGAAAAATATGTTCAGGCCCCTCCCTCCGAAGCTTCGAATAATAGGTGTTGATTACTACCGAAGCTCAAAAAATGGTATTCGGACATATACAGTGGGTACGGAAAGTATTCAGACCCTTAAATTTTTCACTCTGTTATATTGCAGCCATTTGCTAAAATCATTTAAGTTCATTTTTTTTCCTCATTAATGTACACACAGCACCCCATATTGACAGAAAAACACAGAATTGTTGACATTTTTGCAGATTTATTAAAAAAGAAAAACTGAAATATCACATGGTCCTAAGTATTCAGACCCTTTGCTCAGTATTTAGTAGAAGCACCCTTTTGATTTAATACAGCCATGAGTCTTTTTGGGAAAGATGCAACAAGTTTATTTGGGGATCCTCTGTTTTTCTTTTTTAATAAATCTGCAAAAATGTCAACAATTCTGTGTTTTTCTGTCAATATGGGGTGCTGTGTGTACATTAATGAGGAAAAAAAATGAACTTAAATGATTTTAGCAAATGGCTGCAATATAACAAAGAGTGAAAAATTGAAGGGTCTGAATACTTTCCGTACCCACTGTATATGTCCGAATACCATTTTTTGAGCTTCGGTAGTAATCAACACCTATTATTCCTCCTTGCAGATCCTCTCCAGTTCTGTCAGGTTGGATGGTAAACATTGGTGGACAGCCATTTTTAGGTCTCTCCAGAGATGCTCAATTGGGTTTAAGTCAGGGCTCTGGCTGGGCCATTCAAGAACAGTCACGGAGTTGTTGTGAAGCCACTCCTTCGTTATTTTAGCTGTGTGCTTAGGGTCATTGTCTTGTTGGAAGGTAAACCTTCGGCCCAGTCTGAGGTCCTGAGCACTCTGGAGAAGGTTTTCGTCCATATCCCTGTACTTGGCCGCATTCATCTTTCCCTCGATTGCAACCAGTCGTCCTGTCCCTGCAGCTGAAAAAAAAACCCCACAGCATGATGCTGCCACCACCATGCTTCACTGTTGGGACTGTATTGGACAGGTGATGAGCAGTGCCTGGTTTTCTCCACACATACCGCTTAGAATTAAGGCCAAAAAGTTCTATCTTGGTCTCATCAGACCAGAGAATCTTATTTGTCACCATCTTGGAGTCCTTCAGGTGTTTTTTAGCAAACTCCATGCGGGCTTTCATGTGTCTTGCACTGAGGAGAGGCTTCCGTCGGGCCACTCTGCCATAAAGCCCCGACTGGTGGAGGGCTGCAGTGATGGTTGACTTTCTACAACTTTCTCCCATCTCCCGAATGCATCTCTGGAGCTCAGCCACAGTGATCTTTGGGTTCTTCTTTACCTCTCTCACCAAGGCTCTTCTCCCCCGATAGCTCAGTTTGGCCGGACGGCCAGCTCTAGGAAGGGTTCTGGTCGTCCCAAACGTCTTCCATTTAAGGATTATGGAGGCCACTGTGCTCTTAGGAACCTTAAGTGCAGCAGAAATTTTTTTGTAACCTTGGCCAGATCTGTGCCTTGCCACAATTCTGTCTCTGAGCTCTTCAGGCAGTTCCTTTGACCTCATGATTCTCATTTGCTCTGACATGCACTGTGAGCTGTAAGGTCTTATATAGACAGGTGTGTGGCTTTCCTAATCAAGTCCAATCAGTATAATCAAACTCAAATGAAGGTGTAGAACCATCTCAAGGATGATCAGAAGAAATGGACAGCACCTGAGTTAAACAGCAGTGTCACAGCAAAGGGTCTGAATACTTAGGACCATGTGATATTTCAGTTTTTCTTTTTTAATAAATCTGCAAAAATGTCAACAATTCGGTTTTTCTGTCAATATGGGGTGCTGTGTGTACATTAATGAGGAAAAAAAGAACTTAAATGATTTTAGCAAATGGCTGCAATATAACAAAGAGTGAAAAATTTAAGGGGGTCTGAATACTTTCCGTACCCACTGTATGTGTGTATGTGTATGTGTATGTGTATGTGTATGTGTATGTATATGTATGTATATGTATATATATGTATATATATGTATGTATATATATGTATATATATGTATATATATATATATATATATATATATATATACAGGTGCATCTCAATAAATTAGAATGTCATGAAAAATATAATTTTTTCTTGTAACTTATTTCAAAAAGTTAAACTTTCATATATTTTAGATTCATTACATGTAAAGTAAAACATTTCAAAAGTTTTTTTTTTGTTTTCATTTTAATGATTAGAGCTTACAGCTCATGAAAGTCAAAAATCAGTATCTCAAAATATTAGAATATTTACATTTGAGTTTCAATAAATGGCCATCCATACAGTATAAATTCTGGGTATCTCTTGTTCTTTGAAACCACAATAATGGGGAAGACTGCTGACTTGGCAATGATCCAGAAGACGAACATTGACACCCTCCACAAAGAGGGTAAGTCACAGAGGGTCATTACTGAAAGGTGTGGCTGTTTACAGAGTGCTGTATCAAAGCATATTAAATGCAAAGTTGACTGGAAGGAAGAATTTGGGTAGGAAAAGGTGCACAAGCAACAGGGATGACCGCAAGCTTGAATACAGTCAAGCAAAGCAGATTCAAACACTTGGGAGAGCTTCACAAGGAGTGGACTGAAGCTGGAGTCAGTGCATCAAGAGTCACCAAGCTCAGACGTCTTCAGGAAAAGGGCTACCAAGCCACTTCTGAACCAGAGACAACGTCAGAAACATCTTACCTGGGCTGTGGAGAAAAAGAACTGGACTGTTGCTCAGTGGTCCAAAGTCCTCTTTTCAGATGAAAGTAAATTTTGCATTTCATTTGGAGATCAAGGTCCCAGAGTCTGGAGGAAGAGTGGAGAGGCACAGAATCCATGTTGCTTGAAGTCCAGTGTGAAGTTTCCACAGTCAGTGATGAGTTGGGCTGCCATGTCATCTGCTGGTGTTGGTCCACTGTGTTTTCTGAAGTCCACAGTCAACGCAGCCATCTACCAGGAAATTTTAGAGCACTTCATGCTTCCTTCTACTGACAAGCTTTATGGAGATGCTGATTTCATTTTCCAGCAGGACTTGGCACCTGCCCACACTGCCAAAGGTACCAAAAGCTGGTTCAATGACCATGGTGTTACTGTGCTTGATTGGCCAGCAAACTCGCCTGACCTGAACCCCATAGAGAATCTATGGGTATTGTCAAGAGGAAGATGAGAGACACCAGACCCAACAATGCAGATGACCTGAAGGCCACTGTCAAAGAAACCTGGGCTTCCATACCACCTCAGCAGTGCCACAAACTGATCACCTCCATGCCACGCCGAATTGAGGCATTAATTAAAGCAAAAGGAGCCCCTACCAAGTATTGAGTACATATACAGTAAATGAACATACTTTCCAGAAGGCCAACAATTCACTAAAAATGTTTTTTTTTTTATTGGTCTTATGAAGTATTCTAATTTGTTGAGATAGTGAATTGGTGGGTTTTTGTTAAATGTGAGCCTAAATCATCACAATTAAAAGAACCAAAGGCTTAAACTACTTCAGTCTGTGTGCACTGAATTTATTTAATACATGAGTTTCACAATTTGAGTTGAATTACTGAAATAAATTAACTTTTCCACGACATTCTAATTTATTGAGATGCACCTGTACACATACACATTAATGTATGTAATTTTATTATTTGTTTTATAGAAAACATTCAATACTAATACTTTCAGTGCATACTTTTTATGTGCATTTATAATTTAAAAAAAAATATTTAAATTTTGCTTTAATCTAGGAATTTGCTTTAATTTAAGCATTTTAGTACTTATTTTATTTCATTTAGGGAAGGCAACATTTTTTTTTCTTTTTAAGCACCTAAATCACAAAAAAAGTTTAACCTTTTGTCAAATAGAAAATGTGTATCAAATAGAGGTGTGAATCTTCATTTGCTTCATGATTAGATTTGGTTACAATTCAGAGGGTAGCGATTTGTTTATAAAAATATTAACAATGCTTTACTTTTTTTTCCTCATTTTAAATCTATTTAACAGAAGCACGCATGTAGAATAAATAATACAGAAATATAATCAAATGTAAAAATAATCACTGCGTAGTTTTTAGTTAATTAATTGCAAATAAATTGAGTAATTAAAGCTACAAAAGATATTCAGTCAAGTCCAGTCAAGAATTTACCCTTTTCTTTTGTTGTTTGATTAACATAAATGACCCAGACAGCAGCAGGATAATGCACAAGTCAAATATAATGTTACACTTCAGATTCCCCCCCCGCCCAATTTTTTTCTGTTCAATTAAGACATAACCAGCTGTATATACCTGAATGCTCACCAAGACAGATATTTTGAAATAATTCTGTCTATCTGACTATTCAAGTGCAATACACTACTAAAGAGAACTGAATTTGGGATCACATGCTGTCTGAGAGAGTCGGCTTTCTGTGCATGTGCACTTCAAGTGCGATAGTCAGTGCAAGTAACGCAATGAGATCTTTTTTTTGTGGCTTATTGCACTTAATAACTGTAACACGTCCTGCAGTATCCTCAGTAAAAACCAAAACATCAGGCACAATATGCAACTTTTTTTAATCATATATAATAAGTGTAGCCTACGGTATTTACAATAAAACAGTACATTAATATGTATGAAATGCCTGTGTTCATGCATCAATGCAGAATTGTTCACATCAGCATCGTAAAAACAATTACATTCTGCAACTCTAGTATCAAATGGTACATCATTTTGGCTCAAAGAGTAGGATTCAGTAGTATTTTGTTAATTCAAAGCAGTGACATGCATTTGTTGTAATCAGTTCCCAGGGGGTTACTGACTTTAGTAGACTGAACTGCCTAACTCTGTGGACGTGTGCGTAATGGCCACCAGCCATTTCCCTTTTCCGTGCCAGTCAATGCATGCTCCTCTGCAGCGCGGGCCTGTAACCGAGTCATTTGTACAGGTGCCACTGTTAATGAGAGGAGATGCAGGCTGCATTTTACTGCCTGGCACTGTAGAGGTGCGCTAATTACCACGGCAGCGCTCCTGAGAGCAGTGCATTCCTGGCTGATGTGCATGGAGTCAAAATGGCAGCAGCCCTGTAGCAAGTAGGTGATGCTTGAGACCTGAACCTTTATCTGCAGATTTCATCATTCAGAATTCTTGCAGGGATACTTCTGTGGTTTGTGGGATGGTGATGTGAATATTAAGTGCACAGAATGCCTCATTCTGCATGCATCATTTGGCATTTTTGTAATGTATTATTTTATTAATCAAAGCCTTAAAATACATTGTGCATTATGCACGTGGCATGAACAGCCTCACAAATATTAAAATATTTATCCTAAGTCCAAATTAACATTTTAATTAGCTTTTTTTGGTTTTAAGAACTGTTATATATGTGTTTTATAAGTTCACCTGAAGTATTTTAGCATTGTTTTGGTCACTCTGACCTTCCAAAAAAAAATCAGATGACGGCTTAGTTGAAACTTGATATGAAAGTTTTTAACTTTGCTTCAGTTATTTTATTGCAGCTTTTTATATCTGATGCTTTTTTGATATCCAACTCTTTTATTTTGATCAATATTTCAAAGTTTTTCTGAGCAATTCTGACTCTGCTGCCCACAGTTTTATCTGCTACAGTCAGCTTTGGTGTTTTTTGTGTAGTCTTTACTTTCAAATGCATATATGGTCATAATTGACGAGGGCAAAGCTTACAAATTCTCCTTTATTGAAGACGCTGTTGTTATCCAACATATCCATGAGCCTTTTTTTCTGAATCAATGTCAAGTGTTTGGGTTAAAATTTATTTTGAATGTGTATTGTTTTCAATCATATAATTTTTTTTTTTTTAAATAAATGGTTCTCATGTAGTTTAATTTAAGGTCATAAATGTTGCATTCGTTATGAAAAAAAGCAAAATTCTGTTTAAAATAGTTTGAGATGACATTAACATGTCACCACAGGAAATTAATTAATGCCATCTACTCTTTTGTCTAGAGTTTTTATATAAATGTTGATAATGTGACTCTGAAAACCTTCGGATACTGGCTAACCATACATTTACATTTATTTACATTAGAGTTTTTTCCAAAAGCAAGTTCAGGCTGTTTATTTTATCAGTACATGGATAGTTGCCTTACCTTTCACATTTATTTGGCTGCTGTCTGCCTGGCATTGCTTTCAGGGTGGTTGCCTGTTTGTTGCAACATGCAGCGGTTTCAGTTTGTCAATGCAGTTTATTTCTGCATTATATGTGAAAATCAGATTGGATACATGAGAAATTGAAGGGTCCACTGCGCATAGATTTGATTTAATTTAATTAGCAAGTGCCCAAAGGTGCTCATTTCCTGCATGTGAATGGTGAGGATGCTAAATTAGAATTTTAAGTTTGCACTTCATACAGCTGGATCAGAGGGGTCCCATCCTTGTGCTGGAAAAAATCTTTTAAATTAGAGGGTGACTCACCTTTATGGAAATGACAGAATGATGAAAAAAAGACAGTTTGTCATAGCACTGGCCTCACAGACATCTCATTTATCAGATTTCAGAGGCTCGCGCTCGCTTTCTGCCATTCGAGAGGAATTTCAATGAGGTTCCCGAGAGAACCGGGGAGGTATTTTTAAACCGAGGTTCGTCTGAATAATATGTGGGATATTCCCTCCCCTAGTGCCTTTTTTCTAGTCGTGTTGTCGTTTTCACGATAAGACGTTCTGTGCGAAGTGTAGATGGATTATGCCGCCCGACCGTGTACCTATGTGACGGGACGGGCCTCATGTTTTTGCTACTATTTTGAGCCAGAGAGGGCAGCGTGCCTAAAACACAAGGTTGTTTGTGGGTGTAGGGTGCAGCCGCAGACAGGAATAAGAGACCGTGCTGCAAAACGACGACTCAGAGGCCTGTTTACAACGCAGAGAGATGGAGGGGGGGTAGAGGGAGATAGAAAGGGTTACGCTACCCTCAGGAGAATTGGAATTCCTTGTGAACCGTTCCCCCATTTGGCTGGCAGTTGTGAAAACAATTCCGCAGCATTTACTCCATTTGCGGCTCGGATTACAGTTGTGTGAGTCAGCTGCAGGGTGCAGGCCGGAGGTAGGAGGTGGGCCAGACGGCTTGGCCGGTCTGTGCAGCTCAATGTTTTTTTGGGGGGGGGGTTTTTTGGTTTGTCTGCAGATCTGCATCTGTTCTAGAGCTTCTCTCCAAAGAGAAATGCTGCCTGTTTGAATGTGCTAATTAAAATGACATTGGTTCCAGCTTGAGTGGTTCTAACTATTGAAGTGTCGGCGTGCTTCAGAAGCGATAGCTCATATCCTGACAGCGTCGGGCAATATAATGATCCCCTCTCTCGCTCTTCTCTGCAGGTTTCGTTTTTGAGTGACGCCGACAAAAACAGTGATCTGAGGGAGCCTCTGCGTAGTCGCCGCACCGGATCGTCACCCCTCCTTTGCCGCCGCCACTCGACCTGCCACCATGACGTCGGAGCTGGAGAGCAGCTTGACCTCCATGGACTGGCTGCCACAGCTGACCATGCGGGCGGCCATTCAGAAAGCGGATGCCCAGAACGCTCACGGGCCGGGTATGGCTAAGAAGAGCGCCCTGCTGGACCCCAACACCACACTGGACCAGGAAGAGGTGCAGCAGCACAAGGACGGCAAACCGCCGTACAGCTATGCTAGCCTCATCACGTTTGCCATCAACAGCTCACCAAAGAAGAAAATGACACTGAGCGAGATCTACCAGTGGATCTGTGACAATTTCCCCTATTACAGGGAAGCCGGCAGCGGGTGGAAGGTAAGGGGCGAGGCGCTGACTGTAAGCGCCAGTTAATTTGTCATTATTTGCTTTCTGCCCGTCAGAGACATTTGCATGCACACGAGTGACGTCCCTCCACTTAAATTCAATCAGTGTACCAAATCAGCCCTGAATTTAGTCAGAGGAGACTGCCAAGGTTAATGTGTGAAATTATTCTAATTTCTTATGCTGTCAAGGCTTTTTTTTTCTTCCTTTCCTCGCCAAGGAGCGTTTAGAAAATATCAAAGCAACAGCCACGCTGCTATTTTGCAAAGCGCCATTCGTATCTTTTTATGACCATTAATATTTGACACAGTATCTTGTCTCTCTAGACACAAGCAAATAAAGGCTCTTTTTGGAGACACACGTGTGAGAAGGAAGTGTGTTGATATTCACCCAGCCAGATCCAGCCACACAAGCCATAGAAGAGGAAAAAAACTGCCTTTCATGGCTTGTATTATTCATGCCAGATGCCTTGATAGAAGTCCATTATGTTGGAAAGAGCCATTGCTGTGTCACCATCTCAAGGAGCATATGATATACAGGGATGAAGCCGTGCTGATTGCCTTTTAAAGAGCGGAGATGGAAATTGATATTAGAATGAGCTTTCCAATCAGTTGACATTTATTGGCAATAGAATCGGTAGCACAGCTTTATTGCAGGCAGACAAGATGTACGTGGTTCATAGCCGTGCGAGACGCGTCCCTGTGCGCATGTATGCGTGTCTATCTGTTGGTGAGCATATTTTCACACACACCACCCTCTTTTTCTCTGCTGTAAAACGGATATTTATGTCAGTGTAGATATGAGAGCAACACATGCTTTTGTAAGTTTAAAAATCATCTTAAAATATGTTTATAGATGCAGGTTTTACTTGATAACTATAATCAAAATAACAAATCTAACATGTGGCTCCATACACTTCCACCCCATTGTTGTCTGTGGATTACAGAGCAGGAGGGTTTCAATTGCATATTTATCAATCCTATTTCCTTAAGTTTTCTTCCCTCCAGAAGCATAACGCTATTTCCACTGAAAATATTTTTATTTGCAGATTTCTGAGGTGAGTTTGAGGGTCAACGTGGTGCTTTTACTCTTTTAAGATGAACCTTTTTATTCTCTCGCTAGAAACGTGCTCACACTTTGTCCGTGGTACCTGGGAAGATGGCTGTAAGTTAAATTGCTTGCTAGCACCTGTAATGCCTTTTGTGACATCAGCCTTTCTCTTTTCCTTTCCCCTGCCCCCTCTGCACACATTTTACACGGTGGACAGACATAACAAATGGATTTCTGCATTTTTCACTGAAATCGCTGTACAAGGTTGCTGCCCTGACACGTTTACCGAGAGACGGCTTTCCATTTTGCTGGAATGTAGCCTTTTTTCAAAAGCCTCATGGAAAGAGGCGACCCACCGCTGTTCTCAATGATGGCCACTAATTGCCACATTCCATCTCTATATCATGTATTGTTACAGCTATTATATTGAGAATCTGGCAATATGTCAGTTTACAAAGGGCCAAATATGCATTCTGTAGTCTTTTAGGCAAGGCAAGGCAAGTTTATTTATATAGCACATTTCATACACAGTGGTAATTCAAAGTGCTTTACATAAAAGAAAGTGAAATAGTCATTCACAGCAATAAAAACAAGGAATTAAAAATAATAAAAACAAGGAATTTTAAAATGATATAGAAATTGATTTAAAATGAAATTTAAAACAGTTAAATAGAAAATGATTATACATAAAATACAGTGCAGTCAGTTCGGACGTAGCACAGTGTTCATTCAACAAATGCACAGCTAAACAGATGAGTTTTGAGTCTGGATTTAAATGTGGCTAATGTTTTAGCACATCTGATCTCTTCTGGAAGCTGGTTCCAACTGCGGGCGGCATAATAGCTAAAAGCGGACTCCCCTTGTTTTGTGTGAACCCTTGGTATTTCTAACTGACTCGATCCTAATGATCTGAGTGGTCTGTTAGGTTTATATTCAGTGAGCATATCTGCAATGTATTTAGGTCCCAGGACTTTTAGCGTTCATTTAAACAGAGTAATGAAAAGTTAGATAATTGGATACAGTTCCTTTGCTTATTTTTATTTACGTAAATATAAGTTGAAGATATAGCTGAAATCAAAGGCACGCTGGTCACTCTTTGTGAAACTGCTTGCTTTTAAATGCATAGTGCGAGACAGACCGAGGCGCTGTGCGATCCTACTATGTGATGTGGAAAATGGCTTTCAGGATATCACACAGGCGGAAGAGCGTGTACTGATGGGAAAACAGAGCTACGGAGTTGGTGTTAAGAACTGTATAACAGCAATACGAGTGTTTCTTTTAATAGACCGGAGAGCGCGAATCTCACTCCGACCGCCGTTGACTATTATTTTAGAGAGAACCTTTGTCTCTGAAGTGCGCGCTGCTATATTTGCGCATTTGCACATATACCGAGCGGCGAGCGTGGCTGGGCTGAATGTAGGTCTGTGTGCAGTCATCACCCTCCATCTCTCCACATCCCCCTGAGATGTCGGCAGCAGGAATTTACGACCCAGTGCACGCACACGTCTGTTCTCTATGATAATTCTAGCTGTGCCGGAGAGATGAGACCATGCTAATCCAGGCGGTGGCAACTCATTTAGTCATCTCAATAGAACTCCATTAGCCAACGCTTTTAAGAAATATCAATAAGTGCTGTCAATAAGAATAGATAATTCATCAAGGTCAAAAAATATTAACGCTGTATTAGGGGAGACAGATATGCAGCTTGAGATAAATTTTAGCACATTCTTTCTCTGCAATATTATGAAACCGGTTACTGTAGAGTTGGGTTGTCACCAGGGTTAGAAATTAACTTGGCTGGTGGCTGGTGAAATGCAGAATTTGACTAACTAACTATTGACTTTTTTTTTTTTTTTCTCTAGCATTTTTTCTTCTTTTCTATATAAAATAACTTGCCATGATGTGAAATTGAACAGATTATTTGTGTTTTAAAATAACTTTTCTTTTTTGCTTTCACACTGTCTCATTGGCTTTGTAAGGGGACTCTTTGGATTTTTATAAGATACCGCAGTGTGTGGGACTTCTATTCCTATACATTACTGGTTAAAAGGTTGGGGTCATTAAGATTTTAGTTATTTTTTAAAGAAGTTCATATTTTTATTCCTCAAGAACACATCACATTAATCAAAAGTGACAGTAAAGACATTTTTAATATCATAAAAGATTTATATTTCAAATAAATGTTTGAATTTTTTATTCATTAACGAATATTATATCGACCAAAGTACTGGTACTTTTGAAATCGTTAGTATCGAGTTTTATTTGTAATTTGTAAAAAAAAAAATTGTGAGGAGGAATGTTTTGGAACGCTCAAATTAATACAATATAGCTCCTTTTTTGGCACAACATTTTTACTGCAGGCAGGTTTATATCACAGTCCCGCAGTGGTTTGAATTAAAGATCAAATTCTTGTATATGATTTGTATCAAAAAATCTAGTATTACTGCCTCGGAACAGCAGGGTGGTGTTCAATTATGTAGCCACTACACAGATTCAAGATATTGCTTTGACTGTCACCACAAGAAATAATCCTTCATCCCTTTTGAAAGCTCTTATGTAATATACTCGCCTTTGTCCGGTTCTCATAATCCCAATTATCTGCATGCAAGCTACCTCAGTGTAAAGAGTGAAAGAGCAAATGAGATTAATTTGCCGTCTTATTGGGTTGAGAGGCTCACTGTTCCCATTCAAACCCACTTGTCACTGATGAGATGTTTAATGCTGTCAAGATGCTTAGCACCCGTCACCATCTGAGTTTATGCTTTTGACACTGAAAGCTGCTTCTGGTGAAGCGAAAGCCATCGCAACCCACCTGATCCGAGCGTTCCAGCATCCTCATCCCGTTTGACCTCAGAGCACTTGTATAGAAGCTGTAACGGAGTGCAACCAGGCTAAACCTCAGTTTAAAAGCATTAAATGTATGGATGTTAGAGGATTATGGAGGACCCAGGCCACGCGAAAGCTCTTGTTATCCTCCGAGAATTTTCAATCTCTGTTTACACAACAGGTTTGTAATCCGGCCACAGAGCAGGCCGTAATCTGATCAGGCACTCAGAAAACGTGTGGCGCTAGCAGATGTGACAGCGCGGCCTGCTTATGATGGCTTTGCCACGGCTGCTGCTCCTCAGAATACACAATGCGGTTCAGGCACTTTCTCGCCTAATTGCTCCCTGATGATTTACCAGCAGTGCTTCGGGAAGGCCGGGTGACTTTTCAGGTCATCGCTGTACCCACTTTCGAACCCAAAGTCTGAATCTCATTGTGCAGGAGACAGCTCGTCTGAAGCGCCGCCGAAAATCCAAAGCAGTTCTCGCATCTTAACCAGTTTAAATAAGCTTGAAATGTTTGTTCTTGAATCTCTTCCATCGCTACCGGCATGATATTCTCCCTTTTCCACACCTGCAAAAGTGTGCAAAGGCTTAATTCCTCACAAACGCCGTAGCCGCTGATGCTCCAAAGCTGTTTCGGCCTGCTCTAATGGATAAATGCGGTTGGCGAGTTTGAGTTTTGCCCTGTTTAAAAACGCTATTGGCACTTGTGGAGTGTCCGGACCTTCTTCTTTGATCTCATTATGAAATGCAAATGCTCACCAACCTAAACAGATCAAAGGTTGCACCCGCTGCTGGGCAGCCAGCATAATAATGGAAGCCAGAGGCGATTGACCGTTTTTTTCCTAATAAGTGATTTGGGGGCACTGCTTCACCCCCCCAGGGCGTTATTTACTTGCGAGCCGGGAACATTATCTCTTAAGTAACTCGACGATCCAAATCCCAGCTCCCCTTGCTTTTATTTAAATGTGGAAGCACAGGTATTGCACTCATCATATCTCTCGACTCAGGCTTGGTGTGCGGGGTTTGGAATATTAAGATGTAAAATTGCTTCAGCGCACTCTGATTTTCAGTTTAATCCTCCAGCCAGGATCATTACGTGGTCGGGCATTTCATTTTTAAACGTCCTCCTGATATTAAATTATTCAAATGCTAAGATACATATTGATAAAAGTTGTCTGTATGTTTTTTTTCTGCCAACTTTTTCTAAAAATATAGTTACCTTATAGTAAATCAGATTTGAAAATCTAGTTTGCAGTTATTAGGCCTGTGTTGTTGCATATGTTTAGTTTGCAGCCTCTCTGTGTTTTTAATTGTGGCAGCAGCAGAAGTGGCTGTGTCGGTGGTGGGAGTGGTGGTGATTCATGCCGTAGCCAGTTTGATCCTGCTGTGTGGCTGGCTCCCGTGTCAGGAAGCTCCCGCCTGGCCGCCCGCCCACCAGCCTCACCTTGCCCCATCCCACTCGTACCCCGGCGTTCACACAGAGTAGGTGGGCAGAAAGCGTAGCGGCTCACCAGGTGGAGCTGGCAGAAAGGGCACTTGCTACACCTCGCAAAGCACAGAGTTGACTTTGGAAGTGCTTTTGGAAGAAACTGACGTCTTGATCTACTGTTTATTTTATTTATTTATTTTTTAATTAAGGGAAGTACTACTTTTGAGCAATTGGTAGATACGCAGTGTTTCCCCTAGGTTTACAGCTTTCCCAAATTCCGTTTTTATGTTTTTTCCAAATTCTGTTTTTTTTTTTTTTTTTTTCTAGATTCCGCTTTTTTCTGTTTTAATTTTTTTGGACTCCTTTTTAATGGTTAGATTAAATTGTATTAATCTAAAAAGCATGTCTAATTAATTAAAATCATGAAACATCAATTTATTAAAAGTTAAAATAAATAAAAAACTACATGCTTAGGGCCCTATGAAATATTTTATTTTATTCTTATGTTTTATTGTTATCAAATTCTCTGTTTTAGCATGTCTAATCATTTTAATGCATAAAAACAACTTAATTTATTCAAATTTATTCTTAAAATAGCCTTATGATTTTTTTTTCTCAGAAATTCTGTGTTGTGTAATTTTTCTGGTTATCAAATGAAGGCACAATACATTAATTTCATTTATCTTTTAATTATTGAAAATTAATCAAACTTTATTTTTTGTCAACAAAGGGGATTTACTATTTACTATACTATCCCAAAACATGGAAATGTTGTGTGATTATTCATTAAAAATTAAAGTTTTAATAATTTTATTAGTAGTATTATGGACATTCTACTGAACAATATCTCTGGCACAGTGTCTTCAAGTTAAACCAAACTTTTATTTTGACGGGTTGCTGTGAATACCTTTACATCTCTGCGTGATATGAGGCTAGTTTTACACAAATGAAATGGTAAAATGCTCATGAAGTGACTCAGAGCAGTTTTGGCGATGTTCATGTATTTATGTCCTCATTTAGGGAGACAGCAGACACTGAAATCACCGCGAGCGTCACGCGTGCTTCAGTATGCGTGTAGTGAACGAAACCGTGCATTTGTGCCATTCATTAACACAGACATGCAGAACATGCAGGATTCATGTTTAAATAGTCTTTTTGTGGCTTAATATTTACAGATACTAGTCCATATTTAAGCGTAGCGGACGGGCACACAGGGTAATGCAGCGTTAGAAAGCTCCGTCAGTTTTTTTATTTTATTAAGTGATTTCTGGTAGCCAATGTTGACATTTGAAATCACCAAAACAAACACGCCCCTACCCCAAAAGGGTCTTGCCCCTATTTTGATAGCTCCGCCCCACACATACGTACGCCAATGATTAGTTCTGTGAAACAAAGCAAAACCAATGTTACTCGCCTATCGAGAAGAAACAAAGCAACCTCGGCGCCCGATCGAAGGCCTTTCCGCTCCTTCAGTTCTCTCCAGTGCTGGAAAGCTGATCTGATATTTACACAGGTCCTTGTTCTTGCCTTATCATAACACCGTGTCTACACCAGACGCAAGACTATAGAACTCATTATAATCAGTGAAGCTGTCTACACTGGATGCTGCGACACGACAAATCCCCGACAGTAAACTGCTGCCGCGTTCTATTTATGACATATAGACACAAATTTCAAATGATTTTCAACGGTCGCTTTGTCGCGTCCAGTGTAGACAGACACGGTGTAAGCCTTCTTTTGTTCCGCAGACGTTTTCCTCATGTTTTTTTATTCACCATCTCTATCTTTCTGTCGTCGCTCGGCTAATGTCCGTCATGTGCACTGAGCGCTCTCTCCTCTGCATCACGAGTAGACACGCCCCTTACTGCTGATTGGCTACAAGTTTGTTTTGGTACTCGGCCCCGACTCGTTTTCTAAAGCGTTTTTGAAAAAATGCATACCCCACCGTTAAGACGTTCACCGGCATAACTATTGCGCAACGTTTGCACGTTGGTTGTGTGATATTCATTGGCTCGCCTTCATGGTGTAAACCAGAAATATTTACAACCCCCCCCCCCCCCCCCCCCCCCACTGTGTGCGCAATACAGGAGGCAGAGGAAAATTGTAAACACGCGCCCATGTAGATACAGAAATGACATGCAGTCGTGTAAATAAGATAAATAACATAAGGCTATTTAGTTTGTTTAATAAAACAACAAGGTATAGACCTGTTCTATAGGAAAGGTAACCTTAAATGACTTCTGTTGTGATTTGGCGCTATAGAGAAAATAAAATTTAAATAAAAATAACTTTAACTTCAAGGGGGGGCGGGGGTGCCGCTGCAGCCTCTATTAATGGCTGTGCCCATAGCACGGCATTGTTGTGGATTATTTATGTAGAATTCAGCACATATACGTCTTCTAAAGACACCAATCTCAGTTTACAACAATTAATTGAGAATTATGAAACAAAGGAATTTGTCACGATATCCCGATGCGTATTTCGTAACTTAAACAGGAGCGCGCGAGGCATACTGTATGTGTAGGTAATTCTTCACAGTCTGATCACCTTATTTCATTACAGAATAGTTAGAAAACTATACAAACAACATATCACATTAATAAGAATTAGAATTAGCCAAAGCTTAAAACATTAATTATGACTAAAGGCTGTATAGAAGGATTAAATTAAAGGTTTAGGGCAAACTTGTTGTATTAAACATAATGCTCACATTTTTTTCACGCGCTGACTTTAATGCAATTCTCTATAATTGTATCAAATTGAAGTTGTTCAAATAAAGAAATATTTCCAGCCCATAGATGATAATTAAAAATAAGTTTGATCATCTTAATCGAGTTCTCCGTGATTGCGTGCAACGATTGAATATCATTATACTGTGAACAAGAGCGGGAGGTTAATCACAATAAATATAATTAAAAAATAAACAATAATATTAAAAATAAAATTAAATCAGTCCGAGTATTCCTCTGGCAGTAATTTGAGCTGCATACTCTTCATTAATCTGACTGGCAACACCGACAGCGCTGACAGTCGCGTCACTCAGGTAGGCTAATGTTACACATTAAAATGAAGGATGACATGATACATGGTCTGGAATCGGTATAAACACAGCTTTAACATTGACGTTTGTTGCGTCAATGTTCAACCAAACTAAATTAGTTTAATTTTCTTCACAAAACTGGCGTCTGTCCATTGACAAAGCAAGCGGAAATTCCTTTACGCTACTAATCGGAGTTGGATGTGACGATACGCGGATTGTGATAAAGGCCTATAAAGCATTTCTTATCATTATCAGTGTTGAAAATAGTTGTGCTGCTTAATATTTTTGTGAAAACCAATTTTCAGGATTTCATGAATAATTATAAGAAAAGAACAGTATTTATGTGAAATAAAAAAAAAAATTGTAACATTGTCACTTTTGGTTAATTTAATACATCCTTGCTGAATAAAAGAAAATATATCTTGTGGGTAAACTTACAGACAACAAGAAGCCCATGATCCCTACTGTGCATGTAGGTGTATACTTCACCCACTAAACATCAATCATTTGTCCTTCATTTATTGATTCAACCCCATCTACGGTGATAATGAGGCCTGTTACACAAAGTCAATACCTGACGTGGAACATTTAATGCTGGGTGAACTTAGGTGAAATGTCGGCCTCTTTAGCATTTCTTACTGCTTGTATAATAGCAGCTGCCTTTCCATCAGACACTTAGGGGTTAAAAAAACAGAATCTTCAACCAAACTGATCTGAATGTGTTTTTGAATGTGCTAAAAAGAAAACAAACCTAAATGTTGGTCCAATAAGCTGTATGCTTAACATTATTGTGATGTATTCATTGTCTTTTATTAGACATTCGAGGAATTGCATTATTTTGAATATAGTCACAGCTGAAGGGGTTGCTCTTCCTCTCATACCTTACTGCTTAAAATTCTGTTTTTATGTTTGTGTGTACAAAAAATTTTGCTCCTCCCCCACAGCAATTAATTGCCTTATTCAGCTTAAGATGCTTGTTTTTGCTTTTTCCATAATCCACTTTTAAAAATAAATGAAAAAAAATAAAACTTCAACACAGTTATCATGCCAGCCTTTAAACAAGTCAGCAGCTTCCCTCATTCTGGCGAGGATGCCCGGCTCTTTATTAATTGAGGCTGGGATGACCTGAACATGGCCTCTCATCGCTGCTGTGATTTGGCCCCAAGAGAGAGGCGCTGAGCCATGATGAATTTGTGTGTGCTATAAATAGAGTCTGGTCCTTGGAATCCGCCTTTAACTCCGAATCTACTCTCTGAAATCTGCTTAAGCTGGAGTTGGGCTGTCTGTCGCTGCCGCTGGCATTATACAGAGAAGAAGAAAAAATGAAATTGTAATTTTCATCAACGGTTGTGCAGTTCACTTTGAAAAGATTTTCTTCATCTATGATTTTTAATGAATTGTTTGTGATTCTCCTCTTCTCTCTTTTGGGCCTCCATGTCATTGTGTGAATTAACATTGTGTTTATAATTGAAGTAAATGCAGTCATTGTTATATTTTATATTTTATTGCATAGACCTCTTCTAAGATGAGCATGTCTTTCATTTCTGTATAAAAATACATTTTGTACAACTTCTTAAAAACATTTGCATATGATCAACACAAATGTTTCCTCTATTATGGACATTGTCTTTATCTGCTCATTTATTTGTGAATGAGGAGATAAAATGTCTATGGTAATCTAAATGGTTGAGCATGAAGACCTAGTGTAACAGCTGATTTAACTGATCTAGATGTTTGCTTGAGGAGCACCTCTTCCAGAACGAAGGCAAATGCTGCACAGCCATACACAATAGTACCTGCGATTTTGAAGTAATTGCCCATAAGCTGCCCATTTACTTTGCTTACTCTTTAGCAAACCTGACCCTTCTTGTCAATTCTTTTTTTGAAGACTCGAATTTAAAGATTAAGCAGGCCTGCCAAGGCATTACCAGTACAATGCTGAGTTTTAACAATAGGAAATGTGCCATGGCAGAAATGTTTCATCTCATTTTATGCCCATCTGACATGGTTTTAGCAGGCAGGAGCTGCAGACAGAGTGGCACCATGTGTGGTGTCACTGAGGATATGGCACACTGCCCAGGGACTTCACATAGAGCTCCCACATCGAAAATGTCATTGAGCTCCATGCTTTTACTATCTGGGTTTTGGGAGACTTTGGTTTGTCTGTGCTGGTAGCTGGGAAGGCCAGGACTTTGAGGTCTAATGAGTTAGACCGGGCTTTTTTGATCCCGTGCCTGTTTTTTTCCCCCTCCTTTGACTTAAATTCCCGCTAGGAAACAGCAGAAATTACAAGATCTCTGCTTCAAAGCCATATGTGTCTTTTGGATTATTTATTTCATTTTTGCCAGAAACCCAATTTCTGTAATCATCTCGAGATTAGAAAATGCACTTCACATGCCTGGTATCATCATTAGTTTGTCCCTACAGTATTTATGTATCCACAGGCGCCGTGTCCTTACAGAATTCACCCTTTACTCGGGAGAGGAGAATGACAGTGCCTCCTAGCAGTAGAGCACAACCAATGATGGATGAGATGCCAGAAA
The DNA here is from genome assembly GCA_023376895.1 of Aspiorhynchus laticeps. Classification (NCBI taxonomy): domain Eukaryota; kingdom Metazoa; phylum Chordata; class Actinopteri; order Cypriniformes; family Cyprinidae; genus Aspiorhynchus; species Aspiorhynchus laticeps. The sequence continues at coordinate 21,912,297 of CM041810.1, read as the reverse complement.
TCAATGCTGTCTTCCCTTCCCATAGCCATTGACAGGCAAAACTCCAGCATCTTTGCATCACTCTGGATAATCGCAGGCCATAGCAGCCATGGATATGACACATTAATTCCTCACTGACGATTGCCTATTCATCAGTGTCAGCACTCTCAATACACTTTTTCCATTCTAATTTATTGCAGAAAACTTTGGAAAAATGCATGTACAGTAGCTCCAAAAATGTTTGGCCACCGCAGTCATATTGAAGAACTGTAATTGTATTATAGATTGCAAAACATCAAAGAAAGTGGCACTTAAAAATAACAAGCACACGTTATAAGTAAAACATTTCAAAAAGAGACTTGTTTTAAATTCTAAAAGAGTAGATGTATTGTTCAGAATCAACATTTAAACAATTTCTGGTTATCAAAAAGCACTACAGACATCTCTTATATATATATATATATATATATATATATATATATATATATATATATATATATATATATATATATACATATATATATATATATACATATTATTGAGAGAGAGGCCTATAGTAATAAAATGTATTGCAGATGCCACTGGCCACTTGGTTTGATATTTTTATCTAATGACAATAATATACGATCCTTTATAAGCATGTTTTAAGTGTTCAAATACTTTTATGGCCCTGAAAAGTCTTGATGAGCTATACAACCAGTCTGTGTAGGCAGTCGTCTTTCTCTTCAAGGTGACGTGGGCCGCCTGTAGCACTGGAGAGTCTGGTCAGCAGGGATGGGAGATGGGCAGAGCTACTTCTGCTGGTTGCCGCCTGTCTAGCCTCTGTCCTCCTTATCAGGGCCAGCTGGCTGTAAGGCCACAACCTCTCACTGCCAACTAATTGCCTCTGAATTAGACAATTAATGTGGCCTTGTAGAGGGCTAGAGTGTCTGACTAGAGGGACGGCGGTGAGCAGAAGGGTACCCGGCCTCTCCTCACCTCAGCAATGTATTATTTATGGGTCGTTGTGCTTGACAGTTTTACATTAACTTTGCTAATAGACTCTATAGGAGGGTTGTGACTTTTGGATCTGTGTTAAGTTGAATACAAATGGGGAAACTTGGGTATTTTTTTTTTCCCTCCCTTCTTTGTCAAAGCACAAAGAATCTGCTTTTCTCTCTTCTCGACTGCAGTTTAAAGGAGAGCGTTGCCTGAAGGGAAAGCCGGTGTACGAGCTTCAGATGGATAAAGGTGTAAAAGACGGGTCCCTGTCCACCCTCGGCACCTTCTGCTGTGCGTTTCTGTTGATTGATTGACTGCCTCTGTTGTGTGAGGGATTCTTGTGTCAGTCCACAGTCGTAGATGAATGCTGAGTTTCCCTTGGTTTGCCAAAACGGCCTCTCCAATGTGGTTTTTTTTTTAGTCCTTTCTTGGAAACGAGCAGTGCCGTTGCACCACTGTTAGAACCTCTAACAGATCGATTTTGTTTTCAAAGAGTCTAATTGTCGACATTGACTTGAACAGTTGTGTTCTGTTGATCTGCTCGTGTTGATTGTTGGCCACTAGCACAATGAAGTGTTCACATAACAGCCCCTGTCTTACAGTAGTGTTGAGAGATTGGGCTGCATTGTGCATATGGGAACTGGATGGTCACCTCTGCTCCCCTCATTAGCTCCATTGGCTGTAATAGTGGTTATTGACTGGATGGAGCTTTAAGCACCTGTAATATTAATGGCGGCTCTCCCAGCTGCGATGGATGAGTGCTGCGTTCACTAGTGGTGCTGAGGACGCTCTTCTCTTGGTGCTTCATCAGCCACTTGTGCGCAGTGGCCGTTCCAAACTCAGGGTTTGCTGGTGACCCTCACATATTCAGGCCTGTTCCCATTTTGTTAGCTGTTAAATCTAAAGCACCAGTGAATATTTGAGGGTTTTTTGGACATTTGGAGCATACTAGAGGTGGAGATAATAATAAAAAAAAAAGATACAATATGATATTGCAATACATTTGTCACAATATGAAATTGGCATATGACATCTTAAGTATTAATTAATTAATACGGTTTTCCTCTGTTTTAACATCAGAGGTACTCTATAGTTCAAAAATTTGGGGTCAGTAAGGGTTAGGATTGTTATAATGGTACAAAAGGTTATTTCAAATGCTGTTCTTTTAAACTGTCTATTTATCAAAATATTCTGAGAAATATACAGTATATCATGGTTTTTACAGATTATTAAGCAGCACAACTGTTTTCAGCAGTGATAATAAGAAATGGGACTTGAACACCAAATCAGCATATTAGAATAATTTCCGAAGGATCATGTGACACTGAAGACTGGAGTAATGATGCTGAAAATTCAGCTTTGCCATCACAGGAATAAATTACATTTTAATATGTATCAAAATAGAAAACACAAGTTTTTACATTTTAATAATTCCACAAAATTACTGTTTATTTTTGGTAAAATAAATGCAACCTTGATGAGTATAAGAGACTCCTTTCGAAAACAATCAAAAATCTTACAAGCTTTGTGACGTGTCTGTCACTCATGTAGAGTGCATTTAGAATTTTTAATGTATTTCAGTAAAAAACAATAGTTTACATATTTAAAATGATCAACATATGACTTTTAAAGACAGTATCTTGGGTTATACCAAAAGATGTCTAAAGAATCAGATTGCAGTTCTTTGTCTGTCGGAGCCTAAGAAACTCTAGTATTATGATAATGTTCTATTATGGATTTCCCGGAGGTTCCTACAGCCAGCTAGATATAAGTCCTCATACATGCATAAACAGTTGCTGATTCTTCAAATGTAACATCACAACATGGACCCACACCTAAATTAGTCTGTTGACATTGGAATTTAAAGAATTTGTTTAATGATGTCCTGACTGGAACTAGTTAATTTGGTTGTTTTTGTAATGAAATGAAGTCTTCATTTCTGAATGTATTATTTCCATTGTAAGTACTATGTGTAAGGTCATTTAAATGCCTTAATGTTCTTTCATCAGGGGAGATTCGTAAAATATTTAACCAAAAACCTTTTGTCACATCTAGATTTTCACCCATTACCCCGATTTCACTCATGATTTGTGTGTCTGTTTGTTTTAACATTTTAACAAGAGAAAAATCTGAATTTCGAATGTGATGTAAATGTGGTTTTCGTGCAGTGTTGTTTATAGAAAGAGAATTTTTTTTTTTTTATAGTTCTTTGCATATTGTAAACTGTAAAAATTGTATCATACCTTCAGGAGATATTTAAAATTACATAAGTCCTTATGGAGAGAGGAATATGTTGTTTACTTACTAGGCTATATATAAAACAGGGATGTTATTTTTCCGTATAAATTGGGGGGGGGGGGGGGTTGGTTGGTTACTGCATGATGATTGAAATCGCGCAAATGACCTTGAGCTATTGCCTAAATAAATTGCAAAAAGATTGTTTTCTAAACCATCATGGACGGAATGATCCTGAGAGCGCTGCATGAGCTCGCGGCGCCATCTGCAGGACAGTTAAAAGCGTTCAAATGATTCAAAGCGCCAGAATCAGCGCTGAAACATGTTACTCGACCCGGTGATTTTTTTTATGAATGGCGGTGATAATTTGAGATTGCTAGTGCTGTCATAAAACTCCCAACGGTTGTGTTCTAATTATATAATAGGCTGTAGTCTGATGCGCTACATGTCTGCTGTACAGTACTGCGTTTAGTTTCGATTCACTGTTAGTGCCAGCTGCGCTGCGATTGGTTTGAGCCCCTTTAATTTGCATTTAGGAACGCAACATTTGTCATTAGAAACGTTTATAAATATGTTGTTGTTTACAAAGAGAAGTTTCAGTGTCACATAATCCTTCAGAAATCATTCTAATATGCTGATTTGCTGCTCAAGAAACATTTCTCATTATCAATGTTAAAAACAGTTTTACTGCTTAATATTTTTGTGGATACCACTCAAACATTTGTATAAGATTTAAAAAAGAGAGAGAAATTAAGCATTTTATTCATGCATGAAAGTGATAAAAAGTGAATGAAGACATTTAAAATGATTTCTATTTAATAAATGCATTATCAAATTTAATTAATATATTTGATAAATGCAAATAAATGCTGTTCATTAAACTTTATATTTATCAAAAAAATCCTGAAAAATAGTGTATCACCATTTCCACACAAAATATGAAGCAGCAAAATTGTTTTCAACATTGATAATAATCAGAAATGTTTCTTGAGTCAAATAAATTGTAATGATTTCTAAAAGATCATGCGACACTGAAAACTGGAGTAATGATGAAGAAAATTCTGCTTTGCATCACAGGAATAACATTACATTTTATAATGTATTAAAATTGAAAACTTTTTTTTTTTTAATTTGTAATTATATTTCACAATATTGCTGTTTTTTTTGTTGTTTTTTTTACTTTAATCAAATAAATTCAGCCTTGATGAGCAGAAGATATTTATTTCAGAATCATTAATTGTAATGTTTCCAAACTTTTGGCATGTACTTTAATAATAACAATTCTATATACCATGTACTTTGCTATAATATATTATAGTACTTTATTATATATTATATTGTTATCATGATTAAGTGCTGCTTTTTATTTTTTACAGGACAATAGTATGTATTCTTACAGTAGAAGATATATATTTTAATGTGCTAAAATATATATTTTTAATAAGTGCTGGGTGTGTGGCTTGTGGGCGTGACTTGGGCGTGGTCAGATTTTCCTTTTTTGTCTCTAGCTGATCACATGCCTGATAAAATAATATTGTGTCTCTTTATTTAAAAAGGTTGTAAACAACCCTTAAAATACCACAAATTCACTCCTGTTTGGACAGATTGCTCACTAACCACTTGCAGTTTTTAAACGCTGTTTGAAGCTAGTCACAAACCAAGTCCCCCCCCTTAGCATTAATATCATCTGCTCTCTGCCCAACTGTCTTCTCATTTTCTTCCTCGTAGCCCTGATTATAAAGGAACATCTCTCACGCAGCTCCTTACCCTGTGTTTTATCTGTTGGCATGGACCTAAATTATAACATTTAAATGATTTTCCTTCCCACCAATCCGTGTAGCATGGTAAGGCGACGGCTGTACCTTCCGCTTCTATAATAGACGAAGTAATGCACAAGTGTTTTGAACTCAGAATGCTGAGTAGCTTTCACTCCACTCTTAGACGAACACTGCTTCTTCTTTTTTTTTTTCCTGTGTCTCTGTCTGACAGCAATTTTGAGGCAGTGCTGAATAAGGCCCAAATTGCCATTGTCAGTGGCTGTTGCAGGATGCCGCTCTGAGCCGGCTGATAATTAAGAGGAGGGCCTGACAAATGGCTCTCATCAGATCGCTCATCTGGAACTGAGAGCACACGAAGGCTTTCAGGGAGGATAAACTGGGAGACGTCTCTTTGCTTTGCAATCTTTCATAACCTTCTGCGGCTCCTCCGAGGAGAGCGGAGCAAAGATCTCTCTTTAAAACTCAACGCAGCTATGCCACACATAAGTGCCAAGTTCTCTGTCTGCCTCGGTGAGATATTCCTGATTTTTACTGGACTAATACACATGGCTTTTGTGTTATATACCACCACCAGTCTGGCGTTACTGGATTACTTGCCTATTTGGAAATGTTATTGTGGTGTAAAATTATTCTGTGATACATTTCTTACCTCTTGTTCTGGCATTGTCTCTGTATTATAGAAACATCTACATTACATCCAGATCACTTGCATCAGAACCTGAAGCAAAGAACATTATTAATGTTGGGAAATGAGAATGCATGTGTGTTTTTGGTTTTTGTGAGCAGGTAATTTCATAGAGGAAGTTAGCTGATTATTTACAATATTGTTCAAAAGTTTAGGGTCACTAATCCTTCAGAAATCATTCAAATATGCTCATTTGGTGCTCAGAAAAACATTTATTATTGTCAATGTTGAAAACATGAGATACACAAAATAGCATTTATTTGAAGTCTGTCAAACCTCTTTACTGTCATTTTGGATTCATTTATTGCATCATTGCTTAATAAAAATTCCTTCTAAAATACTGATCCCGAACTTTTGAATAGTAGTGTACATTGTATAAATTGGATTTTTAAAATCTCACAACAAAAATCTTGCTGGCATTCTCACTCTGCAATTGTTTTGGAAGTATTTATTCACTTTTGGGTCAATTTAGAGCAAGGGAACATATTCGATGACTGTGCTTCTGTAAAATTAGTAGTTGGTAGCAAGCCATTGCATTACATAATGGGTCCAGGTCAGGACAAAAGCGTTAGCTTAACTCAGACTAGGGCTGCACGATATTTTGCATGCGGTATTCATGCGCATCTAGTCAGTAAAGCCGGTTCCTTGATTGTACAGTTGTCAGTGAACTACGGCTCTGTGTATTAAATGCCGCTCCATTTGAAAACAGGTGATGGAGATTTACCGCTAATCAAGGAACCGGCTTTACTGACGAGATGCGCATGAATATCGCATGCAATATAGGTCTGAACGATTAATTGCATTTGCGATAATATCGCGATATGAAAAAACGCGATTTTTCAACCGCAGAGGCTGCGATTTTACTGTCACGTGACACGCGAGAGTAAAGAGGTGTGTTCGACTTGAAGATCGATCGTATGACATCAAAGTACGGCGAGAGAAAGCACTAGGAGACGTCCGCTCTCTTATAGCTCTCACAGTACTTTGATGACACACACAACGATCGGTCTAGCAGCGCTGCTTCAAGTCGAACACATCTAAGCAGTCTTCAGAGGAAGCATCAAGTTGGCACGCTATGTTGCCAAGTCCGCAGTTTGCCGCGGGTTATCTTCGTGTCCGCGGGTCTTGCATAACATGCAGAATTGACGCGCTACATGTAAACGATATCCTTTGTTGTATTTTCCTGTCAAAATAATGGAGTTCCTTTGGAATTCTTCAGCTTTTAAGAACTGCCGGGTTCTCCGCTAGTTGGCGGAACTAATGCGCAAACGGCAATCTCATTGGCTGGCGTTCACCTATTATCATCCCTGTTTTGATTTCAGCAAATCAATTCGAGCGAACGCAGACAACCTGATTTATATTTATGAACCCAGCAGCTCAATAATCCCTAGGGTGTTTTATATTATTAGTAGTAGAATTCGTAGTAGTTTTGTTATCTTATCAGTATTATTTGTAGTTTTCTTTTTCCTTATTTTATAGAAACACTAAATGAGAAACAATATCTTAAGCACCACCACTAGTATATCAGATAATTAATATTAGTCTGGTGAGTAAACTAAAAAAAAACTACAAGCCAATGGAGATTCTATTGCCAAGGTGTCCATAGAGGGTTGATAATATTTACAATAATCAATTGAATTTGATAGGTATCTCTCACATTGTCCCACAGAAACATTAAAATAGTGTAGATTAGTGTGCAATGTTTTATAATAATAATGTATTCTATTTAGTGTCCATTTCATTCATTTAATATTGGGGACATCAAAGTTATTTGACATATTTGAACATTTAAAAAAAAAAAAAGTAACAATAGTTACTAGTAACTCAGTTACTATTTGTGAGAAGTAACTAGTAATATAACTAATTACTTTTTTTAAAGTAACGTGCCCAACACTGCATACTATACAATGATTTATTACTTGTCTTTGTTGAATAATACAGAATATAAAGAGCTTTAAAAAATAATCGCATATTAAATCGCAATCGCAATATTGGTAAAAAAAATCGCAATTAGATTTTCCAAAATCGTTCAGCCCTAATGCAATATATCGTGCAGCCCTAACTCAGACCAGCAGGACAAAGATTGCACTTGAAAACTGGTCAACTGGATATGATGCTTTTGCACATAGTACTGATTGACTGATTTTCCTTTTGCCATAACACATTTAATAGAGGCAGGAAGGCCCTAAATTTGCCAAGCCCCAGGCTTTAATCTCTCTGAAATTCGCTTTTTCATGCTGAATAATGGATATTATATTATATTATATATTTTTAAGTGATTTTAGTGACCATTTGTTTTGTCAACATGTTAAATTCAACATAAAACTCTTAAAGCATGTTCCTGGTCTTAAATAAATCCATTTGTGTCAATCCCTGACTTCCAACAACCTGGCTTCATTCTGGTGTGTAACGCCCATTTTTTATGATCCAATCTCTTCACTCATATCTGGTTTGCATAATGAAGGAAATGCATTACATTATAGGTTGTTAACTGTGTCCCGTTTCATGTGCAAGTGTTTAGCTGCAGTTGATGTAGAAGGACATGTTTCTTTGTTTTGTCTACCAATCTCTACAGAGCGCAGAAGAATTAAATCAAGCTAATCCTCTGAATGTCTTCTCTCTAAACCAGAGCAAGGCAGGATTCTGTGGAATTTGGTGTTCTTCAAGGTTGTTAGAAAATTGCGGAAACAGCTCTTTTGTTAGGCATTCAACATTGAAGTATGAACATGCCTTGCTACAAGTGCAGCTTTACAGGACATTGACAAGTGCCTTTTTATGAGTTTTTTTTACCTATTAGTCAGAATTACACCAGTGAATTTCTTCCCAAAACATTTAAAATCCTTATTAAATGGCTGCTGTTTTAAATTGGACTCTCTTCTGTTAATCTAATGTAAGTACTGCAGCCTTGAACACATGTAGTAAACGATACAGAGGGTTTTGAAATCTCCAGAGAGAGGTCAGGTCATATGAAATGGCTCAGGTCTTAAAGCTCTCTTTGCTTTAAAAGCACCTTGGGTGACAAAGCCATCCTAACTCGGAAAGAAAATCTGAATGAATAGTCCTCTCTTGTCTGTTTTTGAACCCTGGTCACACAGTTGGAGACTGATTTTTGTATTTCTATTGAAAACTTTTCACAGTTTAGTTTGCAAAGCCTTGCGAAGTATTTGTGACAGAGCTACAGCTACGCTCTTATGTAGAGGAGGAAGTCCATTTGGAAGAATTTCCTTGCCACTTTCACCTCTTTTTATATAAGAGGATCATGCAGCCAGACTCTCAAGAAGCTCAAAGGGGTTATTAAGGCTATTTATTTCATCAGCACTCCTATGTCTTTCAAAGAAATACAGAGACTTGCACTTGATATTTGACATAGTCACTGGCTCCGTCCTCAAGGCTTCCTCAGATTCTTTGCTAATTTGGTGAGGATGAAAAAGTATCTCTCTCAAAAAAAAGAGCCCGTGTCATCATGCATGCATTGTCTAGTCTAGTATCAGTTCAGGGATCACTTACCACGGTACTCATGTATTATTAGTCTTATAAATTAACAAACTTTACATGAAAGATGGGTTTAATTTAAACTCCGAATTAGTCAGTTCCCCAAGGTGTTATATTACTTTGTACAGCATCTGCAAATTTTAATTATTGCAATACTTCACCAAGTACACAGCACGCGGCATTATATCATGTTTGTATTGACCGTGCCGCTTCTCAACTCGTTCACGTTGCGAGCTATTCAGATCTCTGTGTAATGGGGCTCTTTGTTTATTGTGGTTTTCACCTTGGCATTCATTTTTGCTGCAGCTAGCAAAATCTTCATGTTTATTAAAACGACATAAGTGAGTAAAGATCAGAGAAGGAATGGGCTTTAAAAACGTTGCATGCCAACACACTGCTACTAGATGCCAAGAGAAAAGAGATCAAATACCTTTGAAGTCCTTGAAAAATGAAGTTGAGAAATCATTAAACTAGTCGTCCACTGCTGCTCGATTGTGGGCTGTTTGTCTTGAAGCTGAAGTTAGAAATGCCGTTTTGCTCGGCTTTGGTGTGTTTTCTCAAGTGATTGTCAGCAGTTTAAATGAAAAATAACTTTTAATAATTCATTTTGTTTTTTTTTGTTTTTTTATAAAACTGATATATATGGAACATACTCGGGTATCACAGCCTATTTACACTCTTAAAAGTGAAAGCTTTTTATTGTCATTGGTGATTCCATGAAGAACCTTTAACTTTTAAAGGTTGTTTGACTGGTATTCATTTTCATCTCTGGTGAATCGGTGTTAAATGTAGCTCTCAGGTAGTCAGTGCTAAATGTAATTTAATTTAAAAGTAATTGTGTATTGCATTAACAATGCTAGCAATTTAGGGGAAAAATTACATAAATATTCATAATAATTTACAATTAGGTACAATTACGTAGTTATCTTGAACTAACAATGAATCTTTTTTTACAGTATTTGTTCATAATTAGTGTTAATTTAGAAAACTTTTGATTTTAAATATGAATTAGTATATGTAAAATTAACATTAACCACAATTAATAAGTGCTGCCTAATGCATTAAACAAAGGTGATGAATGGAACCTTAAAAACGTAAATTGTTACTTTGCAGTGACCATAAAATTGTGAATATTTAATTTGAAAACATTTCATACATGATTAATCATTAAAAATCTATAGTGTTGTAAATAAGTCTAAAGAAAAATTACATACAGAAGGCAGAAAACCATGCAACATTGCATTTGGATTGTAAATGGTAATTTTTCCAGAAGTGCTGAAACATTTTTTTTTTCACACCTTTGTGGCTTAAAAAAACAACAACAGTCAATTTGAACCATACAGTTACACGTGCAAGACTTATTTTGTATGCCAATCAGTATAGTGCTTAATATTTATTGTACTTGGTGTCTTTTTGTGCTAGGATCACTTGAAACTCATGGTAATACCAGGTGCCAGTGCCAGAGTTCAGGTACAGCTCCAGTATGAAGCCTTCCCGTTACTCATTTAACAAGGGGCCCCCACATCTTAGCGCCTTATCAGCTCCAGCCTCTCTCACACTCAGTCATGCTGTCCTCATCGCTGTGGCCGAGGGTGAGGGATTCTCCATGCTCTAAGTGGATTAAAACCTCACTGCATCCAGTTCCAGGCATGGCTTGTCTGTCAAAGGTGCTGAATATTTTCACAGGTTTAGTCTGTGAGCTGGATGGTGTGTTCCACCCCGAGTCCAGTTAAGAGCACCGTTTGTGCCTCCTCTCACCACGTACATGAAAAAACCAGCTCCAGCATCTTCCCACACCCATTACAAACACAGTCGGCCAACGTGCTACATTCCCTAACGTGTGTTGAGATATTGCAAGCTTAAGAAATGCCTGTGTACGTCTCTGTGTTTGCAAAGGGCTTGTCAGGAACTGCAGTGGCTGAGGGAACTTGAGCGTGGTTTGCGGAAAAGCCCATATGTCAAAGATATTGAATGCATTTGTGAGAGAGAAAACAAAATACTGTATGGGATGGGTGGGAACGGGTACACTGCACAAAAGTGACACACAGTGTATAAGCAGGAATTATGGGAATTCCAGGCTGTGTTTGGGATGTCCTCCGTGCCCTGGAGTATTGAAACGCTACTTTTTGTCTCGCTCGATCAATCAACCTTGCTCTTTATTTTCCCCCACACCTTTCACATGATAGTACAGCATTGTGCTAAAAATTACTTTATTGGTGGCTAGACCAGGGCTCTACAGTGCGACCATATCAGTCGCATTTGCGACTTAAAACTACTGCATGCGACTATGAAAAAATATTTAGGAGCACCAGTGCGACTGACCCGATCAGCATATTTGTGTTAGTGCTGAGGGAGCTTTAAAGGTTTCTAACGTACTTACGTGTTTTTGCAGCGTTGAGTAATGTATCACAGACGTATTCTCTCATTATAACACAAAAAAAAGTGTAGACAGTGTAAACAAGAGCTTCATTGTGCAGTGTAAGGAGCTTCGTTGATTATAATGGAGTTTTGTGAGATTGCGATGAACTAAGATGAGTGACAGCTTTTAATGATTATTAAGGGAGTTTGCAAATGTGATATTGATTTAATACAACAGTTCATTAAACAAGAAGTTAATATTAAGTGACTTATATTGTCTGACTACAACACTATTGCCTTATTTTGCTCTTATTTCATCAACGAAAATCGTTTCAAACAAAGTCCCAGCTGAGCCGCTGCGCATCTCCATTCATACACAGCGGTGTTTCGTTTATGAATGAACGATTCATTTTTAAACGAATCTAGTGAGTCAATGATTCGATTAATCATTCATAAAGACAGTCACGTACTTCATTCCTGAATGAATCAGCCGTTCGAACTAATCAATTGAATGAATGATTCAGTGATAAAATCAGTGACATACCACCTTCTACTGGCAGTTTGTTACATTTTTAAAGTATTTTTTCTGTTATTTAAATCATTTAATATTTCTACATTCAAAATTGTATATTTAAAACATTAACCTCAACATGAATTTATGAATTTAATTGCACTTATGCAACCTCTGAGCCTCATTAAACATCTGAAAATACACCTAAAATACACACTTGTGTGTTCTTCTGTGCCACCTCTAGTACAAATTTATTTCTTAAATACTGGTTTCATTTGATTGATTGATCTTATTCTACTTCTTGTTCTACTTGTTTTTATTCTGTTGTTTTAATTAGAAATGATATAAAGCTTATTAATATATATTTTTTGAATTTGACATAAAAGATGACATACTTTTAATAAAGTTAGATAAATGCCATTACAAAGGTAAAAACAAAATTCCCTGTAAATCTTTAAGGAGTCAAATATCACCTCGTAATGGGAAGGTTAATTTTTGATCAGAATTTTTGATTATTGATTTGAAGGTGCTCCTAAATTTTTGACCGTGCTCCTAAAAATTTAAAACCGTGCTCCACAAGCACTCCTAAAAAGAAAAGTAAGCGTAGAGCCCTGGGCTAGACACATATCCCCAAATTAACAATTTAAGATAAAGTCATACATATATTCCATATACCCAGTTGTTTTGTGTCTTAAGGAGAAGATTTTTTTTTTTTAGTTCGTACAAATTTTCTTTATAAAATTGAAACCTATATTATTTTTTATAATAAAATTTTGAAATGCTTCTTTAGGAACTAAATCATAGTAGCTTAATGTAACATTCCATTGGAAAGAATAAAAGATTTCTGAGGATAAAATTATTTTATCCTCAGGCCTATGCCCATAATGTGGAGTTTATTTTTACAGTAAGCATACTGCATATTAGGGGTGTGCGTTATATATCATATGTAATAATATCGTAATTGTTGTTTAAACGATATGCGATTTAACATTATCGAGTATATCGCAAAAACCAAACAAAAACAACAAGAGAGTGCTAGCATACAGTACACGTGAGATGCAGGTCAGACTACTGCGTGTGCGCATTTAGGGCTGCATGATTAATCAAATGCGATTGTCATGCACATCTCGTCAGTAAAGCCGGTTCTGTGATTAGTAGTAAATCTCCATCACCTGCTTTCAGATGGAGTAGCATTTACTACACAGAGCCATAGTTCACTGACTAGCTACGCAAAAAAAAAAATCGCTGACGATATAATCGTACGATTATGAAATCGTTTGTGATAATGACAGCTGTTTGCATAGCTTTCTGAACTATGGCTCTGTGTAGTAAATGCTGCTCTATCTGAAAGCACGTGAAAATACCACATTTAATAACATGTTTTTACTCCAAACTCACTTCATAACGTCAGTCGAGTGTTTGAAATAAATCCTTCTGTGAGATGTGGCTTCTTACACAGAATAAGGCACGCAACACATTTCATGGTATTCTAAGCAGTGATAAAGGCTATGTCGATTAGCATTGCATTATCATATACTTTATTATAATGAAAATTATAATAATAAGAACTAAGATAAACCATATATTGCCATAGTCGTGTGTTTATTAGTCATCAATACATTATTTATGCATTTGTAACTGCAGGTTAAATGTGTTCACGTCCTGCATTATACAGTCTGTGTGAATGCATCTAAATGGCACTTCAGATGCAGCTTCTGTGCCACCTCTGCATTGCAAACACACATTTTATTTGATTGGCAACAGCCCTATAGTGTCTTACTATTTGAATTTATTGATTAAATTTAAGTATTTGACACACAAGATGATGCATACATTTGATTAGGTTTGAAAAATGGCCTATAATAGATAAAAATCAATTTAAATTTATTTTGAAAAGTAATTTTCTCTTATTCCTGCAAACTAATCACTGCACAGAATATGAAGAATATCAGAATAAATGGGAGTCAGCTGTCCATGGCAGTCCTAAACCTGCCAAAATACCAGCACAATAACCTGGTCATCAAAATATTGTCTAATTATCATTATCGACAAAATTCCAGAAAATATCGAGGTCATATCGCACACCCCTACTGCATATTGTATTGTTCATATGTTAAGCTTTTCAGTTACAGCACAATGATAGCCTGGCATGAATTGGATGCATATAGCTTCTCTGCTATATAGAGGGGCTTTACATTGAGACCTTCAGATGTTAAAATGTGTTTTATCTTGTAATCAAGTCATCATCGGTTTCCTGGCCAACCCCCCATAATTTAAAGTCTCCCTCTGTGTCGTGGTATGTTGAGTGAGGATGTCAGGCTGGATTTGCCGGCACTGATGGGATGGTTCTGCTGTAACCTGGGCTCCCTGGGCTGAGCAGGCAGGGAACTGCGGTACGTCCTTGATGAAGAACTCTGCTGCGACACGGCCTGTCCCTTTGACTCACGCTGAGCGCTTGATACTCGGGACGAGGAGGTCAGCCTGACCCACTTTCCCCCGCCTGCCCTTATGTCATGTTGGGAGAGGTGGGCGAGAGGCCAGGGGTGAGTGGGCGGATGGGGGCGCTGACTGTCAGTGAGCCCGTTTGCATGGGGGGTTACGAGAGAGCGCTCCCGCTGTGGAACGCAGGTACATCTCAGCCCTCCAAGACAGTAATGGACAGGCACTCCAACAGAGCTCAGTGTCTGACCCTCTTAATGTAGCTCCTCATCCTCGATGACTCCTACAGCTCTCTTCCTCCTCATCTTCATCACTTCACTGCACTGCAGTGCTTCTGAGCTCCAGCTGTAATCTATGCAATCAAGCATAAGACATTTAGCAGTGTCAGCTGCACATCATTTCATGTGTTGTGGAATATTTTATACACTCTAGTATATGTAATTTCTTATGTTCAGGAGTGACCTGCTGACCTTTGATTTTACATGTGCGTGTAAAGATGCTGTCAGACAGGACATGCTTGTTAACATGTAGAGATATATAAGACAGACACAACTCATCAAAAAGTAAAACTCATTTTCCAGTTTGAACGCAGGGTCAAAAAAGAAAAATGGGTGTGTTTCGTATGTAGTTCACTGACAAGCAGGCCTCTCTGGTGAATTTAGACAGGTTACATGTCCTACCTTAAGTGTGCAAAGATGGAAAGCATAGTAGCACTTCATGTTGTCATGAATAATCATGTCGTCAACATGAAAAAGCATTTGCAACCCATGTGGAATACAAGATTCATAGAGAAAAATTAGTAGAGAAAGTTTCATCTTTTTGAAATTATCTATTTTGTGAAAGGTAAACTTTTTTTTTAATTTTTTTTTTTATTTTAAATGTAATTAAGTCTATTTAGTAAATAGTATATAAAATAAAGATTAAATTGAAATATTTTATTACAGCAGTAAACTGACATAAGATGCCATATTTAGTCATTTATTGTTATTGTTGTTAATATTAGTAGTAGTATATTTTTATTGTATCATTCTATATTATAAACATGCATATCATTGAAATATCTAAAAGAGATCTTATAATTTTAATTCGTAATATATTAATAATAGTTATTAATATATATTAATAATAATTGTTATATTTATACCATTGTATGAAATATGAAATGCATATATTTATTATTTAAATATTTATATTAAAATATATATTATATATGTGATATAATGTAGAGGTCTTAATATATTAAAAGAAAACAAATCACTTAAGTTGTTTTATAGCAACCCTATACCAACTCGTAGTTCACCAACCCTGGTGGCATGCTGCTAATCTTCATAACATGCATTGGATTTGGTAGCTTTCACTGTAGAATGTCCATCTGATAAAGAGTGGGCTTTTACACACATAAGCTGTCACACCCTGACTTCTTTTGGTCATTCATTTTCACTCTCACTCTCACTCTCACACACACATATACACGCATATATATACACACAGAAACTCAGTGTGTCAGAATGGCAGCTGGCCCTGCGGCTCTCCTGGTTAGTTCCCCTGATAGAGAGTTGGAGACAGACTGGACTGGTGCAGTAGTGCTTATTAACCATGTCTGTCTGCAGGAGCCCTGCTGAGCCAGCCTTGAACCCTCCGGCCCCCAGCAGAGAAAGAGGGAAAGAGAGAGAGAGGTTAAAGCAATGGAGGACAAAAGCGAGAGCGTGACAGCCAGGGAAAGAGACCTGCCTGTCTGACCTGCATGTCCATTTAGCTATTTGCCACCTAACCTGATAGAAGGTGGACACAGAATCATTGCTTTGAACAAGAAAGTGATCCGTTTCATCTATTCAGTGATCCTGTGCAGATTGTGAAACCCATGAGCTGAAGCATGTCCATCTGATGCATACTTATAATAATAATAATAATAATAATAAAAAAATAGAAAGATCTTGCTTCATCTGCCCTCTTCGACTTACCCTTCTGTTTTATCTGTCAAGTACTCAAGCATTTAAAATGGCCAAATTGCGCATTGCTATCGCAGAGCAGGCTTAAGTAGTTACGTTGTTCTTTTTTATTTTTTTTTTCAGGGAGAGAATGTGACGTTGTCTGCGTGACTAACCTTGGATCTTGCAGTGTCTGGAGTTGCTGTGGCTGCTAAAGTTTTAATGCTCTACAAGATTAGGGTCTGTGGACAGATGCGGCGGGTTCAACCACGGGTTATAAACTGCTCTGACCCGCCTTTGTTTTTATGCGTGCATCTCATGAACTATCAGGTTCAGCTGTCCTGGAGAGCTCACCTTTATTTCCGCTAATGGTTTCAGTACTGCTGACGCAGTTGGAGACTCCCTTTCCTTGACGTGTCGTTCCCTTCGGTCTGCTGTTAAACATCTAACACGCACCTGCAGTCAACCCTGATCGACCCAGTGGAAAAGGCCCGTTATTGCGCTCATTAGATGTTATGTGGTAGTTATTTCACACAAATTCATCACATATTAACGTAGACTGTGTGTTTGCTTAGCATTTTCATCTAATCGCCTCTCTCGTGAGCATTTCTCTCACAGTAGGCTCGTTCCACAGCAGACCAGCTCATGAAAAGATCCCAGAGCTTTTATATCACAGCCATCTGTCAATACAATTTGGTCAAATGATTTCAAAACCTGTGCGTTTCTAGTGTCTTAAGCCAAGTGGCTGGCTGAGCTCCAGCTGGAACATGCCGAGCATTAAGGCATGATGTGCGTTCAAGCCGCCTCCTGCTGATTCATCCCTCACATGCTGCAAAATTACCTTTTGCTCATTAAAGAATTGTGTAAGTTTAAAAAAATATATTTGCATAATTCATTTCCCTCTGAGGAACGGGATGATTAATTAATTACTATGTTATTAAACTCGATCTCTTTTTTTTTTTTTAAATTAACCTCAGGACATCCTTCTTGTATAGGATTTTTTTCTTTGTCACATCAGTCTCAGTGCATTCGGACATGTGTGGGAATCTCAGAAGTTATGAAAAATCTCTGTGTAGTTAAAAATAGTTGAGTCAGGGGTTTTTATTATTGAGTTTAGGAGTCTCAATATTCTGCAATCGTCCTAATCGTCCTGCAGTTATTTTTTTGAGGCTGTCGTCTGCAGCAAGATGAATCTCTTTAATATATTTCTCTGGCCCGGTTGCTTTGCATAGTGCAGAAAAGATGACGCAGGCTCTGGGTTATAATACCCCAGTGTTTTATGCATATTCTCTTATTTGCAGGGACCCTACATGCTCGCGATTGCTACACCGCCGTCTGACTGCACGCTATAGGCTGCATGTAAATGAGGGTTTTAGGTACTACTGTAGTGCAATATCATGGGGGAGTCTCATTAACCTATAAACAACCTAAACACTTCTCTTTCTCCCTTTCCTCCTACAGAACTCAATACGGCACAATCTCTCGTTAAACAAGTGTTTTCTCAAAGTGCCTCGCTCCAAAGATGACCCGGGAAAGGTAAGCGTTCTCTTTTTCCTCCATATGTAGTGCTGTTTTATTCAGAAATGCAGGTTTTGTACATTTGCTAAATACAAAATGCCACTTCCAGAGCAGATTCGGACGTTAAAAATGCATAGGTATCCTTGTGAAAATAGATGAGAGCGAGCACTTGCAGTAACGTTTTAAAAGCGCTTTCAGGAGCTCTCTCGGGGAGAGGAGAAAGCACTTCAGCCCGGCACTTGCTGCACGAGAGGAGGGAAAGACCACCACCTGCTTCTCCTCAGTCGGCATACCGCTAGCCCGGCCCGCCAGAGCAAAAACAGCCCAGACTGACTCACGTGTAAGCCAGAGTGCAGAGCGATATACATCTCAAAATAAGCATGCATATCTGATAACACGTTTATTTTTCTGAAATATATGTGCATCAATACAGCATCGATGGACCCCGGTTAACCTGTTTTTTTTTTTTCTTTCATAAAGCACCACTGCCAAACACACACTCATTTCTCTGTATCCTCAGCCATCTTGTGCAAGCGCGTTCATGCACATACGCTCACAGCGCGACATAAAGAGAAGAGCCGAGGCATGCAGGGGATGGGGACTGAATGCTAATTTCATGTTTTGCTGTAATCCTCTGATATTGACACTCCTGGGATGTGCTCCACTAAATACAAAATAATCTATCGCTGGATGGATTCTATTCCGAATGCATGGCCAACATTCTTGCATCCCTAATGTTCAATTTGGAATTTGCCTCCTTCCACACAGCCCTCCCCCCTGGAAGGAGAACTTCAAAGCTGCGCGGGGCTCTCTTGATATGTTCCATCAATATTGTAATATGGCAGGAATATGGACCCTGCTGTTTGTGCGAGATAGTAACTGAGGCGTGCTTCTCAGAGATGGCAAAAACGATTGTTCACTTCACCTTTGTGATCCGCAGCAGCTGCTGAGAATGAGGAAGGCCGAACTTTGGGGCAGAGACAATAGCGTTTGCCCTTGAGTAGACGTTTGGCCTGAGAGGTCTAGCCTGCGTTGAGACTGTCTTGCTGATTATTTCCATTAGAATCCAGATTGTAAGGTTTACCATTAAGCCACTGCAAAACCCAGCACATGCATATTTATATATTTGCATTTTTGAAAGAAGTCTCTTATGCTCTTATGCATTTATTTGATCAGAAATTAAGAACAGTAATCTTGTGAAATGTTACAATTTAAATGAACTCTCTTCTATTTGAATTAGTGTTAAAATATATAATAATATACACAAGAATATACTACTTGATTTGCGATGGTCATTGTTAAGGGAGGAGTATTAATGTTCATTTCTATTCAAGTGCATTTCTTTAATGGCTTTTAATTTTGGGGTTCAGCTGAGTGTATTATCTAAAGAGGTAACCTCAACACAATCTTATTGTATTGCCCTATATTTCAGATTCATGTAAACTCTCCTTTCATGGATTTCTTTAAACGTTGCTTTCTCTCCAGGGATTGTGTAGCAGCCTACAGATACTCCCCTCCCAAGGGCTTTCGATTTTTCAAGATTTTTCAGCTAATTAAAAGGAACGCTACTCAGCCTCCCCTTCCACAGTGAAAGTGTCTTGCAGTAGTTTTAATTTAAATTACATCTGCTAGGTGTAATAGACTGCCAGCTTTCTCAGTCACCTTCAGCTGTCCTTCAACGTCACTGCATCAATTACAGGAACATGGTTATTTAAATTGAAATGAAGAACACTAGGATGTTTGTTACAGGGAAATTGTCGTGCATGTTATGAACTCTGATGGTCTAATGCAGCAATATAATGCGTAAATGGTGATGCAAGGTGAAGATCATGTTTCACCGTTTGTTAAACTATTTGAAAGTAGCTGTACTCATCTAGTCTGTTTATTGTGTGGGAGCACTCACTACCTTTAACATTTAACATTTTTAAGCTACTCATGCTACATTAGAACTAGAAACTGAAGACCCTTTCACATCAGCGCACCTCTCAACTCAAGTGCCATGCACTGTTTATTAATTTGCATAGAATAGATAATATGTACAGTTACATTATGATGATTTATTCTCTGAATGTCAGGATATGCTTTTGACATTTTTGCTGCGCACATCGCTCTCTAATGATACGTCATGCGTATTCCTGGGTAATCAGTGGCGAGTCAAAACTGTTTTAAGCATCACGTTATGCCAAGTTCACACTGCACAATTTTAGCCCGATTTTTCACTCGCCGACAGGTTTTGATAAATCGCCGACAAATGCCCGAGATCGGAGGTAAATCGGTGCTCGTTCCCGCGAGTGACAATCGCGCAGTGTGAATTATCAAAGACGCGATCTGAGGGAATCGCCGACACGTCACCGACGCCCGCGAAATATTTGGCATGCTAAATATCTGGAGCTGTCAGCGATTCTCAATCCTGCTGTGTGAATGAGTTCTGACCGGTTCAGACTGAAAAATACATCGGTGATGACCTACAGCCAATGAGAGAGCAAGATGCAGGGCAGCTGGAAGTTCGAGGAGGTCTTTTTTTTTTTTTTTTTACAAAGCAAGCATATACAGAACAGGTAGGCTACATGAAGAAGGGGCTAGGGTTTTTCCTGTAAATAATATTCTTCTATAAAGGACAAAATATTTATTGCATTTTTCTTTTTCATCACTTTGAGGGCTTTTATAGGCTATAAGAAATAAACTCATTATAAAATGCACAACACGTTGGTTTCACTTTCAAGTAGGCTAGATTTGTGTATATAAAAATTTCACAGCAGAAATGTTTGTTAACAAGTCATCTTTATTAATTATTGTGTGTTCGGGGAGGACTTAGACCATAATATTAGCGTGATCTTGCATTATTTCCTTATCACTTCTCGTGTGCCTTTGGCTGTATTTGCGGATCAGACAGAGTTGTCGTCGATTCTTCCTATTGTGAAATCGTGCAATGTGAAACCCCCTGTCGCGGATCCATCGTGCAATGTGAAAACAGCAGCGACTGAATCCTACCCCAGATAGTCCTGCAGTGTGAAAACAACGGCGATCCGACGAGTTTGAAAATCGTGCAGTGTGAACTAGGCATTACAGTGCTTGACTTGAGTGTAGCATGGCATTGTGGGTAATGCTGTAGCTTTTTAATATGTAATTTTTATTTATTTTGTGTGTGTGTTTACAGTATGTACATTTTAAGGATGTAAAATTAGATGAGGCTCTTATTAAAAGTTAAGATTAAATAATGATAATAATGTCTGACTTTGGTTGACTGCTAAAAAGTGATAAGATTTATAAATGTTAAAATTTGAATGCCTGGTTTTTGATTAATGTTAATTATGTCACATCCTCTCATTAGGCTGGTTTTAGTACACTGCTTCCAAGGCCAAAAAATAGCATAAAACAAAACAGATTTTATATATATAACATATGTAATATGTTATTAGTCAAATAAATAAAACATCTAGATGTGAAAATAAATGAAAAGAAACCGAGCATAGATTTCTTTTTTTTTCATGTTGTACAGAAATCGTATCGAACCGTGATCCCCGAACCAAGGTACGTACCGAACCATGACATCTGTGTACCGTGCCACCCCTAGTAAACAATGATACAGAAAAGTAAACCATGCAAATGTAAACAGGTGTACAGTAGACCGTGCAAATGTAAACGGATATATATACCAAATGTGCAAAATGGGTATAGTGCAAATATGTACTGTAGTGAATGAAATATTAATAAATACAAGATAATTAAGGATTAAATATATAAATTAGGGATACATCGATCCGATACTCAGGATCGGTATTGGCTCCGATGCGGTCATTTTCTGCCGGATCGGGTATCGGTCATACGAGACACAGATGTCACGGTTCGGTACGTACCTCGGTTCGGGGGTCACGGCTCGATACGATTTCGGTACAACATGAAAAAAAAGAAATCTACTGTGCTCGGTTTCTTTTCATTTATTTTGAACAGACAGTAGTGCAAATAAAAAAAAAGCAGCAGCTTTTAAAGCAATAGCAGGCAAATAAGCTATTAATCCAAGAACAAAAGAAAAAAAAAAGAGGAAATCAATAACTTTTATAGCTTTTTAGTTCATCTATATTTAATTTAGAATTTAGTGTTTGGTAACTATTCATTTTCTGTATATTTCTGCTGAAGGGCACAGGTAGCTAAATATGTCATTTATTATAATGGGTTCGTGTGAAGATTGTTTTAAGTTCACTTAAATTAGAAGTTAAGTCTAATAAATGTTCAAATTGATAGCTCTCAATTATACTGTAATGCTGAATGTTTACAGTCAATGGTTAAATATTAAGAGGGAAAAACTATTTTATAGAGACATCAGTAGTATTGATATCAGTGATGCTGGCCTTCAATCATAAAAAAGATGCCATTAAAGAAATATTAAAAATATACTTTATGTTGTTTGTACATTGTACATTTGAAGATTGAATGTGAAATTATTGCAATATAAAAGTATATTTAAAAACTTTAATGTTAGGTGGGATTAATCGCGATTAATTTTAGAAAAATGTGCGATTAATTAGTTAATAGTTTAAAAAAAAAAAATTCGATTGACAGCACTAGTTTAAAGTTGATTCTGCTGGTATAAGGAAACAGTTGAAGTGATCGCGTCACACACGCACACATGCACGCACACACACGCACGCACACACTCGCACACGCACACACACTCGCACACACACACTCACACGCACACATACATCAGTTCCAGCATTGCTAACTTGACAGCCAGTTGGTACTTTATCAAAATAAAATACAGTGAGCCAAACATCAGCGCGCCCGCCTCTGTCACCGTTGACATTCGCTGTTCTTCTGCTGGCGGTTATCAAACAGCGTTGCATTGCTGCGGGCGACCCCTTCTGGATTGGGGGTGAATTGCCTGTATTCGTCGTAAGGCCTCATGCACCGAACCGAGATGCCTGTACCGTGATGGTTCGATACGAATACATGTACCGTGCCACCCCTAATAAATACATTTACTTGTTTTCATTAATGTATTTTACAACAATACAAAGAGCAATGTGTAACATTTTACCAGATTTAGTCCTACACTTATTCACTTTTATTTGTTCCCCACTAAATAATGTTATTTCACTAAATGTTTAGATTTTATAAAATTGTGCACTCATGATTTTTCTAGACTAACTTTTGCTGCTAAATTTTCCACTAACCTAGTTTATAATAGTATTTTTGTCATAGTTTATGAATGTTTTTTTCATGTTATTTTTCATTAAAATGAAGTTGTCTATATTTAGTAGATTGTTTAACACAAAAGAGTGACGATCAGGTCAACACAGAAGTATAGAAATTCTACATTGATTTAAAAAAAAAACTGCGATCGGATCGGAATCAGCCGATACTCAGAATTTTCTGGATCGGATCTGAAAAAATGGTATCGTTGCATCCCTAATATAAATATGAGAACAGTGTATTGCACAGCTACACCAGTAGCTGTTGTTGTAAGTGTATAGTCCTGAGGTGAGATCATGCTGTGAGCATTGCGATTGGTCAGATTGTTTTGGAGCTGTCATCACACTTAGCTTACAAATGGCTGCAACAGCCGTGTATTAAAACAGGGATAATGAGAACTTTTCTTAAGGTAGGGTAGGGAGGCTGCAAAAAACCATTCGGGCACAGGAGCTTTGCTCATTGCCCTTCCGTAGCTTCTAAACTGTGCCGTATTGCTGTTTAAATGCAGAAATTTACATAATTTTATAAATATGTCTTTGGAGGTCGAACGTTTGAGGAACCTGAAGAATGCTGTGTAGACAAATCCTTTGGTGATTTTCAATTATTCTCCTTGCTTAGGTGCATGCATGAGCTGTGCACAAGTAATTTTGAAGGTCTTGATCGCACCCTCTCTGGACAATTGAGATCTTATCCCATATAATATGAAATATTTTAAAACAAAACCCAAGCTTGGAGGTTAATTTCTTTTTCTTTTTGCCTAACTTCGTGGCCGGAGTTGCCTTTAGCTTCTGGGAAGAGCAGCACTATTGAAAAATAAATTAAACAGGAAGAATGCAAAGATAAATTATTCAGCCAGGGTCTTGGGTGCTTGGATACCAGCAGCCCCAATCCAAGGTGTGCTATTTTCTGCCTGATTATCAGAGCTCAGACCTGACCAGAAATCCAACACCTCTGTGTCCAGCCCTGAACAGGAGCAATCGATAAACCTGCGGCTGAGGAAGAGGGGCTTCAGGAGGGGCTTAACATTTTACCTGCCTCTGCCAAGGCTCAGGAGAAATGTGAAGCGAGAGAGTGAGCGCAAGAAACGGCTGTAGCAAAAGACCCAACTTCTTCGCACCTCAACATATACATTCTCCCGACGTGACGGGCTTACAAATGAGCCTGCTGAAACTTTGATGAACTAAAAGTTGTACGTGTTTGACGGCGAATGTGCCTGATTACAGAAGTTTCTCTCTTGGAAACCCTGCTGATTATCCTGCTCTGCTTTTCATCAAAGTATTATTGAATGGCTTTAAGTTGAACACTATTTTAGAGTATGATGACTTGCTTTGGGACTAATATTCCATCCTCATCCTGTTTTTTAGGGTTCGTACTGGGCAATCGACACAAATCCAAAGGAGGACACACTGCCCACACGACCCAAGAAGAGGCCACGGTCTGGAGAGCGGGTGAGTGAAAGTTTGTGGGGGTTTTTTTGTGTGTGTTTGCGCGTTTAAGTTTATGTGTGTGCTCCGAGACCCCCTGGTGGTCGGCTTTCAGACATACAGACTTTCCCAAGCCAAACTCAGCTCATTACTTCGAGTCCGGGAGTGATCAAAAAGCAGAAAACAGTGAGTGTCTCGCTCTCCCAGTTCAAGCTCAATGTCACTGATTTGCTCCATCACTTCTTGACCCTGTGGTTGCTTAGATTACTGTTCAGTTGCCACTGTGATTATTACAGTGTTTCCAGCATAGTAATTTTATGACTCCGCATTCTCCATAATAATTTTCAAAGGCCCCATAGCTTGTCCAGTTGTTTATTTACAAAAAATATTTTTACAGTTTTTCCCAATTAATATAATAATAAAAAAGTAATAAAATTTGAGCTTTGCATAACCAGAAAAATCATTAAAAAATGTCCATGCAGTTAGAAGATTTTGATATTTTGCATGTATTTAGAGAGAGGCTACTTCACATGTTGATGTTTTTCAAAACACTGGGAACCCTGGTTCATCTAAGAAAAAAAAAATTGTTGAAGGGTTGAATTACAAGAAATATCTTAAGTTGAATTGAGTTCTTGTTTTCTCTTATTTTAAAAATTTGAAAGAAATTGTTCACCCAAAAAAGAAAATGTACTCCGCATTGGACCATCTAAAAGGAGTTTATTTCTTCATCGGAATAGATTCAGAGAAATTTAGCATTACATCACTTGCTCAATGAGTCCTCTGCAGTGAATGGGTGCCGTCAGAATGAGAGCATCACAAGTAATCCACACAAACCCAGTCCATTAGTTAATGTCTTGTAAAGCAGTGATTTGAATTTAAAAACGTCTAAATGAAGGATTTGTTTAATACAAACACACAGCTTTTTGCTTCATTGAAGTCGTGTGAATTACTCATGGATAGAGGTCGACCGATAGTGGATTTTACCGATACCGATAGCTAGGTTGGACCACACTGGCCGATACCGATTAATCAACTGATAGTTTTTAAAATGGATACTGAACGAAAACTAAAATAGAGCTTTGCTATTTAAAAAAAAAAAAAGCAGTAACAGTACTGAACCTTACTTTGTAAATGAATACAAATTTAGTATTTTTTAATGTTATTATATTGATCATTAAAGTTATTTCATAGTTTACTAATGTTAAAAGAAGAAACTTTAAAATTTCAAAATGAAGCCTATTAGTAATAGTAAATGTTGAAATGAAATGAACACTCTAACAAGGAACAATACTTCTACAGCTTTCATTAATGTTACAAATGGACTCTTATTGTTAAGTATTACCATTTCATTTCAACAGTCATGCTTAAAGATGGCCATCTTGAAATACCTACACAAGGCCATATTAAAATTACATGCACAGGTTATTGATATTGTATGTGTACTCTCACATTTTATTTGCTGCTATTTTAGAACACTGCATTATTATCTAATCAAAATATAAAAAAAATGCAAGTGACACACTGTGCAAAAGCGAAGCTCTGGGTCTTGTAGAAGTCACAGGTATCACACACACCGGACGCGTCACGTTCAATTCAAGCAACGGTCCAAAACGGTTTATTTAATCACCAAACGGACATAAGTTTGCTTCAAGAATGAACTATGTGGCATAAATGAGTTTGAAGTTCGGTGTTTAAAAAAAAACAGAGCAAACGGAAAGAGAAAGCGCGATCTGTATTACAGTTCTCTATATGAAGCATACAGACTGTATTAGAGTCACAGAAAGACAAACGTTTTGCTGAAAAATGCACAATACATAATTTATCACCTAGGGTGAAGTCATTATATTTGTCCCAAATCATTGTTAATGTACATAATGTAATTTAATAGAAAACTATGTGAATGGCACTCTGTTCTGTGGCAGGATTTTCTGTCGGCTGTATTTAAATGCGAGTCTGGAGTTTCCCTCTCTGTGCAGCGCGCAGTGTCACATGCCAAAACAAACAACACATGCTGTCAGTGATTTCCGCCTCCAGAGGCTGCTCTCGTACTGTATAATGACAGCAGACCATTCTCAACCACTCCAGCAACAGATGCAACACGGAAAACTATCGGCATGGATTTTTGCCGATAACCGATAGTTCTGCAAATCAACTATCGGTGACGATTAATCGGCAAAACCGATTAATCGGTCTACCTCTACTCATGGATTATTCGGATGTTTTAATAAGCTGTTTGAACTCTCATTCTGACGGCACCCATTCATTGCAGAGGATCCATTGGCGAGCAAGTGATGTAATGCTAAAACTTTTCAAAATCTTTTCCGATGAACCATTGATTTATGCTGCTATGGAAATAGAATTTAGCCAAGCCATTTTAGCCAAGATTTTGCAGTTTCAGATGAGTGTGATGATATTATAAACTGAAATAATTCAAAGATAATATATAGAAACAGGTCTTTTCATGCATTTGCTTCAGGGTTATTTGATTCACAAACAAATTAATCTCATGAATCAGTTCTTTTAACCCACCTCGCTTTCTGACTGGATGTTATGTCAGTGTGTATGTAAAGATACACATTCACCAAAGAGATTTGTTTGTTTTAAAATACATGTTACAAAAAAATATTTTTTTTTGTAACATGTATTCGGAAATGTTGGGATGTTTTTTCAATTTGAATAAATTAAAACTAAGACTTTCAAATCACATGAGCCAATATTTTATTCACAATAGAACATAGATAACATAACAAATGTTTAAACTGAGAAATTTTACACTTATCCACTAAATGAGCTCATTTCAAATTTGATGCCTGCTACAGGTCTCAAAAAAGTTGGCATGGGGGCAACAAAGGGGTGAAAAAGCAAGACATTTTGAAAAGATTCAGCTGGGAGAACATCTAGCAACTAATTAAGTTAATTGACATCTTGTCTGTAACATAAAAGGGATGTCTTAGAGAGGCAGAGTCTCTCAGAAGTAAAGATGGGCAGAGGCTCTCCAATCTGTGAAAGAATGCGTAAAAAGATTGTGGAATACTTTAAAAACAACGTTCCTCAATGTCAAATCGCAAAGGCTTTGCAAATCTCATCATCTACAGTGCATAACATCAAAAGATTCAGAGAAACTGGAGAAATCTCTGTGCGTAAGGGACAAGGCCGAAGACCTTTGTTGGATGCCCGTGGTCTTCAGGCCCTCAGACGACACTGCATCACTCATCGGCATGATTCTGTCATTAACATTACTAAATGGGCCCAGGAATACTTCCAGAAACCACTGTCAGTAAATACAATCCGCCGTGCCATCTGCAGATGCCAACTAAAGCTCTATCATGCAAAAAGGAAGCCATATGTGAACATGGTCCAGAAGCGCCGTCGTGTCCTGTGGGCCAAGGCTCATTTAAAATGGACTTCCATTTTCCATTTCAAAGTGGAAAAGTGCTCTATGGTCAGACGAGTCCAAATTTGACATTCTTGTTGGAAATCACAGACGCCGTGTCCTCCGGGCTAAAGAGGAGGGGAGACCTTCCAGCGTGTCATCAGCTTTCAGTTTAAAAGCCAGCATCTTTGCTGATGGTATGGGGGTGCATAAGTGCATACGGTATGGGCAGCTTGCATGTTTTGGAAGGCACTATAAATGCTGAAAGGTATATAAAGGTTTTAGAGCAACATATGCTCCCCTCCAGATGACGTGTATTTCAGCAGGACAATGCTAAACCACATACTGCAGCTATTACAACAGCATGGCTTCGTAGTAAAGAGTCCGGGTGCTGAATTGGCCTGCCTGCAGTCCAGATCTTTCACCTATAGAGAACATTTGGCCCATCATTTAACAAAAAATACGTCAAAGACGACCACAAACTCTTCAGCAGCTGGAAACCTATATAAGGCAAGAATGGGACCAAATTCCAGCACCAAAATTCCAGAAACTCATAACCTTGATGCCCAGACATCTTCAGACTCTTTTGAAAAGAGGAGATGCTACATCATGGTAAACTTGCCCCCGTCTCAATTATTTTGAGACCTGTAGGAGGCATCAAATTTGAAATGAGCTTATTTTGTACATAAAATTTAAACATTTTTTATCTATATTCTATTGTGAATAAAATATTGGCTCATGTGATTTGAAAGTCTTTTAGTTTTTATTTTATACAAATGTAAAAAACGTCCCAACATTTCCGGAAATTCGGGTTGTAGTATGTAGTAAGGATCACTTATGAGTCCCTGCTGTGAAAACAGATTTCTGTAGGAAAAAAGGATTACAGGTGTAAAAATCTCAGCCTATAGTTGTCAGATTCATCTTTCTAAACTTTAACGGTCAGCAGAAAAGCGTATCATTTCTTCAGAGTATGTGTTGATGGCTCATTGCACGTTTTTTATCTTTTGGAAAGAGCAACAAACAAAACCAACCAAGCAACCACACATAAGATTTAATGTTTACATAGTATGTATTAGTTTTGTCATAGAAGCTTCTTTCCAAAATAAAGATATTGCTTGTCTCTTTTTTTCCATCAGCATTATCTTGCAGACAGTCTGCCTTAGCATGATGCTGCCTGTGTTGGGTTTTTGCTTTTTTTTACAAGGCCAGAAATATGTGACAACATGGGCTTGGTGTGTTGATAGAAAAGAATGAGACGGGATTGAATATTTCCTCAGTCGAGAACACTGGCTTTGTTTCATGTCTGAGTCGGTGCTTTACAGTCGTGCTGCACACAGGTTTTCTGATTGCACTCTCATATCTTTTTATATAGCTGTCTCACTCAGTGCAGCTCAGTTTATCTTGTAGAGGGGGTCCAGCTTATTAATAAACTGTGCCCCAGGCAGCCTTTACATACGTTGCATTCTGCAGTCATTTTTTAGCAAACATCAATTAATGCAGAGTTTCTGCGCCGGTTATTTTCAGCCAGAGCTTTTTCCTTCCATTATTTATGAGCAACGCTCACCGGAATATACAACTCTGCTGCACTCGACGCTGGCCTCCGAGGTTGACCTGGCTCAGAGGCATCTTGCATCATTTTGTCCAGCCCTGCATTGTGGATCGGAGGCAGGCGAACCGAAAAAGTTCAGCTATAGTAAGAGCAAGGGGCGGGGATTGAAGACATGTAGACATATAACCATGACAGGAAACCATATAGATGAAAAGAGCATTTGCGAAGCATGTTATTTGTCAGGGCGTCAGACTGTGACTAAATCGTAGTAACAAGCACAATGGGGGAAAAAAATGTTAGTTTGAACTAGTTTTTTTTTAGCAACGGACACTAAGAATTTTATTGTGCAATATTGACAAAATTATAACTAGGACTGACCTGTTTAAAGTTAATGAACTGAACATTGTAGCGCCCATTGCATCTGAATCTCGCAAAAAGCTTTGTACTTTGTTACTTCTGATGTGAAACAAAGTCTCAGATTTAAAATTCTTTCCATTTTATTACAATATTCAAACAATAAATGCCGTTTTGGTGCTGTTTAATGTGAAGCGACAGATCGTTGTAGCGCTTCAGTTCAAGAGAAGTGGCAGCGCGAAACACACGTTAACTGATCATCTCCTCCGCTTTAACTAGTTACAGCACAAAATAAACATGAATAAACATCCTAAGGTAAGTTAAAAGAAAGAGTACAGCTTACCAAAATCCACATCCAGTCTCATGTAATTGCCCAATCAGTGTTTCAAACACGGAAAGGTGTCAGTACAACAGCTTATAAACAATGTCACGTTTTACCTCAGAAAAACATATTCGGTTACCAAAAACTTGTTAGTCAGCTAGAAAAATGATTGCAAGAGAGGAGCATTTTGCTAAATATAAGCACTATATAACATTCATTATAATTATTTTACTTTTTCAATGTTTATTTTGTTTGAATAAATCCATCAAGTTTTATGACGGCCACTATTTAAATGTTTGCCTCAAAAAACTAGTTAGAGTAGAAATATAATTAAGTAATTATAACTTTGTTATTATAAAACTTAGTGCACTTAAACTTATAAAAATGTAGTGTCATTTTAAGCATGTGTATATAAATCAGTTAATTTTAACCTTCAATATTATAGTAATGTAGTACCTACTGACACTCTCATGTGTATTTTACATTAGTTACATTAGCATTAGTTGTTTTGTTTTTTTTTTGGGGGGGGGGGGGGAAGTTGGCATGTACTGTAGGCTACTATGAATCCAGAATAATCGAAAATCAAATGAATCAAATTGGAAATCAAATCGAATCGTAATATTTGTCAAAATGCGGCTCAAATTATAATGCGCTAATTTCAGGGAATTTGTTGATTGTTTTTCATATCCTTCGTATTTTTTGCAGCACTGTTTTTTAATAGTAATAGATGTATACATCATCTTTTGTCAAATTTGTATATTTAATCAATAAAATTCATATCGCTTTCTTAACGTTTGTAGTGATGTTGATATTCAGGGGAAAACAGCACTCTTGCTTGTGTGATGTGTGTCACCTAATTGTATCATATGACATAAATATAAGACAAAAACACATAGAGGGGCATTATTATTATTATTTATTTATTTTTATTTTTTTGCCCCCATGTCTTGAAAATCAAGCTGCAATCTAACAGACTACATCAGGCTCATGGATTGCATGATATGAAGGCATATTTTGTTGTGGCGAAGTGAGTGATTTGACTAAGTCAGGGCTCCAGACTAACTATTTTTACTTGGAGTACTGTAGCCCCTGACTGAAAATTTTAGGAGCACAAGCAGAAAATTTAGGGGCACACCTTAAATCAGCCTGCAATGCAATCGTTCACATCTTTTCCCCATTTTAACTGTATTACTGACAAATGCTTTGATAATAAATAGACTTAACTCATAGAAATTACAATGTGCAGTATTCTTTTAATTTCAGAGGGATATAAAAAAATATATATGAAAAAAATACTATTATTTTGCATTAATAATTAGCATTAATTTAGTAAAGCAATAAGCTTGAGTTGGAAAGCTTACAATATTTATTTTATTAACAACAGTAACGTGCAAAATCTTAAAGGGGTCCTATTATGCTCTTTTACAAAGTCTTGATTTTGTTTTTGGGTGTACTAGAACATGCTCTCATGCTTGGTGGTTCGAAAATCGCAATTATTTTTCACATAATTTACATTATTACAATACCTCTCTCCCCAGCCTCACACAAACGGCTCAATTAGTTCCGGGTTTGATGAAGGCCCGCCTTCCGTTAAACTAAATGTGTTGTGATTGGTTAGCTGTCCCAGTGCATTGTGATTGGCGAACAGCTTAGACGGCGTTTCAGTACTGCCCCGCCCCTTGCCAAAGCAGCAAGACATATCAATTCACGTCAGCGCCGTTTGATCTGTTTATAACAGAGAATTCTGTGCAGAATTTGAATGCTTCTCACTAGATCTCACAGCAAACTTTATTCATTGTGCGGCGAATTCAGACACTTCTCACTGGATCTCGCAGCGCTGTGCTGTAACAGTGTCGCGAAATCAACTTTGGTTCACGTGTAAAGCTGTTCTAACTTGGACAAGTTTGGTGCGTCGCGGTCCGAGCTGATTTTGTTATGCTTTTGTTTCGTTTGCCGTTCGATCTCATATGCAACAGAAATGGCAGCGCGAATTGAAAAACACGGTGGTCGCGCCAGTGCGACCGCGCTTAAAATTTACTCGCACCAGCAGAAAAAATGGTTGACCATTTGGTCGCAGTCTGGAGCCCTGTAAGTGGCTGCTCATACATTGTTAAAACAACAATTACAATATTATCAGAGACCATACATATCGCACAGCTTTAGTGCACTGTCCCTTTAAGATAATGTAAATTGGTTGGACAAATCGTGTATATGTCAGAAATCACATGATAAGCCTGATAGCCTAATTGACCTCGTGTGTTGAGTTGGTGGCACGTGTTTTCCCCTGTATGGCAGTTAGGCCGGTGTCATTTATAATTGCCACACTCTAGACTCCAGTGAGAGTATAATTCTCTCAGCACACAGCTCTGCCCTCAGGCCACACACAAACATTTTTCATACTGACACTCACTTCACTCACATCAAAAACCTCCAATTATATCCATTCTCTCTCAGCCTGATCCTGCATGCAAAAATAAGTGGGAATTCTGTCTGTGCAAAGTGTGACGCTCGCTATTAGGAGTATATTTCATTAGACACTCGCTCTCTCTCTCTCTCTCTCTGTTTCTCTCTCATCCTCCTGCTGTCTCGTTTAAGAAATACTTTGACATTAAAAATTATGACTTAGTGAAATCTCATTTATGTTTATCTCAAATTAAAAATCGCATTGTTGCCAGGCAATCCTCTTATAATAAGCAGTTTTGGGAGACAGGCGTGCTGAAGTTATCTTTTACCCCAGCAAGAGCAGACAGAGCACAGGGAGCCGTTCCTCTCTCCTGCTCATCTCTTTCCCAGAATGCCTCCAATTTTGACCTAAATAAAAGGTGCTGCTCTTTTGTTGTTGATAAACGCTCACTGGGTATGCTTTTAAATTTCTTGAACCAGAGTAATACCAAACGCCTTTGAATAGAAATCAAAGTCACTTCACATCCCTCATCATCTCTATCCTGGTTGGCTGAGTATGTCTCTTTTGTTTTCCTGCAGGCATCCACGCCGTACAGCCTGGAGTCGGATAACTTGGGAATGGACTGCATCATCTCTGGAAGTGCCTCTCCAACGCTGGCAATCAACACTGTGACTAACAAGGTAGTGTTCAGTCCTAGCTGTGTTTCTCCTATCACAGCTGACACCAGCGTCCTACATACCCAGTTTATATTTTATTTTTCCTGCCATGACTATATGCGTGCACTTCATAACAGGACTGACGTGTGATGCTTTTGTTTACATGGATGCTGAGAAAACTGACGTTGAGTCTCATCTATATTGGGCTGGCGTTATGTGCACAAATCCTCTTAACGGTGCATATGTGGTGTATTGTGAATCGCTAATACCTTATTGTATTTGTCTGTTGAGTCCAAAATGTCAGGTTTGCGCTTACACAAGATATTAAGCCGTGCATGAATACAGTATTCTTCATCTTTGGGTTTGGTTTGCCTCAGTGGTTCTGTCATTCAGTTAAAGCTGAAGTGTGTGATTTTGTTAAAATTAGGGGTCGACCGATATGCGTTTTTCAGGGCCGATGCCGATACCGATTATTACAGACCAAGTAGACCGATAACCGATATTTTGAACCGATATATGTCTGGTGTAAAAATGACAATTAATGTCAAAATTAAGAATAACAAGGGCTCTGACAAAAACTGCCTTCCCTGGTGTTGGTTGCACTTCTTACTCTTGTCTTCCTCCATGCATCCATCTACAATAAGGGTAATATAAAGAGAGAGTTAAAAGTGGGGCCACTGTAGGGCTGCACGATATATTGCATGCGATTGTCATGCGCATCTCTTTAGTAAAGCCGGTTCTGTGATTAGTATTAAATCTCCATCACCTGCTTTCCAACCCAGTAGATGGAGCGGAAGTTAATACACAGAGCCGTAGTTCACTGACAAGCTATGCAATTCGTGCTCATAATCACAGATGAATCGCCTTTGATAATGAACGTGATATTGTGTAGCTTGTCAGTGAACTACGGCTCTGTGTATTAAATGCCGCTCCATCTGAAAGCAGGAGATGGAGATTTACTGCTAATCACAGAACCGGCTTTACTGACGAGATGCACATGACTATCGCATGGAATATATCGTGCAGCCCTAGGCCACTGTATGCTTCATGATTAAGCCTATGAATACTGTACTACAGCGAAACAGCTTGGGGAAATGTAAGTATTTGGCTTCACTAATTTACATGTTGGAAATGTATGTGTAATAATAGCATAACCTCTCATAATTCTTCATTAATTATTTTATGATGATTAAATCATAACCTACAAGAGGTGACTATTCAATTCATCATCTAATGCACATCAATTGATTAACTTAAAAAGCACAATGTATATAATAAGTGTAAATAATTTAATTGTCTTCATAGCTCCTTAAGAAGACCGTAACTATTTTAATGAAACTATAACACTAATAGCCTGTTATAGGCACACTTGGTTCAATAGCCTATAACTTAATCTTGGCCGATGTGACAGTATCTTAGTCTTGGCCTATGTGACAGTAATTTCTATTAGTTTTAATTTACAGTGCAGTGCAAATGAAGGCATAAAACATTAATTTAATTTATCTTTTAATCAAATGAGAGTTAAACTCTATTTTTGGCAAACAAATGGGTTTACTATTAAAATGAAAACATGTAAGAAATAGCATATTGTGTGATTATTCTTTTAAACAAAAGTAGTAATAATTGTTGTAGTAGTATTAGTAGATAAACCAAACTTTTATTTTGACGGGTTGCCATGAGGACCTCTTAAGTTTCTGTAGCCTATGTATGATATGACGATCTTTTTACTCAAATGAAACGATCAAATGCTCATGAAGTAACTCTCAGAGCAGTTCTTGGGATGTTGTTCAAGTATTTATATCCTCATTTAGTGAGACGGCAGATGCTGAAAACACCGCAAGCATCGTGTGTGTGTGTTGTGTGTGTGTGTGTGTGTGTGTGTGTGTGGTAAAAACCGCGCGTCTGTGCCATTCACATATACAGAGACACGCAGCACATGCACAATTCATATTTAAATAGTCTTTTTGAGGCTTAATGTTTACAGATACTAGTCCATAGCGCGAGTCGATTTAAGTGTACTGACCTACTTTTGATTAATTCATCCAAACTTTGACTAATTCCGTGACTCCGCGTTATACAGTAACCTCTATTTATATGACTGGATTCCGCGATTCCGTCCGGGTTTTCCCCATCACGGAAACCATAAATAGATAATATTGAGGTGTTTTGCAACTTCAGTGTAGTGGATTGTGATTTATTACAACTTGAGCAACGTCTGCTGCTGCCTTTGAGACAACTGATACGTGATCACTGAAACAAGCAGCTCCAGTTAGCAAGCGCTTTCGGTGTGAGAGTGCCTTTAGTCTCCCACGCTGATTGGTCGGACTCGTGACTCCCAACAAATCAGATGTGCGGTGGGCGGAGACTGCTCTAGCCCACAGAGTGGTGAGCTCCGACTGGCTGCATCAGAGCCAAATAGCGCGTTTCAAAATTTAATTATTTTATCGGCACATCGATTTTGAAAATGGCCGATACCGATTATCATAAAAATGCTTAATATCGGCGGCGATAATCGGCCAGGCCGATAATCGGTCGACCCCTAGTTAAAATGCTTCCTCGTATACCGTCTTAATATGCAGAAACTACTATATTAATTTCCATTTGTCTCTCCTTTTCTTTAAAAAAGCAAAAATCTTGGTTACTTGCAATGTAAGCGAATGGGACCAGTCTGTAAACATTCAAATACTTGTGAAAGTTAAGTTACATTAAAGGTTGTGCTACATCTATAAAAGCTTGTATAATAGTGCTAAATGGTTGCAGTGCTTTTCTGCTGGAGAATGTTTGGAGGTCTGATTACCTGCTGTATGCTTCTAGGCAGAGCACCTGGAGTGACTCATACCGTAACTCGCCCTCCGTGGTATGACTTCATGGAGAGGTGTGTAAAAAGGAATGGAGCAAAACACTCTGAAATTTAAATAGGCTTTTTAACCTTAAGCGCTCCACTCTTGGCCTGGTGCGGGCTGCTCGCTCTCTCTGGAGTGCTTTTACAAAGCCCAAAAGCATCAGTTATTAGAGGTCGACCGATTCATCGGTTTTGCCGATTAATCGGCACCAATAGTTGATTTGCAGAACAATCGGTTATCGGCAAAAATCCATGCCGATAGTTTTCGGTGTTTTTTTTTTTTTTTTTTTTCTTCGTGTTGCGTCTGTTGCTGGAGTGGTTGAGAATGGTCTGCTATCATTATACAGTATGAGAGCGGCCTCTAGAGGCGGAAATCACTGACAGCACATGTTGTTTGTTTTGGCATGTGACACTGCGCGCTGCACAGAGCGGGAAACTTCAAACGCGCATTTAAATGCGGCCGACAGAAAATCCTGCCACGGAACAGAGCTCCATTCACATAGTTTCCCATTAAATAACATTATAGCCTATTTGTCCCAAATCATTGTTAATGTACATAATGACTTCGCCCTAGGCTATAAATTATGTATTGTGCATTTTTCAGCAAAACGTTTGTCTTTCCGTGGCTCTAATACAGTCTGTATGCTTCATATAGAGAGCTGTAATACAGATCGCGCTTTCTCTTTCCGTTTGCTCTGTTATTTAAACACCGAACTTCAAACTCATTTATGACACATAATTCATTCTTGAAGCAAACTTATGTCCGTTTGGTGATTAAATAAACAGTTTTAGACCGCTGCTTAAATTGAACATGACGCGTCTGGTGTGTGTGTGTGTGATACCCGTGACTTCTCCAAGACGCAGCGCTGTGCTTTTGCACAGTGTGTCACTCACTTGCATATTTGTTTATATTTTAATTAGATAATCATGCAGTGTTCTAAAATAGCAGCAAATAAAGAGTGCACATACAATATCAATAACCTGTGCATGTAATTTTAATATGGCCTTTTGTAGGTATTTCAAGATGGCCATCTTTAAGCATGACTGTTGAAATGAAATGGTAATACTTAAGAGTCCATTTGTAACATTAACGAAAGCTGTAGAAGTATTGTTCCTTGTTAGAGTGTGTTCATTTCATTTCAACATTTACTAATAGGCTTCATTTTTAAATTTTAAAGTTTCTTCTTTTAACATTTGTAAACTATGAAATAACTTTAATAATCAATATAGTAATAAATATTAATACTACATTTTTATTCATTTATAAAGTATAGTTCAGTACTGTTACTGTTTTTTTTTAAAATAGTAAAGCTCTATTTAGTTTTCATTCAGTATCTATTTTAAATACTATCTGTTGATTAATCGGTATCGGCCAGTGTGGTCCAACCTAGCTATCGGTATCGGTAAAATCCACTATCGGTCGACCTCTATCAGTTATTAATTTACTTCAGGCATTAAACCAATAGTATTTCACATTAAGCATGGTGGTTAAGATGAGGACTGAGGGGGAATGTGGAATTCATTTGGATTGAATTATGGTGTGTTTGGTGATCTGTTCATCTGGATAGAATACTGTATTGGTGCTGTATATAATATTTATACAGTCTATATCGAAGATATATAGTCTATATATGTTGTGTTTGCTAGAACATTTCTTTGTAAAACCTAGTGAGTTATCCTAACTAAAATAGAACCTTATATGTGACCCAGTTTTCAAATAACAAAGTGATACTGTAATATAAATAAGGATAAATAGCATGCAAATATTGACATTTTGTTTTTTATGGTTTTAGAACACATCCTATATGTTAACACAATAAACCATAAATCTTTTTATTGATTGTTTTATTGCAATATTAGTATTGTTGTTTTTGCACACCTCCAAAGGACTTTTACAGCGTTTCACACAACAAAACAATGCAAGCTTAAGGTGTGACTGATTCATATGAGAAGTATTTCAAGATCCACCCATAGTGGGATTTCGGGGTTATCCCATGAGCATATGCTTTCTTTGCCCTCCTACTCGAAACGCTGATAGACTAGAAACCAAACACACAGGAGAGTAAAAACAAGACAGCAGAGTTCGGTGGCTCCTTGGAGATGCTGTTTCTCAGTGTGGGCCCTGTAAA
This sequence comes from Aspiorhynchus laticeps, assembly GCA_023376895.1. Classification (NCBI taxonomy): domain Eukaryota; kingdom Metazoa; phylum Chordata; class Actinopteri; order Cypriniformes; family Cyprinidae; genus Aspiorhynchus; species Aspiorhynchus laticeps. The sequence goes on along the minus strand of CM041810.1, from coordinate 21,874,147 downwards.
CAGAGAACATGCCACGCCTCTTGAGCACTTCATGCCAAGCCACAGGAATTCCCTTTCTCATACTTTCCCGCCTGCTGATGCAGGCCAATGGGAAAGTGCCTGTGCTGCATAACATGGAGAAGGAAAGCCTGGCTGTGACTGAGCTTTCTCTCTCTCTCTCTCTCTCGCTCTCTCTCTCTCCCTCTCTCTCTCTCCCTCTCTGACTAAATGATCACTATGCTATTGCTATGCTTTTCCCTCTCTCAGTTCAGTTTGCCGAGCTTCGTGAGTAGGCCCAGATGGAATCTGCAGACTTATATTCTATGATGTTTTAAAGAAAGAATCTGCAAAGTGAATTAAAAATGTTAATCTGACTGTACTGCAGTCTTGCAAGAAAGTTAGGACATTGAAATGTTATATACAAATATTATTTAAATATAATAATACTTGATGCTTAACATGAAGTTTCTTAATCTTTTTCTTAAATTGCATAGTAGAAATGATTGTGAAATGTTGCTAAATTAATCAAAATATATATTTGATATATAGGTGTATAATGTGTATATATAATTTTATTATGTTAATATTATATTTATGTATATTTGAATATATTTTATATTTTTGATATTATATTTCTAACTTTTTCTTTAAATGCATAGAACAAATTACTGCTAAATAATCAAAATTGTGTCTGTGAGAGAGAGATTTGTAATTTAATGATATACATTTTTAGATATGATTTAAAATATATTTATAACATCTATTATTTTATATTGAAAGATTGTAACAAAAGATGGATTGAAGCCTAAGCTGAACTTTCTTTCCTTCTTTTCTAACATTGTCTTTAAATTGCGTCGAAGTAAATTTTTTCTTTTGAATGCGAGTTATTGTTAGAGACACCTGGGTGGATTTCTCTTTGATTTCATAATCCTTGTCTCATGCTGAAGATTAGTCGCCCGTATGAAAGACTCCACTGGCTTTTGACTTTAATTCACAGCTAAATATAGCGCTCCTTTTCCACCGCAGCAAACACACAGGAGTATTTGCAATGGATTTGTTCACCCCTTACCTTCTCTCTGCGTGTTACTTTCCCACTGTGTATGTGCGTGTGTGTGTGTGCGTGCGGACATGCACACAGTGTTAGTATGTAGGCGTCTACATTTTGGGCCTTGAACAAACCACAGTGTGACGAGGTCTTTAAATCATACTTTATGGATACAGGGAGTAAAAATAGATTGTGGTGAAAGGCTCACGGCTAAAAGCCTCTTATGACTTAATTACATATAACATTCATACTTGTTCCTCACACCAGGTTTTGATTATAATTGTAACTGGTTTCTGCATGATTGAATTTTCGACATGCCTGAGCTTAGTTGCACACAGGGTTAGTTGTTCTGGTAATGTACTGGTTCCAGGCCTAAACATAGCTGAAAGAGAGAAGAGTTATAAAATGCAAATCATTCCATGACATTAACCCCCCCATCCACCCTCAATCCAGTGCAGCCCCGGCAACCGTTATGCTCCGCACTTTTGATGAACAGGGAATAATAGGATTGGGAAACATTTATTCTGCTTGAATGGTAATTATCTGTGAGAGACCGTGATCTGTAATGTGTCTTTCTATCTGCTGTCGCACTGAGTCAAGGGGGAACGGGACTGAAGTGTCTGCGTTTGCATCTCTTGCAGCAACCAAAAATCTATTGGGCCTTTCACTATTGAAATGGTTAACCCTAGGGGTGGGCGATATGACCAAAATCTTATATCACGATATGACTAATTTTATATCACGATGATGATATATATCATGATATAGTAATTTTTTTCTTTTAAAAAGGTTTTTATGATATTAAAATCTTTGATACTATAGAATTTTCATAATCCTTGTCACCAATGTCAATATCAAACTAATACAAGCCTAAAAAGAGAGACACAAAAAAAAACTCAAGCTCACTGAAGATAAATAAACAGTCAGTGATGAAATAAGAATAAGAAACTAATTGCAAGCAATAGGACAAAAAACTACAATAAATAAGAAAAGCTACATACATTGTGTAAATTAATTAGTCTTCACTGTGTTAATTATATCTATCTATCTATGATAGATATAATTAACGTGTATTATATATAGATTCTATACATATATATATAAATATCATTATTATTTAAAAAAAAAAAAATATTTATATACATGTATAGAATATATACATAATACACGTGTTAATTATATCTATCATATAGATAGTGCTGTATCTATCTATCTATGATATATATAATTAACATGTGTATTATGTATAGATTCTATACATATACAGTGGGTACGGAAAGTATTCAGACCCCCTTAAATTTTTCACTCTTTGTTATATTGCAGCCATTTGCTAAAATCATTTAAGTTCATTTTTTTTCCTCATTAATGTACACACAGCACCCCATATTGACAGAAAAACACAGAATTGTTGACATTTTTGCAGATTTATTAAAAAAGAAAAACTGAAATATCACATGGTCCTAAGTATTCAGACCCTTTGCTCAGTATTTAGTAGAAGCACCCTTTTGATTTAATACAGCCATGAGTCTTTTTGGGAAAGATGCAACAAGTTTTTCACACCTGGATTTGGGGATCCTCTGCCATTCCTCCTTGCAGATCCTCTCCAGTTCTGTCAGGTTGGATGGTAAACGTTGGTGGACAGCCATTTTTAGGTCTCTCCAGAGATGCTCAATTGGGTTTAAGTCAGGGCTCTGGCTGGGCCATTCAAGAACAGTCACGGAGTTGTTGTGAAGCCACTCCTTCGTTATTTTAGCTGTGTGCTTAGGGTCATTGTCTTGTTGGAAGGTAAACCTTCGGCCCAGTCTGAGGTCCTGAGCACTCTGGAGAAGGTTTTCGTCCAGGATATCCCTGTACTTGGCCGCATTCATCTTTCCCTCGATTGCAACCAGTCGTCCTGTCCCTGCAGCTGAAAAACACCCCCACAGCATGATGCTGCCACCACCATGCTTTACTGTTGGGACTGTATTGGACAGGTGATGAGCAGTGCCTGGTTTTCTCCACACATACCGCTTAGAATTAAGGCCAAAAAGTTCTATCTTGGTCTCATCAGACCAGAGAATCCTTCAGGTGTTTTTTAGCAAACTCCATGCGGGCTTTCATGTGTCTTGCACTGAGGAGAGGCTTCCGTCGGGCCACTCTGCCATAAAGCCCCGACTGGTGGAGGGCTGCAGTGATGGTTGACTTTCTACAACTTTCTCCCATCTCCCGAATGCATCTCTGGAGCTCAGCCACAGTGATCTTTGGGTTCTTCTTTACTTCTCTCACCAAGGCTCTTCTCCCCCGATAGCTCAGTTTGGCCGGACGGCCAGCTCTAGGAAGGGTTCTGGTCGTCCCAAACGTCTTCCATTTAAGGATTATGGAGGCCACTGTGCTCTTAGGAACCTTAAGTGCAGCAGAATTTTTTTTTTGTAACCTTGGCCAGATCTGTGCCTTGCCACAATTCTGTCTCTGAGCTCTTCAGGCAGTTCCTTTGACCTCATGATTCTCATTTGCTCTGACATGCACTGTGAGCTGTAAGGTCTTATATAGACAGGTGTGTGGCTTTCCTAATCAAGTCCAATCAGTATAATCAAACACAGCTGGACTCAAATGAAGGTGTAGAACCATCTCAAGGATGATCAGAAGAAATGGACAGCACCTGAGTTAAATATATGAGTGTCACAGCAAAGGGTCTGAATACTTAGGACCATGTGATATTTCAGTTTTTCTTTTTTAATAAATCTGCAAAAATGTCAACAATTCTGTGTTTTTCTGTCAATATGGGGTGCTGTGTGTACATTAATGAGGAAAAAAAAATGAACTTAAATGATTTTAGCAAATGGCTGCAATATAACAAAGAGTGAAACATTTAAGGGGGTCTGAATACGTTCCGTACCCACTGTATATAAATATATCATTATTATTTTTTTTAATTTCTTCTTATTAAAGTTACAAAAGTGATTTAGTCAAGAGCAGTGAGAGATTTTCTAGCAATGTGCTATGATCAATATGAATGGCAGACAGAATGAATATTGGACCGCTTCCCCTTTAAGACCGAAGTCCGGATCCAATACACTGTTACATATGCGTTTTCTCTTGCAGCGGTTTTCTTTCTTAAGACCTAAATCGCTGTGTTTATGAGGATACTTGCAAAGACGGGGATTCTGACGCATAAGTGTGTTTATGTAATCGTTCAAAGCCAATAAAGCGGCAAAAAAAAAAAGTGCGGTCCTCTCACACAGAAACAGAGACTGTGCACACATAGCGCTGTTGTTTGCGTTTCAACAGCTTAAAATCGGTTGTTTTAAAACTGCAGTGCTTAAAAACGCGTGCCCATGCTACAGATGTAGTCCCTCGTTTAGTTCTGGTCGTTCTCCACCTGGTTCTGTCTCCCCTTCACGCCCCGTGGTGGCGTGTAAAGATCGCAGTCATCCAAATGATGAAAAAGTACCGTAAACGATGTATTTTGCGACACCACGAAATAAACGATAGAACATAATATGAAACGATAGACTTTTTATTTCGTCCATCCGATATATATCGTCATATCGCACAGCCCTAGTTAACCCTAGGGTTTTGTAAATATCCAATAGGAGTTTAATGCAATTTTGGACCCTATTGACTTGCATTTTGTTAAAAATGTTTACACAGGTTTGTAATGACATGATCATAATTATTAATTTTTGTGTAAGTGACTGGTTTAGTGTAGCATGAAAGCCTCTGTACGTCCTTACTGAGGCAGGTGAATCTTGGGACTTATTGCGTGGTTTTAGTACTACGCTGCTGCTGCCAAGACATGTGGCGTGTGATGTGAGCATGGCCAGCATTGTTGCGATTCCATTCATCCTTTCCTACCACGGCAAACTCAATGTAGGACTATTCTCCCAGGAGCTCATTATATTCATTCCCATACCATCCCTCTAATGCCTTATTTATTCTCATTTTGCAACCAGCACATATTTGCAGTTCAGCTTTTCAAATGATAATTGGGATTATCATTTTGAAGTGGAGGTTCTTCCGCTTCGGAAAACTGCGCATTCAACAGTGCACACAGAAAGGTCAGGGTCTCTGTAGCATTCGGGACCTTTGTGAGCTGTCCCAAACCAATTTGCGCTGTGCGAGTTGACTGTTCCAATGCTGCCAGCATCGTGACCTTTACTGAAGGAGAGTTCTCCTCTCTCAGCCGTCTGAGACAGCAGATCATCTTGCTGGCCACCAGCCACGCTCTCTCTCCATATGAGCCACAGTGTGGGGCGCGGCATGTTAGCGCTGACCTTACTCTTGTACAGACAGTGTGGCGTACGCATGCCACACGTCACGTATGTGACGCATCCGTAACCGTTACTGTTATGAAAAGTGCTAAGAATTCCCCTCAAGACCTCTGAAACCTTCTGTTTGATTGTCGCCTTTTCCTCAGCACTCCACCTGTGGTATCAACTTGTCATATACATGCCTACAAATATACAGACAATAATAATAATATTGTAAAAATAGAAAAAATAATTTAATTAATAAAACATATTAACCATTAAATATTTTACATACAATATTCATATAATATATTTATGTATGTATGTATATATATATACACACACACACATATATACTGTATATACATGCATGCCTGCATACATACATACATACATGCATACACACACACACACACACACATATACACACATATATATATATACACATATATATATATATATACACATATATGTGTGTGTATATGTATATTTATATATATATATATATATATTACACACACACGTGTTTGATTCATTCTGATCATTCTGTTTGATTGTCGCCTTTTCCTCAGCACTCCACCTGTGGTATCAACTTGTCATATACATGCCTACAAATATACAGACAATAATAATAATAATATTGTAAAAATAGAAAAAATAATTTAATTAATAAAAAATATTAACCATTAAATATTTTACATACAATATTCATATAATATATTTATGTATGTATGTGTGTGTGTATATATATATATATATATATATATATATATATATATATATATATACACGCACACACATAGATACATATATATATACACACGTGTGTATGTATGTATATACAGTGGGTACGGAAAGTATTCAGTCCCCCTTAAATTTTTCACTCTTTGTTATATTGCAGCCATTTGCTAAAATCATTTAAGTTCATTTTTTTTCCTCATTAATGTACACACAGCACCCCATATTGACAGAAAAACACAGAATTGTTGACATTTTTGCAGATTTATTAAAAAAGAAAAACTGAAATATCACATGGTCCTAAGTATTCAGACCCTTTGCTCAGTATTTAGTAGAAGCACCCTTTTGATTTAATACAGCCATGAGTCTTTTTGGGAAAGATGCAACAAGTTTATTTGGGGATCCTCTGCCATTCCTCCTTGCATCCTCTCCAGTTCTGTCAGGTTGGATGGTAAACGTTGGTGGACAGCCATTTTTAGGTCTCTCCAGAGATGCTCAATTGGGTTTAAGTCAGGGCTCTGGCTGGGCCATTCAAGAACAGTCACGGAGTTGTTGTGAAGCTACTCCTTCGTTATTTTAGCTGTGTGCTTAGGGTCATTGTCTTGTTGGAAGGTAAACCTTTGGCCCAGTCTGAGGTGCTGAGCACTCTGGAGAAGGTTTTCGTCCAGGATATCCCTGTACTTGGCCGCATTCATCTATCCCTCGATTGCAACCAGTCATCCTGTCCCTGCAGCTGAAAAACACCCCCACAGCATGATGCTGCCAAAAGTTCTATCTTGGTCTCATCAGACCAGAGAATCCTTCAGGTGTTTTTTAGCAAACTCCATGCGGGCTTTCATGTGTCTTGCACTGAGGAGAGGCTTCCGTCGGGCCACTCTGCCATAAAGCCCCGACTGGTGGAGGGCTGCAGTGATGGTTGACTTTCTACAACTTTCTCCCATCTCCCGAATGCATCTCTGGAGCTCAGCCACAGTGATCTTTGGGTTCTTCTTTACCTCTCTCACCAAGGCTCTTCTCCCCCGATAGCTCAGTTTGGCCGGACGGCCAGCTCTAGGAAGGGTTCTGGTCGTCCCAAACGTCTTCCATTTAAGGATTATGGAGGCCACTGTGCTCTTAGGAACCTTAAGTGCAGCAGAAATTTTTTTGTAACCTTGGCCAGATCTGTGCCTTGCCACAATTCTGTCTCTGAGCTCTTCAGGCAGTTCCTTTGACCTCATGATTCTCATTTGCTCTGACATGCACTGTGAGCTGTAAGGTCTTATATAGACAGGTGTGTGGCTTTCCTAATCAAGTCCAATCAGTATAATCAAACACAGCTGGACTCAAATGAAGGTGTAGAACCATCTCAAGGATGATCAGAAGAAATGGACAGCACCTGAGTTAAATATATGAGTGTCACAGCAAAGGGTCTGAATACTTAGGACCATGTGATATTTCAGTTTTTCTTTTTTAATAAATCTGCAAAAATGTCAACAATTCTGTGTTTTTCTGTCAATATGGGGTGCTGTGTGTACATTGAGGAAAAAAATGAACTTAAATGATTTTAGCAAATGGCTGCAATATAACAAAGAGTGAAAAATTTAAGGGGGTCTGAATACGTTCCGTACCCACTGTATATATGTATGAGTGTAGGGGTCGACCGATTATCGGCCTGGCCGATTATCAAGTCAAGTTCAAGTCAAGTTGAGCTTTATTGTCATTCCGCTACATGTGGGGACATACAGTGGAACGAAATGTCGTGCCTCACGGGTCCACGGTGCTACATAAATACAGACATAAATACAGACATACAACAATGAAGTAAAACACTATAAACCTATACACAACTAACCTACTGACAGATTTTGACTAAGTATACTATATATATATTGTTTTCCCTATACAACTAAAGATAAAAAATACAAACTATGCGAATGCTTCACATAAATACTGTGCATGTGCAGAGAGAAACATTGTGAGTCAAGCAGCTAGCTGAGGAACAGTACAAAATGATTTGTGGTAGTGCATGAGCATGTAAACATACATATATTGCTGAGTCTTTTGTGGGATTGTGTAGGGAAAGTGTCTAGTGCATAGAGGAGAGTGTGCTGCTACAGGTGGTTTGTACAGGCCCACTCACCTGTGTGTAGCACACTTGAATTGCACAAAAAAGTTCACAGTTTTTTCTTTGGTGTGGTAAGGTTGGAGGGTGTTTGGTGGGGGGGGGGTGGTCCATGTTTCAGGAGGTAGGGGTTTGCATGGGGTTTCAGAGGGGGGCGGGGTGATCTGAGTTCAGGACTCTCACAGCCTGGGGGAAAAAGCTGTTGAGCAGTCTGGTGGAGCGGGCTCTGATACTCCGGTACCGTCTTCCTGATGGTAGGAGCTGGAAGAGACTGTGGGAGGGGTGGGTGGGGTCCTTCATGATGCTGTTGGTTTTGCTGGAGCATCGTGCGAGGAAAATGTCCATCGCCGCCGATATTAAGCATTTTTATGATTATCGGTATCGGCCATTTTCAAAATCGATGTGCCGATAAAATAATTTCATTTTGAAACGCGCTATTTGGCTCTGATGCAGCCTGTCAGAACTCACCACTCTGTGGGCTAGAGCAGTCTCCGCCCACCGCGCATCTGATTTGTTGGGAGTCACGAGTCCGACCAATCAGCGTGGGAGACTAAAGGCACTCTCACACCGAAAGCTCTTGCTAACTGGAGCTGCTTCAGTGATCACGCATCAGTTGTCTCAAAGGCAGCAGCAGACGTTGCTCAAGTTGCAATAAATCACAATCCACTACACTGAAGTTGCAAAACACCTCAATATTATCTATTTATGGTTTCCGCGATGGGGAAACGCGGACGGAATCCAGTCATATTATGGAATTTACTGTATAACGCGGAGTCACGGAATTTGTCAAAGTTTGGATGAATTTAAATATGAATTCTGCATGTTCTGCGTGTCTTTGTATATGTGAATGGCACAGACGCGCGGTTTTTACTACACACACACACACACACACATGACGCTCGCGGTCAGCATCTGCCGTTTCACTAAATGAGGACATAAATACATGAACAACATCCCCAGAACTGCTCTGAGAGTTACTTCATGAGCATTTGACCGTTTCATTTGAGTAAAACGATCGTCATATCATACATGGGCTACAGAAACTTAAGAGGTCCTCATCACTGTTGCCAACTCTCGCGAGACAAATAAGCAACCGCAGCTTCAAAAACAAGCCCAATATTTTTTTGGATGATTTATTATCATCAATATTATTTATCAATTATTTATACCAAGAAATGAGCCTGCAACATATTAAACTGAAACCACTCTTTTATCTGAAAAGCAAAAACCCGCAAAAACCCGCGACCAGGGATTTTTCCCCGCAACTTTACAAAAGAAGAAGCCCAAAGTCGCGTATAATACGCGGACTTGGCAACTGTGGTCCTCATGGCAACCCGTCAAAATAAAAGTTCGGTTTATCTACTAATACTACTACAACAATTATTACTGCTTTATTTAAAAGAATAATCACACAATACGCTATTTCTTCCATGTTTTAATTTTAATAGTAAACCCATTTGTTTGCCAAAAATAGAGTTTAACTCTCATTTGATTAAAAGATAAATGAAATTAATGTTTTATGCCTTCATTTGCACTGCACTGTAAATTAAAACTAATGGAAATTACTGTCATATAGGCCAAGATTAAGATACTGTCACATAGGCCAAGATTAAGATACTGTCATATAGGCTATTGAACCAAGTGTGCCTATAATAGGCTATTAGTGTTATAGTTTCATTAAAATAGTTGCGGTCTTCTTAACTTCTACAATGGAGCTATGAAGACAATTAAATTATTTACACTTATTATATACATTGTGCTTTTTAAGTTAATCAATTGATGTGCATTAGATGATGAATTGAATAGTCACCTCTTGTAGGTTATGATTTAGTCATCAGAAAATAATTAATGAAGAATTATGAGAGGTTATGCTATTACACATACATTTCCAACATGTAAATTATTGAAGCCAAATACTTACATTTCCCCAAGCTGTTTAGCTGTAGTACAGTATTCATAGGCTTAATCATGAAGCATGCAGTGGCCTAGGGCTGCACGATATATTCCATGTGATAGTCATGTGCATCTCGTCAGTAAAGCCGGTTCTGTGATTAGCAGTAAATCTCCATCACCTGCTTTCAGATGGAGCGGCATTTAATACACAGAGCCGTTGTTCACTGACAAGCTACGCAATATCACGTTCATTATCGAAGGCGATTCATCTGTGATTGTGAGCACGAATTGCGTAGCTTGTCAGTGAACTACGGCTCTGTGTATTAACTTCTGCTCCATCTACTGGGTTGGAAAACAGGTGATGGAGATTTAATACTAATCACAGAACCGGCTTTACTGAAGAGATGCACATGACAATCGCATGCAATATATCGTGCAGCCCTACAGTGACCCCACTTTTAACTCTCTCTTTATATTACCCTTATTGTAGATGGATGCATGGAGGAAGACAAGAGTAAGAAGTGCAACCAACACCAGGGAAGGCAGTTTTTGTCAGAGCCCTTGTTATTCTTAATTTTGACATTAATTGTCATTTTTACACCAGACATATATCGGTTCAAAATATCGATTATCGGTCTACTTGGTCTGTAATAATCGGTATCGGCATCGGCCCTGAAAAACGCATATCGGTCGACCCCTATATGAGTGTATATGTATGTGTGTGTATATGTATGTATGTATGTATATGTATGTATATGTATGTATGTATGTGTGTATATGTATATATATACACACCATACATAAAAACAAACACACACACATATATACACACACAGGTCCTGTGTATTAATGTATTCAAAAAATATATTTATTTTTTTCCAATTTTCATACATGTTTATATACACTTTAAACATTTTATTAATTGAATGTTTATCCAGCTATATTGATATAATGAAGAAAAACGTGTTTAAAACTTACTTGTATACAGTTAATGAGTTACTTAATAAATACATATAATGTGTTGCATGTTTAATATTTTTTATACAAATATTTATATATATTTAATATATATATTTCTTGCATTTAAAAATGTAAAAAAATATTTTTTAAAATTATTACATAGTTCAGTTCACAGTCATTTGAAACAATACAATTTTTAAAAAGTCTTATGTCAATAAAAAACTGTTAAATAAAAATATATCAATATTGTATATAAAATAATTAACGGTTAATAGTTTTCTTAATTTAAATATTTTTTTATTATTTTTATTGTTGCTGTTATTGTAATTAATTGTATATATGCAAATATAATTAAATGAAAATGTGTACAGTAAGTTGTTCAGTGTATAAGGAAAATGTTGTCCTTTTTAGTGTCTTTAAATGTAAACATTTTGCTATTATTAAAGGCATACAATTTTTCATAACCCTAAGAAACCAACATGAACAAAGCGTACATATCTAAGAACTTGACACTTGTGTTTTAAATTAGATTTTTACCATAAGCACTCATTCATTGTCTAAATCAGTGGTCCCCCCCCCCCGTATTATATTTATACACGCCCGTGTATATATATATATATATATATATATGCAATAATAATATTCTTTTTTTGTCGCTTAGAAATGCACATTTGACATTGAGTTGACAGTAGTAGCTTGAGTTAGGATGCAGATGTAAGTTTGTTCATTATCAAAATCAGTAACATCTGTAAAAATTGCAACTACCTCCTTTCTTATATGGTGAAATTTAATTTTTCTGACTGTTTGAGTTTTATTAAAATTAACCATTGTTCTTCCATAGTAGCATACATTTACATCATGATAACCAGAGTTAAAACCACACATATAGCACCTCAATACTGTGGTTAAAAATGCAACTATATGGTTTCTAGGTAGCCTATTTATATGTACCCCACTGCTCAAAAAACCTACATTAAACACTTCTCTTTTAGAAAACTACAGACCTGTCTCTCTCCTTCCATTCGTAGCGAAAACACTCGAACGAGTTGTCTTCAACCAGCTCTCACTGTTTCTTTCACAGTACAACAAACTGGATGCTAAACAGTCAGGTTTCAGGAGTGGCCATTCAACAGAGACTGCGCTACTCTCAGTCACTGAAGCCCTGCGAGTCGCAAAGGCCGATTCCAAATCATCAGTCCTCATTCTGCTCGATCTTTCTGCTGCTTTTGACACTGTCAATCATCAGATCCTCCTGTCCACCCTCTCATCGCTGGGTATCACTGGGATTCCACTTCGCTGGTTTGAATCCTATCTCACCGGTAGGTCCTTCAGGGTGGCCTGGGGTGGGGAGGTATCCAAAGCACATCAACTGGTCACTGGGGTTCCTCAGGGATCGGTTCTTGGACCCCTCCTCTTCTCCACATACACTACATCACTGGGACCCATCATACAGGCACATGGCTTCTCCTACCATTGCTACGCCGATGACACACAGCTATATCTCTCTTTTCAACCAGATGATCCAACGGTAGCTGCACGGATCTCAGGCTGCCTGGCAGACATCTCGGCATGGATGAAAGAACATCATCTACAGCTCAACCTGGCAAAGACTGAGCTTCTTGTCATCCCTGCCACTCCGACTCTACAGCATGACTTCTCGATTCAATTAGGCACATCAATAATTACCCCATCAACTTCAGTCAGAAATCTTGGTGTAATCTTTGATGACCAGCTGACCTTCAAAGAGCACATTGCAAAGACTGCTCGATCTTGCAGGTTTGCGCTACACAACATCAGAAAAATCAGGCCCTTCCTGACAGAGCATGCTGCGCAACTTCTTGTCCAGGCCCTTGTCGTTTCTAGGCTGGACTACTGCAATGCTCTTCTGGCTGGTCTTCCATCAAACACAATCAAACCTCTACAAATGATTCAGAATGCTGCGGCACGACTGGTCTTCAATGAGCCCAAAAGAACCCATGTTACACCTCTCTTCATCTCACTGCACTGGCTCCCAGTGGCAGCTCGCATCAAGTTCAAGACACTGATGCTTGCATACAGAACGACCACAGGCTCAGCACCCTCCTACTTCCACTCACTATTACGAATCTACATCCCCTCCAGAAGTCTGAGATCTGCTAGTGAGCGACGCCTTGTGGTACCATCACAGAGAGGCTCAAAATCACTCTCCAGAACATTCTCATTCACCATTCCTGGATGGCGGAATAATCTTCCCCCCCCCTATCCGGAATGCTGGATCCCTGTCAATCTTCAAGCATCAACTGAAGACTCATCTCTTTCGGCACTACTTGACTTCATCCTAAACTTGTTCAAAAAAAAAAAAAAAAAAAAAAAACTTTCCCTCTATCTTTCTCTCCTTCCCTTGCTAGCTTGTACTTATTTGAACAATGACTGAGACTTGGTGTTACGAGCACTTCCTCTGTCTGATTGCCTCTTCAAGATGAATCGCTTTATGTACTCCCCAATTGTAAGTCGCTTTGGATAAAAGCGTCTGCCAAATGACTAAATGTAAATGTAAATGTAAATGTATGTAAAACAGTAGTCTAAATACATTTATTATAAATGCACAAACGCTAACCTATAATCACAAATATACTGTAATTACATTCCATTACTCCTTTAATACACGTCTACATTAATATAATAAATTTGAGATAAATACCACTGGTCTAAATCATTGACCCTTTCTCTTTCTTGATTTCCAGGTGGCATTGTACAACCCTGACCAGGACGGGAGTGACAGCCCTCGAAGCAGCCTTAACAATAGCCTCTCTGACCAGAGTCTGGCCTCTGTTAATCTCAACAGCGTGGGCAGCGTGCACAGCTACACACCAGTAAGAGCTGAAACTCTTTAACCTCAAGTGAACCTGAAGCAGAGCTCTTAATTTGCTGAGTTTTATTGTGGAGCGCTGCTTTATGAGAAGCAGCAAGATTCCAGTGTGTTTGTCAGAATGCTGGAGTATGGAGGCCTGTGCATGGGAGCCTGCTGACACAGAGGTTAAGGGAATGAAAGGCAGAGCTCCAACTGCTGGAGCGCTGCTAAAGAGAGACGCTGCCTCTGATGTCCTCCCACCAGAGAAGCCGCTTCTTTGTTGTGGTCCCCTAGAAGCCCCGCATACTTCTCGCTCCAGGCTCTCAGCATTGATCCGGCACAGACACTGATAGATTCACTTCAGTGGGCCAGACAATGCTCGCTCTCTCTCTCCCTCTCTCTCTCTCTCTCTCTCTCTCTCAGTCTCTGTCTTTTTCTGCTTCATCCAGCTGATTTGAACACTGTAGTCTGTTTGAACATAACCAGATTATATGCGCTCATCTTTACAGTGATGCATAGTGTGTCATCTGACTCCCACTGCTCATATTTCTTGTGTACAATTAGTCTCTGCTGCTAATGTTCTATGCGAACTTACTAGTGTTTCCTGCTCTGAGTTAGTGATGCCTAAATTCATGTGTAGTATTAGTTTTAGTTTGTAATGTTTTAGTATAGTTTTAAAGATAGTATAGAATTTTAATATTGGCCATTTATTAGTTATCAGCATGGAAATAATTATCGTCTTATCAGTGTCAGCCAGAAAATTAATATTGACCATACCTAGCAGAATATGGTTGTCTGTCCAGTACTAAATATGATTACATTCATATGCATTTTGGGTATTGACAAGAGACTATTGCATTTTATAACCAAACTATCTCTCTTAAATTTTCAGGCATTTTCAGTTAACCTGTACTAAATGAATGTGATTTGAAGTGTAAGATATTCACAAAGTTTTGTTGCCGTAAAACGTATTTTAATAAAAAATAAGTTTGTGTAGTATAACGCTGGAGCCATTTATTATCAGTGGGAGACACTGTAGGAAATGCCAGTGCTAACAATTAACTGTTTACGGGACTTGTTTGCAATAGCTTTGCGATGTGTTCAGATACATGTATTTCCCCTCACTAGTTCGCACTGACAGATAGAATTAGACTTCTTCAGAGTGGCAGATGACTGTTTTGCCAGCCTCTCCAGTCTGCTAAACACTGTTGTCTTGAGCTAGACATGGCAGAGCCTCTGCCCTTGTGTACGCCACAAATATGCTCGGCATTATGGAGGCCTTGGGAGCTATTCAATGAATCACTCATTCTGGGCATGAAAGGCATCTCTTCAGACTCAAAACAGTGAGCAGATCCCATTTGGAGTGAAACACTTACGTGAGAGTTTAAGACACGCAAGCTAATTCGTTTTGATGGGCAAACCTGTACTGGATATATATCATTAGAAAGATTTGTTTTATGGATCAGTGCCTGTTTTTTGCAGGCGAGCTTTTATGATCTTGCTGTCGATTTCAGTTGCGTTGCTCAGTTAGTTTCGCCAAGCTGTTAATTACAGAATAAATAGCCATAAAAACAACTTCAGAGAGACTCTCAGGAGACGTGTCTGTTTTGATCATTGCTGTATGGTTATGTAGAGATTCAGCCGAGCTAGTAAATAAACGGTCAAGATTTGGAGGGTTTTGTGTGCCTGAGATTTGGCTCCTGCTTATTGTACTGCAGTGTGTCTGGCAGTTCATTTCCTGTGCCGTGATGCTGAGTGCTGTAGTCAGTGCTGTCATGTTGTATCTCAGCTCTAATCTGCCGGTCACTGGGCCTGGCTGAGCAGTGCTGCCGTTTAGAGTGGCAAGGCTGATTTCTGTCATTGTTGCTAATCTTGTGTTCGTTCCCCTCGCACCGCAGTCATCCTCCTCTCCTCCCCCTTCAGGTGACGAGTCATCCAGAGTCGGTGTCCCAGTCCATGAGCTTGCAGCAGGCCCCTCAGGCCCAGTACAACATACCGGAACGCGACAAGCAGCTGCTCTTCTCCGACTTCGAAGATCTTAGTGCCTCCTTCCGCAGCCTTTACAAGACTGTGTTTGAGCAGTCCTACAACCAACAGGGTGAGTTGCACACTCGGACATCCCATCAGACAGCTCTGGGAAAAAACGTAGGCCAAGTCTAGTCTGCAGAGTTTTTGTGCAGCTTGCAGAGCTTAGAGTACTTCAGGCTTATTGGTAGCTGAAAGCATCAACAAATCAGCCAAAATAATTCATAGACCAACCTGCCAGAGAGTGGAGAATATGTGGAACTCTTCAGTTCTGCAGAATTTGGAGTGTGCAGATTCTGTATGGGCTGCCATGAGTCATTTTCAGAAATGCACTGCCATATATTGCAAACTAAATTTTTATATGATCATTTATTCATAATATTTACTGAAATGTATATATTTGTTATAATTAATCATATGTATTGGCTAAATAGGCCTCTATTTTTGGAAAGGTTAATCTATTTTATACATAATTTGTCATTTTGTATATCAGAAGAAAGTACTTTAAAATGGATCAAAGCTTTATTTAATTGAATTCTTAAATTATTTAGTTGTATATATTAAAAATAATGTATAATATAGGTAAAATTATTTATAAATATAATATTTTATATATATAATTTATGTAATTTTATATACTATTAAGTATTATATCAGCTGGTAACTTAAAATGGACCAAAACTTAACTTTAACATTATTTGTTTTGCAATATATGGAATTTAGTGTCTAAACCAAAATAAATATGATGTAGCAGACTATGACCCTCTATGTAGCTGAAAGCATAAATTACTTTATAAAATAAATGAAGACAAGCTTATTGTGGTGCAAGTTATTTATCTAAAACAGTATTGTGCCTTTTAAAAACACAATTAACTTCCTGTTTATGGGTTCTTTGAGGATTTATTTGGAAAAGTGTTAACATGATGTACGTTTTTTCCCAAGCCTTATTTTTTTAGATCATGTTTAGCAGCCATTTTTATGAATCGCAAGGAATATATTGGCTCAGTGTACTGTACGATTTTTTTAATTGGAAGAGATTTTTCCAGCTCAGATGGCAGCCCATGAAATGCAGTGCTAGATTTAGTTCTCTGCGAGCTTGCCTGTCTTTTAGAAGTTAATTCCTATTGTTTGTAATCTGATTGACTGATGTACAAAAAGCACTTGACAAGCGGGTTGCTCGCAACGCCAGACGAGCCCCCGCGTCTAACCTACTTTGCTCAAATCAGATGCTTTTCATGTTAATGTTTCCAAAGTGAACTTCTTTAATCTATCATCTATGTTTCATTAGCTGAACGTTGTTACCTTTTTATGTGCATAAAAGTGAAATCTCTTAGCCAGACAAGCTTGGGCAATTAAAATGAGCAAATAAAGCTGGCGAGAGGATTTCACACCCCACTGCTGGAGACACTGAGCTAATTCACTGGCTTTGATAATAGGTAATGAACTCGCATTATTATTCAGGGGGCTGCTAGCTAATTGCTTTCTGTGCTCTCCCATGGTTGGACAATAGGCTTTCTCTGCTGATAAGAGATGCACCCCTGTCACCCCGCCGATGAGTGTTCTCTGGCGATTGCAGCGATGCAGGGCCTGCAGTCTGCTCTAAAAGCTCTCCACCGAAATAGGTTTACGGTGCCAGCGCCATGATGGACAGGGCCTCTTAAGACCGCGAGCCGCACGCTTCGCTGATTGCTATTGAGTGTGCAGATGTTGGAAGCTTGTCAGGCGTTTTCAGAAACTAGTTCAAAACAATTGCTGCACGAATGAAAAGTTGGAGAGAGAATAATTCTGGTGCAATTTAAGAGACGACAACTTTGTGCTGAGTCACCGTCTCATTTTAAAAAGACAGATTCAAATGTTTTCAAAATGTTTTGGCCTTTTTTGCCACATTGATAAAAATAGTGAATGATAGGATAAGGTATGATTATGGGGAAAGTAGGAAACAAGATCAGAAAAAGTTGCAAGCTGGAGTCAAGCTTGTGATGCCTACACAAGCACAATGGCTCAGTCAGAGAATGCATGGAGGTTAGCCCTCCAGGCTACAGCTTCGACCGTCGGTTTTTACGTAACACTTTACAGTAAGGTTCTGTACATTAGTTTTAGTTAATGGGTGAAGTCTTGTGAAATGGCAATAAACATGCATTTAGTACAGCATTTAGTAATCTTGTTTGATCAACCCTCTACATTGCGAGTAAATCACTCGCATATGCGACTAAATCTTCACTCTGGGCAACTAAATTATGTCTAATATTAGCCAATGGCTAATAAATTCTCAGATTGTACTCGCCAGTATGTGAGTTGGAGGCTAAGTATAAGTTTAGCACAGATATATTTTCACTTGCGGAACACTCTCTGACTGAGCGCTTCAGAGTTTCGCTCTCCGTCAAGCGATCTGTGCTAGTTTTCAGTTCATCTCAATGGATGCGCAGCGCACCTGTATTTGACGTACCATGAACTCTAGTGTAACGGCACACGACTCTCCGTCGCTTTGGTGAGAGCAGAGAGAGCAAGAGAGAGTCTTACATACTGTATATGCAGAATTGATGCGCTACATGTAAAAGATATTCTTTGTTGTATTTTCCTGTCAAAATAACGTAGTTGCTTTGGATGTTTTCAGCTTTTAAAGGAACACTCCACTTTTTTGGAAAAAGGCTCATTTTACAACTCCCCTAGAGTTAAACAGTTGAGTTTTACCATTTTTGAATCCATTCAGCCGATCTCTGGGTCTGGCGGTAGCACTTTTAGCTTAGCTTAGCTTAGCATAGATCATTGAATCGGATTAGACCATTAGCATCGTGCTCAAAAATGACCAAAGAGTTTCGATATTTTAACTATTTACAGCTTGACTCTTCTGTAGTTACATCGTGTTCTAAGACTGACGGAAAATGAAAAGCTGCAATTTTCTAGTCCGATATGGCTAGGAACTATACTCTCATTCCGGTGTAATAATCAAGGAACTTTGCTGCGTACCATGAGTGCAGCAGGCGCAGTGATATTACGCAGCGCCTGAAAGTAGTCCCCAGCTAGGCGCAGTGATAGTCCCCAGCTAGGGACTACTATCAGGCGCTGCGTAATATCACTGCGCCTGCTGCACTCATGGTACGGCAGCAAAGTTCCTTGATTATTACACCGGAATGAGAGTATAGTTCCTAGCCATATCGGACTAGAAAATCGCGGCTTTTCATTTTCCGTCAGTCTTCGTACACAATGTAACTACAGGAGAGTCAAGCTTTAAATAGGAAAATTATTGAAACTCTTTGGTCATTTTTGATGACCAAATGCTAACGGTCTAATCCGATTCAATGATCTATGCTAAGCTAAAAATGCTACCGCCAGACCCAGAGATCGGCTGAATGGATTCAAAAACGGTAAAACTCAACTGTTTAACTCTAGGGGAGTTGTAAAATGAGCCTATTTCCCAAAAAAGTGGAGTGTTCCTTTAAGAACTGCCAGGTTTTCCGGTAGTGGGCGGAACTAATGCGCAAACGGCAATCTCATTGGCTGGTGCTCACCTATTATCGTCCCTGTTTTGATTTCAGCGAATCAGTTCGAGTGAACGCACACAACCAGATTAATATTCATGAATCCAGCAGCTCGTTAATCCTTAGTGCGTTTTATACTGTTCTTATTATCAGAATTCATATTATTATTATTATTATTATTATTATTATTATTATTATTATTGTCTTATCAGTATTATTGTTAGTTGTTTGTTTGCCTCTCTATGCCCATATACTGTATTTCGATGCAGATAAATTCTCAATAAAACTGTTTTCATTGATATATTTTACTGTTTCTGTTGTCAGACAATGGAATGAATATGAAAGTGACTGAAACGCGACCCATTAAGACTACATAACCAGCTCTCCCTTCCAAGATGTTAATCTGCACAAAAATCCTGATAATCGAGCCGTCGTCTGATGAAATCAAATACTCGTAAGATAATGACAATAGCTGTGCTGTGATTTCGGCTATACTTGCATGTAAAATTAGAGAAGCAACATAATTAGGGCTGGGCAAAAAAAAAGATTTTTCGATTAATCTTTTTTTTTTTAATGACGTCGATTCGATATCGATTCTCAAAAGCCGCGAATCGAACTTTTCCGGTATTTATTTCAGCACGCATTTAAAACAAGATCTGATTAATGTAATTCTGATCATTAGTCTTCTCCACTAGATGTCACCCTCTTACTGTATATACCTTGCGCGATGTTAACAGAAAGCCTGTCATTTATTCATTCAGTGCTTATCATGGCAGATATACTGTTGATGAGAACCAAGAACAAAGCCATATGCGTGATTCGTAATGCTCAGGTGAAATGCTACAGTAATACTATAAATCTGTGGAAGCATTTGATATCACGCATAAGGCGCCATGATTTCCGCTATGAATGAATGGCTGATGGCGCGACGCACTGTTTGTTTCCTACACACATACTAAAGCGCGGACGAGCTCGCGGTGTTTTCATCTTCTGCCGTCTCACTATATGATGATATTAACTAGGGGTGTAAGAAAATATCGATACACGTGAGTATCGCGATATTTTGTTTGGCGATACTGTATCGATTCTCAAAAACGAAATATCGATATTTAAAAAAAAAAAAAAAAATCATACAGGATTCATGCAGTTGTTTCGTTTTGAGTTCATATCCCGACCGCTAGAGAGCAGTTTTCATCTCTGAACTTAAACAATGACAGGAGATACTAGCATTAGAGCACACCACTAATGTTAGCGTTAATATAGTTCAAGAGGAGTTCGCTGCCAGTAATGGAGGATGAAAGAATTGTTCCAGTTCCCGTTTCTGTGTACAAAGCTGAAGTGTGGCGTCATTTGGGCTTTTGTGGTAACGTCCGCCCCGGGACCGCGGCGCGAGCACCACCTCGGTTCCGCCGCTTGCCGCGTCCCGAAAGCCTTCTCGCGGGGCGCGGCGGGTGGCAGGGTCGCTGCGTAGCTGCAGCTTTCTCTCGTGTTGGGTGGCGTTTTGTGCAGTTGGGCGGTGCTCGCGTCGCAGTCTCGGCGATTCCACGTGGAACATAAATACAAACTGAAAAACCTGTGAAATCCAAGCTGAAAGGTTCTGAGAATGTTCAACATCTGTAGTTATTTTACATTTATTTTTGTTTTCTTTAGGAATCCTGCAAGCACTTTATTTTTCATTAATACTAAGCAGATGTAATTTTTTGTTCAGATCAAAATGTTATGACATTGTATATTACAATTGTAAACTTAAACTGTGAACCTTTAAAGCAGGGTCTAAAAATATATATGGTCTTTTTTTCTAAAAATACATTTTATACTTAAATTTAACTAAAGAATCCTGCAAGCACTTTAATCTTTCCCCCTTGACTCGTACTGCACAAAAAGTGGTTTAATAATGTTGAATGTTACAGGGACTGATTATTGCAAATGCAGATCCCAGTGTGTTCTAGTTAAACAATTTTTATTTATTTATTTATTTATTGCCAAGGTTTGCATATGGTGTGCTCTTAATGACAGCTTTCCTAAAAATATATCCCATTCCTAAAATAAGAAATATCCCAATATATCACCTTGCTTACAGTATCGCAATGTATTGCAATATATCGTATCGCAACCCCTGTATCGTGATACGTATCGTATCGCCAGATTCTTGCCAATACACAGCCCTAATATTAACACACGAATATCATCTCCAGCTGCTCTGAGAGTCATTTCATTTGCATTGTACCGTTTAAATTGAGAAAACTACCGTCATATCACTTACACAGCAGATGCAAGTTCCTCACGGCAACCCGTCAAAATAAAAGTTTAGTTTAACGTTAAGAACGTTAACGTTAAGAAACTGTGTCAGAGACAGAATATATTACTCTTTAGCAGTTTTAAGACTCAATGCTACTACTACTAATAAATATTAATAAATCTTTATTTTTAAAGGAATAATCCCACTTGTTTTCTTTTTAATTTTAACAGTAAACCTCTGTTGTGCAGCACTTTGTTTGCCAAAAAATAAAAGGGTTTAATTTTCATTTGATTAGGATAAATTAAATTAATGTTTTATGCCTTCATCTGATTACCAGAAAAATTAAGAAGAACATTTTATAGGGCCCTATTATTGTTTAAGAAAGGACCCTATACAAAAAAAGAATAGGTTTTAAAATACAGGCCTGTGGTTCTTAATTTCTTTTTATTAATTCACCATTTGTAAACTGATGTTTACTGTAATTTTTTTTAGAAATATCAATAGCTTTTGTATTAAAACTATATTCACTGAATGTAATCAAAAAATCGAGAATTGAATCGAATCGAGAGCTTGCGAATCGAAATTGAATCGAATCGGGACATCTGAATCGATACCCAGCCCTAAACATAATATCTATGTTTAACTGAAAGCGCTGCTCCTCTCCGCCGCTCGCTGAACAGAGCAGATGCACAGAGAGAGAGAGAGGTGTGTGTGCGCGCGCTGGGACAGCAAGACCTCGTGCTCGCGCGGCAGTACCAGCGAGTCTCAGAAACTAAATAAGGTGTGAGAAAACCCTAAAGATTTGTCGCTAAGCGATTTTTTGAAGGGGGGAGTCGCTAAAGGGGTCTGCTAAGTCGCTAAGTTGGCAACACTGTGCATCTCCATTTCTTCAACTACGGGCTAGGCCACGGGTCAAACAGAAAATGCGCACTGCATTAATCGCGCGTTAATAAAATTAGTGCAGTTAAAATGAATTTGCATTAACGCGTTAACTTTGACAGCCTTAACTTTTGACAACTTTTTACAGCCAACTTTGTAAAAATTATACATTAATTTATATTAATTTATAAAAAATATAAATTAATGTATAATTTTGATAACTGTTAGTTTGCATGTTAACATGAATTTTTATACTTTCGATATTAAACATCTGTTACTATATGTAGAAATTAACATTTAAGATTAATAACCAGCAGATGAATAAAAGTTGTAAATGATTGCCTTATTAAAATAAATGAAATGTTAATTATTAATAATTAAAATAAATAAATGCTAAAAATATAAATTAAACATTAATATTATTGTTAAATGCAAGTTTATTTGTGTAAAAGTTTTATTAAAGTGTTACCTTTCAGTGACTGATGAAATAAAAACAAACGTGCCATTTTTTTAACTGACAGTTTGCTGATGCATAAAGTGCCTAACTAGTGGTGTTTTTTTAAAATTGTACGCATTTTTTAAAGCATATGTAAAAATTAACATTAAGATTAATAACCAGATGATAAATGCCATAAAATTATAGTGCCTTGTTACTTCATGTTAACTATTTAATTACATACACAAACTTCATATAAAGTATTGCCTGTATCAGTGACTGAGATTTGAGTGTTAGTTAATAGTTTAGACTGACATGATGGAAAAGCTTCTGATCAGATGCAGGCAGCCTATTTGAAATGATGCTGTCTGTTTGATCCTTACAGGTCTTATGGGTATGCCCTCGGAGTCGTCCCAGCAGACCCACACCTCCTGCTCCTACCAACACTCCCCCAGCAGCACCATCAGCACCCACCCTCACAACAACCAGAACAGCATCACTAACTCTCACCCCAACAATATCCCCAACAGCGGTAGCCAGGTGCCTCTCTCCCACCCCCCTCACTCGGCCCACAACTCGCCCCACGGACAGCACCTCTCCCAGCATGGCCCTCACACCCAGCACAGCCAGCACCCACACACAGCGCACAGCCAGCACAGCCAACATCCCCAACACAGCCAACATAGCCAGCACGGGCAGCATCCCTCCCAGCACCAGGCCCACGGCCAGCACACACCGCAGCAGCAGCACCAGAATCTCTCCCACCAGCCTCATCCTGCCCAGCAACAGATGCAGTGCAACACCGGTAAGAGTCTGTGTGTCTGTGATAGTTCTCGCTATCGGATCGTCTTTCTTGTTCTCTGTCTCGAACCCTCAGCTTACTTCCTTTCATGCTGGCATTGCCCTGACAAGCCGATTTATTCAGGCCTCTTCTAACAGTCATTTATTTTAGATTAAGAAATGTATGGCAACTTTGGAGCAGTCAGCAGTAAATCACAAGGTGATTTATACAGCTCGTCTAATGAGAACAAAGCAAATGCAGCACACTTCAGAGAGCAGGCCTGTAGCAGGTTTATGGCTCCCCCTGCTGCATCAAACAGGAAGTGCACAGCAGCTTCCACCACACTTTCAGAGTTCTGCTGTCTGCTGTGGCCTTTACTACCGTTTTGTTTTGTCTGCAGGTCTTCCCAGTGACTGGTACCCCAACCTGGATGCGCTAAAAGAAAGCTGCCGCATCGCCAGCAGCTACAACTGGGCTGATGTTGATCTGTCACCCTTCCAAGGTATAATCAAAATGTCTGTTTCTATACTAAATTCACTGTTGTTGTTGTTGTTTATCAAGAGACTAAATGCTAATGAAAAAAAGTTAATTTTGTTTTTTTAAACCAGAAAAATGTTGTACTACTTCCACTTGTATAATATAAAATGATGCATTTTGAGTTGCATTTGATAATAGTATTTTTGTTATTTGATTAGTTTAAATAAATTTGATTTTATTTGACATTTAATTAAGTTTGATTAAATGTTTTTTGTTCTTCAATAAGATTAAATATTCATTTGAATCTATTTAAATAAAATTACCCTTTTATTTTTTACTTTATTTAAATGACTACCATTTAAATTTATTTTACTTAAATATACTATAACAATGTGTATACATTTTATATATTTAATATAATTGTTTTACATTATACGTATGTGTGAGTGTGTGTGTATATATATATATATATGATAAATTGTATTGCTAAATTTGCAATGGCTAATTTGAGTAGTTAAACTGAAAAACAAGAAGCTATTTGAAAAAAAGAACATTGCTAAATAAAGAACATTGCATTGTTTCATTACTTACAATTTTTTTTAAAAAAATGTGCATGTGTATTTTTTGTGCGTAAATAATGAAGCAATGTTCATTATTAATTGACAATCACTGGAAAATTGCTTATTAACTTGTACAAAGGACCTGTTAAGCTATTTCTGTGGTTTGTTTTGTATATTAACTGCGCATTTAATTTTAAAACAGCAGTTTCATTTTAATTTTGAGAAATCAACTGGACAGACTGATTAAATAATCTGTCACCGTTTTTCTGAAGGTTTGAAAGAGAGTATGAGGCAGGCGGAGCTGAATAACTGGTCTCTCGAGCCCACTCAGATTGCAGACCTCTGCTCCTCCATCAATCAGTTCTTTGCTCGCACTGGAATCCAGCCACAGGGGGCAGTGCAACCTCCAGTGTGCCACGGCTCCATGCATCCAAAGCCCAACCCACACATCAACACAGGTGAGCGGACTACAATCCACAGTGCCACATATTAAGACTGCCACAATATTAACATAGTAACATCAGTGTGTTTTTCAGGAAACATGTACATGGACTCAAGACAGAGCTTGAGTTCAATGATGGGCCCGCCGGGATATCCTCATATGCCGCCCATGAGCAGCGCTGGCCCCACTATGACAGGTCCTTGTCCTTTTCAGCTCATATAAATGTGGCAGCATGTGCATCATGTTGAACAGGATGCAGTGTTTAAAATCAAAAATTTGTTTTATGTAATACCATCATCACAGATATTACTATCACTCATACTTGGGATTAGAGAAAAAAACCTAACCTAAATAACACATAATATAGTAAAATGTTTTCTAAAAATTAATTAGTTCTTGTAATGGCAAAGCTGAATTTTTAGCAGCCTTTACTCCAGTCTTCAGAGTCACATGATCCTTCAGAAATCATTCTAATATTTGGTGCCTAAGAAACCTTATTATTAATGTTTTAAAACAGTTGTGCTGTGAACCTGTGATAACCTTTTTAGTGGAATTCCTTGATGAATAGAAAATTCGATGTACAGCATTTATTTGAGATAGAAATCCTTTTTAAATGTCTTTACTAGGGCTGAAACGATTCCTCGAGTAATTCGAATACAAAAAAATCCTCGAGGCAAATTATGTGCCTCGAAGAATCGTTTAGTCCATTTTACTAGGGATGCGCTGATTTTTCGGCCGCCGAAAATATATGCCGCGCCGCACCGCCTCAGTGTTCAGGTTTGCAGCCGTCATCACTGCGCCGTGTGACGCTCCGTTCAATATTCCGCTCTATCAATGTGCATTCTGCTCAGTTACCCCTCATGCTCACCGGAAAAGCATAGTCCGCTCAAATAACGCGCCGACAGGAAATTTCTATGTAGTATACTTGTTCCTGTTTGCAGTAGCGCTGCTGTGCTGTGGCATGCTGTGGTACAGCTGGGCAACGCTGGTAAAATCTCCTTCACTGATCTGATCCCCGCTCTGCTTACATGTGCTGATAATATAGCTTTGCCAGGGTTATGTTTACTTGATGTTTCTTTACACAGAATCACCATTTATATTCATTTTCCACTGATTTACGCGATCTAATGAGCATTAACTCATATTACGCGATCATATCTCTGTATGTATGAATGAATGGCAGAGACGCGCGTTTTCCTTTACCACACACACAAACTGAAGCGCGCGATGCTCGCGGTGATCTCAGCGTCTGCCGTCTCAATGAGGAAATAAACATGAACATCATCTCCAGAACTGATCTGAGAGTCACTTCATCAGCGTTTCATTTGAGTAAAACTAGCGTCATATCATATACACACAGAACTGTAAAGGTATTCACGGCAACCCGTCAAAATAAAAGTCCGGTTTAATTTCAAGACATTGCAGCAGAAATATATTACTATTGTTCAGCAGAATGTACATACTACTACTACTACCACTACTACTACTACTACTACTAAAATTATGAAAACTTTATTTTTTAAGGAATGATCACAACATTTCTTCCATGTTTTAACTTTAATAGCAAATCCCCTTTGTTTGCCAAAAAGTTTAATTTTCAATAATTTAAAGATAAATTAAATGAATGTTTTATGCCTTCATTTGATAACCAGATACACAACACAGAATTTCTGAGGAAAAAGAAAACATTTCATAAGGCTATTTTAAGAATAAATAACAATAAAACATTAGGTGACAGAAAATAAAACATAACTTTATAATTGTTATTTTCTTCAATCATATAGTTATTATAACACCTAAAATACATTGCGTGTAAAAAGTGTTTGTTTCAGTCAGTTGAAGGTGGGTACATTGTGTGCACATGATCAGAATGGTACCACCTCCACCGCATTCTGAGAAAAGAAAAACCCTGTTTGCAGGACTATACATTATTTGGATAATTAGTGAAAAACAACAACAACAGTTATGTCTGATTCTGTTGCATAGAACTGAATAAAAATAATACATTGATATTTAATATTAATATATTGTCTGTCCAATTTTCTTTCAATAAAAGTGTGGTTATTTTATTGGCTTGTGGTTTTTAAATTCTGTGTCATTAAAATTGAGTTAAATTAAAAAGCCTTACAAAATTACTTTATATTATTTAATAATTAAAAAAAATCATTACAAAGCATTTTCGGTTTAGGTTTTCGACCAAGCACATCCAGAATTCTTGGTTTCAGCCCAGAATTTTCATTTCGGTGCATCCCTATCATTTACTGTAACTACACACAGAGCACTGTGTTTGCAACCATGCTCCTTTAAAGGATTACACACACACACACCAGTATGCAGAGAGACATTTAAGAGGGTTTATTCTCCAAATATCTTTAATTTCATGTTGCTATAAATGTTATGTGTGTGGACTCCACGTTGGCTTCCTGCCCACTAATTTTTGCCTCTCACAAAAGCCACAAAGCCTTCTAAGAAGACAGTAAAGGCTTGTGTCATGCCTGAGCTGTAGTTAGGCTGAAACTTGAAAGTTAAGTTGCACAATGTTTAGGTTTTATTATATATTTTTTATTACTATTATTTTGATTTATGTCTTAGTTTTAGGTTGTACTATGTTTACCTTAAAGTTTAAAGTAATTTGAAATTGATTTTTATATTTTTATATATTTGTATTTGCATTTTGAATGTATTATGGCAATTAAATGCACTAAATGGGTTTAGTTTTCACATTTATTAATATATGCATTTTCAGCAATAAAAATGTTAATTTTTCTAAAAAGGAAACAAATTACTTGTTCATTTTAAGAGACCTGTCTTATTTTCTCTTGTATATTTAGTATTGCTCTTTAATAAAGAAAAAGTTGTTCTTATCCGATTACTCGATTAATCGATGGAATCTTCGGTAGAATACTTAATTACTAAAATATTCGATAGCTACAGCCTTGTCTTTACTGTCACTTTTGATCAATTTAATGCTCCTTTCCTGAATAAGTGATCATTTTGTTTCAACTTATCCCACATCAATTATGCTATGGATGTGAATGATGCCTTAAGAGTATAGTTCACCCAAAAATGTAAATTCTGTCATTAATTACTCACCCTCACCCTCAAGTTCCCTTGCTGTCTATGGAGGGTCCAAAAGCTCTTGGATTTCATCAAAAAAAAAAAAATTGTGTTCCGAAGATGAACGAAGGTCTTAACAGGTTTGGAACGACATGAGGGTGAGTAATTTATGGCAGAATTTATGTTTCTGGGTGAACTATCCCTTTAAGTCATGCATTTGAAGGAGCTGAGCCATATACAGGTGCATCTCAATAAATTAGAATGTCATGAAAAAGTAAATTTTTTCTTGTAACTTATTTCAAAAAGTGAAACTTTCATATATTTTAGATTAATTACATGTAAAGTAAAACATTTCAAAAGTTTTTTTTTTTGTTTTAATTTTGATGATTAGAGTTTACAGCTCATGAAAGTCAAAAATCAGTATCTCAAAATATTAGAATATTTACATTTGAGTTTCAATAAATGACCATCCATACAGTATACATTCTGGGTATCTCTTGTTCTTTGAAACCATAATAATGGAGAAGACTGCTGACTTGGCAATGATCCAGAAGACGAACATTGACGCCCTCCACAAAGAGGATAAGTCACAGAGGGTCATTACTGAAAGGTGTGGCTGTTTACAGAATGCTGTATCAATATTAAAGCATATTAAATGCAAAGTTGACTGGAAGGAAGAATTTGTGTAGGAAAAGGTGCACAAGCAACAGTGATGACTGCAAGCTTGAGAATACTGTCAAGCAAAGCTGATTCAAACACTTGTGAGAGCTTCACAAGGAGTGGACTGAAGCTGGAGTCAGTGCATCAAGAGTCACCACGCTCAGACGTCTTCAGGAAAAGGGCTACCAAGCCACTTCTGAACCAGACACAACGTCAGAAGCGTCTTACCTGGGCTGTGGAGAAAAAGAACTGGACTGTTGCTCAGTGGTCCAAAGTCCTCTTTTCAGATGAAAGTAAATTTTGCATTTCATTTGGAAGTCAAGGTCCCAGAGTCTGGAGGAAGAGTGGAGAGGCACAGAATCCATGTTGCTTGAAGTCCAGTGTGAAGTTTCCACAGTCAGTGATGATTTGGGCTGCCATGTCATCTGCTGGTGTTGGTCCACTGTGTTTTCTGAAGTCCACAGTCAACGCAGCCATCTACCAGGAAATTTTAGAGCACTTCATGCTTCCTTCTGCTGACAAGCTTTATGGAGATGCTGATTTCATTTTCCAGCAGGACTTGGCACCTGCCCACACTGGTTGGCACCTGCCCACACCAAGCTGGTTCAGTGACCATGGTGTTACTGTGCTTGATTGGCCAGCAAACTCGCCTGACCTGAACCCCATAGAGAATCTATTGTCAAGAGGAAGATGAGAGACACCAGACCCAACAATGCAGATGACCTGAAGGCCACTGTCAAAGAAACCTGGGCTTCCATACCACCTCAGCAGTGCCACAAACTGATCACCTCCATGCCACGCCGAATTGAGGCAGTAATTAAAGCAAAAGGAGCCCCTACCAAGTATTGAGTACATATACAGTAAATGAACATACTTTCCAGAAGGCCAACAATTCACTAAAATTTTTTTTTTATTGGTCTTATGAACTATTCTAATTTGTTGAGATAGTGAATTGGTGGGTTTTTGTTAAATGTGAGCCTAAATCATCACAATTAAAAGAACCAAAGACTTAAACTACTTCAGTCTGTGGTCATTGAATTTATTTAATACACGAGTTTCACAATTTGAGTTGAATTACTGAAATAAATGAACTTTTCCACGACATTCTAATTTATTGAGATGCACCTGTATGTACAAGTCATTGGTGTTTAGTAATGAGTTTTTGGCTCAAGGTCTGCATTTACAGTCACACCAGAGGTGTTAAACTGGGATTAGGACTTGGTTTTATGCAGACCAGTCAAGTTCTTCCACACTGACTGAATCAATCATTTTCTTTTTGAACCTTGCCTTATACACAGAGGCATTGTCATGTTAGAATAGAAAAGGGTCCTGTCCAAACTGTTGCTATAATATTAGAAGCACACAATTTCCTAGAATATCATTATATGCTTTAACATTAAGATTTGTACTCATAGAAATTACTAAAGTAGTCAAACCTGTTCATTAGAAGGGGGCGACCCAATACTTTTGGCAATATAGTGTATATTGACCAGGATATCAAAGAGATGCCCTGATTATTCCCAAAACACCCTAGGAACCACACTTAACTTAGTTAAGACATAGCAACAATGTAAAACACATTCAGAGCAACTACATGGAAACAAGCATCCACACCTTTGTGTTTCGTTAGCAGTTTGTATTGCATATTTCCAAAATATGACTGGAACAGTATACAGTTATACAATATACAGTTTTCTTAAAAAATCTCTGCACTCTATAGCATTGTACGTCGTGACCGTTCCCCTCTGCTCTGCCCTCAGGCCATCACGCTCAGATGAACCAGCAGCATATGATGCCTGCTGGAAACTTCCAGATACGCCGCATGCCTGCCGACGACATCCAGGACGACTTCGACTGGGACTCCATCGTCTAACCCAGTCCCCGAGAGTGAAGAGTGGTGCAGACAAAATGAGAGCGGAGCGTATGGAGGCAGAGTGTTTGTGTTACAGATCAAGAGGGCTGGACCTGAGGTGTCTGCATGCCCGTGACAGAAGGCAGATTGGAATGGGACACTTGAAAAATAGTGCAGGTGTTGTTCATTATGACCTGAAAGAGACTCCTGTGTTCCTGGTGTTTTTATGAAACAAAAACAAACAAAAAAAGATATTACTTTGAAGACAATCACATTTACTAGGACATGTTTAAGTGATCGCTTTTGTACTTGTCCAAGGGGCAAGTGGTTTAAGTCAAATGTCTCCCGACCCACAGCCCCTGCAAACTTGCCAAGCTCGCTCCTGCTCTTCAACTGTTGTTCTGTGATTTTTCCAGTGATTGCATCCGGCTTGTTCTCGCCTCTCATGGTGACAAATTCAGGCCTCGACTGCCTATCAGACAAGATTGGCTCCCTCATTTGTGTTGTGAAACTTCATCTGAGATGCAGGGCACTTTCCAGAAGAGGGCCGATGGTGCAGGTAACGTGACACTCGAAGCACCTACCGTCGTTCAGGCACAAGTAGCCCTTTTTTTGCTCCTCCGACCCTACTCACTGTAATATGCCGACATCGCCATGCATCCAAATCCAGCAGATTTTACTGATTGTTAAGGCTCATAACGAAACGTGTAAACCACATTACCTGCAGTATTTGTACTTGTGTATCTTTGCTGTCTGAAGTGTGTCATGTTTTTTGTCACTGATAGTTTTAGGCTAGTCTGAACGTGTCCGTCAGAAAATGATATCGATCCAGACCTCACTATTATCGATTTCCTCTTCGCTTTACGTTTGCATGTACAATCCTCGTTCTGTTGACCATCACCCGTCAACCTGTAGTCTCCCGACCGGACTGCGTTGCTTTTTGAGTTTGTTTAAAGTCCTCCGGACCTGCCACAGAAAATTGAATGCGTTATTCAGAAGCGATCGCTTCCCTGACCGGAGATTTGTGGGATACCGGAGAGCCCTGTTCACGTTTTGAAATCAACCTGCTGTGTGGCTCTTTACAGCAACATTGAGAAGGAGATGAAAATCACGTCAAGGCACATTTGCTTAATAGTCTGCAATAAAAGAGCCCTCTTTATTTTAACCCTAGGACCAACTGACATGAAATCGCTTGCTCTTTGCTGCACTGACAAGGACTTTTTGCAAAGAGCGTACCTTGCTTTTGAATGCTGGGTGTAGCGTAATACTGAGAGAAAGATGACTAAAATACTTAGATACACTAATAGCCTTATTTTGGAGGAATGTTAACTGCTGCGTTTGAAATTCTACTACTAAGAAGTCGTGCAAAGTTTAAAATCACACATTCAGACTGTCCTTCAAATCAAAAAAACATCAACCTGGATGCAGGAACCAGACAGTAACTGCATTCTGCTCTATCAAGTGTAGCGCCCTTAAGCAGCTGTAATTAGCATACTACAGTCTATATTTTAAGACGTTGAGTTGATAGTGTCTGCTAACTTTACAAACCACAGTATCATTTTATTATATCAGCGATATTATGGAATGTTTTTGTGCAATATAATTAATTTAGGGCTGTCAGTGATTACAATCATCTCTTTTGAAGAGCACAAAACTAATGCACAAGATCTGGACCAGAATAGCGGAACCCAAATTAGAAATATGTCCGGTCTTTGACCTTTAGCATGGTATTTCTCAGTGAGAAAAGCAGCACTTGGTTTAGACCAAATTTTAGCGTGCAGTGCTGGTTTAGAAAAGCCATAAAATGCGGTTGAAAAGGGAAGGAGTGGATCTGTTTCTCATAGCTTGAAAGTTTACGCACACCTTGGTCTCCTTGGTCTTCAATTGTTTTCAGTCATCTTTATGGGCTTTGCTTTATTCATCAGAGTGTAAGTGCTAATAGACTTGGAAAAGTAAAATGATCTTATGACAATCTTTTTGTATTTCAGTATTATAAACTCTCAAAGTATTTACACTAGTCATTGAGATGCATTGGCCTATGATCTCTAAGGTCCTTAATATAATGGAACAGTTTGTCGTATGTCCTTCATAAAAACACACATTTAAACCTCAAAATCAGAAAGAAAAAGAAATTATGGTTTACATAAAAAAATATTTTAGGTCCAATAATATTTGGAGTTCTGACATTATTTAATCATGAAACGTTATCGTTATTATAATGGCAAATAAGTACATCTCCCTTCCAAAATTCCCATTACGGTAATCTGTTCAGACATTTTACATTTATTTGTCTTTTAGTAATTCCCATTATTTTCAGCAATGATTTATTAGTTATTTTCTCATTACTGCAAAACAGTATTTGTATTATTTCATGAAAAAAAAAATCTGTTGAATAATTAAATTTAGCTTAAAGGCAGTAAAAAAGTGTTATTTTGCTTTTTTTTCCCCTTACTTTACTAGTAATGACATTTTAACAGTCTTTATATTATAAAATAAAACAATTTACTTGGATAAAAAAATTAAAGTTTATTTGAGCAAAATATTTCTGCCTTTTGATTTTGGGGTCAAACATGACCGGTTTTGAGAGATTCTCCCTAAAACGTTTATAATGGTTAAGGAATCCAGTCAAACTTTCTTCATGTTCATGACATTTCAGCCTGATTCTTCATGGAGTCCTGTCCACTATCAGCTATGTAGTTTGTTACATATCCATGTGTTCCCTCATTACATAAGCAGTTGTCAGATTCTCTGACGCTAGTAGGGTTTAAATTGGCGAGACCATATTACTGAAGCCTAACGTAACCTAGAAATCAAATTAAATTGCCCATGATGCTGATTTTGTGAGTCTGCTCCCATTGCCTGATTCTACAAGGAAGGAAAAATGGTGACAGAACCGTTATCCACTTTACCCCAGACAGACTGTTCAGCGTCTGTGTTTTTTGTTTGACTGCGACGCTGTGCACATTGTTCTTAAGCTAAGCTTCATTGCCCAAATCTGCTTTGGCTCCCTGCATCCTTTTCTTGCTCTTTTCTTTCCATCTCATGTTTTTGTTTGGATACTGTTGAAGTGTTCACGAGCCTTGTTCACCCAGCCTCAGTGTTTGTCATACAAAGAGCTTTGAGAGCTTTTATCTGGTCATTTGTGCACTTTGAAAAGAATTCAGAAGCACAAACGCTTACGTCGTTCATTAACTCAAGCAGGATCTCACCTCGTTCGCTCACTGCCGAGTGAACATCTGGCATCGATCCACCCTCGGTGTTGAACTTTAATACCATACTGTGGTGTTCACCCTCGATCATGGTTTGTCTGGATGTCGACCGCAGAAAGAGGGTCAGTTTTCGGTTGGAAATATTTGGTATGTATTGCCAATCTGTTTGTGGTAGTGATGTGTTTGGATCTCTTGTTTGCCAAAGAGAGAAAGTTTAATTTTGCAACATTTAAGGCAACAGGTAATTGGCGCCCTTCCCAGGTGAAGGGTAACTAAGTCTGAAGGTCCGGACGGAACGGAAAGTGTAAAGGGAGCGCTAGAGAATATGAGCTGGACATGTAATGAGCTCTCTCTCTTCCTCTTTTTCTCAAAAAGAGAAAAAGGAAAAACATTGCTCCTTTGATTTTGTGTTTGTGTTGTGTGAAAGTTTTAACTGTTTAAAGACAACTCAGTTTTCGTAAAACAAAAGAAAAAAAGAACTAAAAACAATTGGGGATGCATCTGCCAGAGAGATTACTGTAATCAAGGAAGAAGCCCCGTTACATTTACGGGAGAAAACTGCCAACAAGTTCTGGTATTTGGAGCCTATTTTATTCATTGTTGGTGTGTCGTTGTGCTTATTGTAAATATGTCTTTTTGATTGTCCTTTTTTCCTCTGGGGTGGTGAGGGATCAAGGCAAGGGCTCGGGTTAACCTGCGAAAGAAAAGAGGGAGATGAATACAGAGTATTTTGTTATTGTCCAATCCAAGGGTGACACAGTATGTATATATCTATATTGTATATATGTGATGAAAATGCGTTGGCTTTTTGTGTGACACTACCTTTTACCTGTACTATGGTTCAACATTCAGTGTTTCAGTGTTTATATTCTATTTTAATCTTTGTTTTCTGTTTGATTTTGTCCTGGTCATTACTTGTATTTGTTGTTTCCTTTATTTTCCCCTTTTTTGTCCATTTTGTTATTGCACGGTTTATTACTTTTGCTGTCCAATAAGATGACACGGCTTCTCTTTGTATTGGTTTTAGTGCTGTAAAATAACTCTGAAGTGTCATTAGGATCGTCAATATCACCCCTTCCCCCGATATGCATGAATGGCACTTAAAGAAATAAAATATGTTAACTTCACTGTGGAATCTTTGCTGCTTTGTGATATTTATTTCATATACATATCCATGCAAAAACTGAAGTACTTGCACAGAATACTCCAAAACGCCTAAAAATTGAATTCGATAGATGAAATTGATATCCTGTAAACTGTTTCTGATCCCAAATATTATCTTTTTTTTGCCGTTTTTGCCTTTATTGTGACAGAACGGTGTAGAGATGACAGGAAGCGAAGTGGGAGAGAGGAGGTCCTCGAGCCGGGATTCGAATTCGGGACGCCCGTATTTCTTACATTTTTAACTAACATTAACCGCTATTTTTTAGAGATACTAACAGAAAATTAATCGATGTACTGTATATAGCATTCACCGTTGTCATTTTTACATAACATTTTTCTATGTAAACGCACCAGACAGACGTGATGTTTGCGTTATTGCAGCATCTCTCACTTGACGCAGTACTCTCAAGTTAAAAAGTTAAACTTAAAAAAAAAAAAACCTGCATTATAGATTTGTTGACATACAGATATCTATAGATGTTTTCATTCCATGTGAATGGTCCTTGCTTTTTATCATTTCATAAATGGTATTAAAACAGCCCGAAAGGACTTAAGTATTAAAATATTTGTGCTGTTCATCTTGTTGCTAGGCCAAGTGCTTTGTGGGAAAATAATATACAGGTACAATTATAAAATGAATTTCAATTAAATTTAAAAGATTTATTGCCCACATATTTGTTTTATGAGCAGCCATGGAATATGTGGCATAAGACATTCAGTGTCCATGTATGCTGTCAACTTATTTCATGAAACATGAAAGCAACTGACCCTAAAACAAACTTTTAAGGTTGCAATCTCACATAAAACTTCAAATCTGATAAATTTTTCATCAAAGCGTTCTGTACACGCTGTAGTCTACAGCTGAGCCTTGGCTGTCACAGTGGGTTAGAACAATAAGCTTGTTAGCTAGCCTGTTTTTGCTCAGCAGATCTAGGTTAGCCGTCTTGCTTTTTCAGTAAAAACCTGTTTCTGATGACAAGACAGCCGTTGACTGGATGTTCTTAGCATTGAGAAGCTCTCTCAAGATGCTGTAGTGTTTGAAGCCCCCTACAAGTTTGCATTTCCTCACTTATGTATTTGGTGCACTCACCATGGTGCTTTGAAATCGCTTAAGTCTTTGTAATCTCAGTTTCCTCCAGAAGAGCACACATAGTCCCTTGGTATTTTACCGACCTATTTTGAATTTGACGATCTGGTGCTGTCACTGACTTGGCGGTCTACTTCTAGTATCTGAAGCTTACGTTCAGAGCCACTTGAAAATAGAGTTTGTTCGTAAATTCACAAACGCATCGACCCCTCAGCCCCATCAGATCAATCTCTTCAACTCAATGGCATCTTGGAAGTCGTGCTGTGGGAATCCTTTAAAAAAAAAAAAAAAGTTATTTCTCTGTCATGTCAAATTTATGGGCATGTGAACTTTTGAGTAAGTCTTTGGAAGGTCTGTCAGGACAGCAATCGGATCTAAATTGCTGCAAAATAACAAATATTACTCTGATCACTGACCATATTTTTTGTGGAAGAAATGCAGTAAAACTTTATTGACAAAGAAACATTGCAATTTGTCTTCCTCCTGCTTGAGATTTTTTCCTGAAATAGGTGATTCTGAGAAACCTGTGGATGATAGAAGAGCCTAGCAATCCAGTGGTGCCCAGGGTGCCACATACTTTCTGCGTTGCATGCACTCTAATATGATCAGTGTGCAGCCTCAACACTGCTATTGTTTAGAGTCCTTGTGCTTCAGGAGGGGTTAGCTGAGGTCTGCTTCTGGACACTGCATTCTTCTCTCTAATGATTCTGATCACCGTGGGCTCTGTAGGCAGAGCCAGATCAAGAAAAATGTGCTGAATCTGGTGAGTACTCGTGTAGGATTAATGCATTATAATCTACATCAGGGCTGTCAAACTCAATTCCTGGAGGGCCACAGCCCTGCAGAATTGAGCTCCAACCCTTATTAAACACACCTGATCCAACTAATCAAGTCCTTTAGGCTCAATTGAAAACTAGGGCCGTTTCTCAAACGGAAGGCTGCATCCTCCGGAGGTCGCATTTGTAGGCTGCATACGTCATAAAGAATATCTTATTTTAGAATATTAACAGTTATAAATTTGACCATTATTCTTAGTTAAGCGTAAATTGGTGTAATATTCTTATGACTCACGAATGTAATGCTCAGTTTACTGAAATAAACCAGGCTTGATGACGTATGCAGCCTACAAATACGACCTCCAGAGGATGCAGTCTTCTGTTTGAGAAACGGCCATGATGGTTTGTGTGTTGGAGCAGGATTGGAACAAAACTCTACAGGGCTGCGGCCCTCCAGGAATTGAGTTTGACACCCCTGATCTACATCCTCAACAACAGCATGATGATCCAACATACCTTCTTGTGAACAAAGTGGTAAAATTAAGCACAAGGAACAGTTCACTTAAAAATTTAAATTTCCTGAAAATGTACTCACCGTCAGGCCATCCAAAATGTAGATGAGTTTGTTTATTCATCAGAACAGATTTGGAGAAATTTAGCATTAC
The DNA here is from genome assembly GCA_023376895.1 of Aspiorhynchus laticeps. NCBI lineage: Eukaryota > Metazoa > Chordata > Actinopteri > Cypriniformes > Cyprinidae > Aspiorhynchus > Aspiorhynchus laticeps. Next base: position 21,836,584 of record CM041810.1, on the reverse strand, counting down.
AGCACTTGCTCAGCAATGGATCCTCTGCAGTGAATGGGTGCCGTCAGAATGGGAGTCCAAACAGCTGATAAAACATTACTATAATCCACATGACTCTAGTCCATCTGTTAAATTGAAAATTAGTAATAAACTCAGTTGGTGGTTTGTGGGGGGGGGGAGTATTGAACACATGAAGGGAGGTTCAAAAAGGCATGGAAAGCCAAGACACCAGCTGAAATCTATCAGTGATTAGAAAGCAATCCTGTCCCTAGTCAGCGGAAATTATTTAGCTGGTTCAGTCCCAACACCTACAGTACCAGGATTATGAAGATGAAACAAGGGTGGACATTTCAGCAAGACAATGATCCTAAACACAGCCAAGGAAACTCTCAATTGGTTTCAGAGTAGGGATGTTCATTTTAATCGTTAACCGACCAATTAGAAGTTTGACCGATTAATACAATCAGTTAAACGGTTTAAAGTCACTTATTTATTTATTTTTTCAGTAATTTATAAAAATATTTTAAAAGGTTTGCTGCATGGTTAAAATAAGATTTTACTACATATTTAAACTGAGCAGTGTGTTTTTTTTTTTCCATATGTTTGACTGATTGTTTTTTATAATGATAATGAACAGGCTGCATTATTGTCAAGGTAGCAAAGCTTAACTGTGTGTGCGCATGCGGCGCTGGAGAAATCACTTGATTTTTTCCCTCTTCTAACAGTGGAAGCAAATACTCCTTTTAGTCATAAAGATAACCGGAATTGTAAAAGGTTTGCTTTTATTTGTGTACATTCACAATAAAATCTAATCTTTGCGCTTTTGTAAAATAAGCCTAAAAAAATAGCATGCCGCTTTCTGCCGTCTGGTTTCCGTTCGCGCAGAACAAAAATAAACCGAAACTCTGCATAGGCTACTTGCACAGTTTTTCCTTTCGTTTTCTTAAATTATTATTTAAGTGAAAATATATTTCTCGTATAGACCAATGACTTGTACATATGGGTGCAGTCATTTTAGACACTTCCAAAACTGTTGCAACAGAGATGGAAATACAATGTTTAAATACATAAATTATGTTCCCATCGTTGTTGCCACAGATCTGGAAGTGCATTTTTCTGTTCTAAAGAAGAGGGTGTCCCAATACTTTTGTCTATATAGTGTATGTACAAGTCATTGGTGTTTGGTGATGAGTTTTTGGCTCAAGGTCTGCATTTACAGTCACACCAGAGGTGTTAAACTGGGATTAGGACTTGGTTTTATGCAGACCAGTCAAGTTCTTCCACACTGACTGAATCAATCATTTTCTTTTTGAGCCTTGCCTTATACACAGAGGCATTGTCATGTTAGAATAGAAAAGGGTCCTGTCCAAACTGTTGCTATAATATTAGAAGCACACAATTTCCTAGAATATCATTATATGCTTTAACATTAAGATTTGTACTCATAGAAATTACTGAAGTAGTCAAACCTGTTCATTAGAAGGGGGCGACCCAATACTTTTGGCAATATAGTATATATATATATATATATATATATATATATATATATATATATATAAACTATAATATAAATATAAAAAAATATATAGATATATATACACACACACACTGGAGGGGGCATTATTATGGATTATGGACTCATATTTTGGACAGAAGCAAAGGTTTAAAGTTAAAACGTATTAATGAGGAATTTATCACAAACATGCAGCTGTTTACTTCACACAAAGTTTATTGATGGACTGGATGTGGATTACTTATGGATTATTGTGATGTTTCTATCATCTTCTTAAATTTTTATTCTGACGGCACCCATTCACAGCAGAGGCTCCATTGGTGAGCAGATGATGTAATGCAAAATTTCTCCAAATCTGTTCCAACGAAGAAGCAAATGTATGCACATCTCGGATGACCTGAGAGTGAGAACGTTTAAAGAAATGTTCATTTTTGGGTGCACTGTTCCTTCAGTAGTGTCAAATCAAACTATTTGTAACTTATAAATCTGTTTATGCCTCTCTTTCACGTAGTAGAGTAATAAAAAAATCAGTAAATCACAAATTCCCAAATTATGCAAATAAATGCAGAGACACCTCATAGACTGTTACTGGTGTAGCTGTGAGTGTCTCTGTTTAGTTGGTAAACTAAACATGTTTAGTTTATACACGTGTGTTTAGCACATGTTGTGCAGGATGTTCACAATGAATGGTTGTTGGGTCAAGCAGAGAAACTGCATCCATATGTGGAACATGCATCACTCTGAGAAGCAGATGTCTCACTCTCCACATCATAACACATGAGATTTATTGGAAACGCTGGTTCTGGATTTATTTGGGATGTGGGCTGTTGTAAGCATGTGGACCAGACACAGAAGGGCTTTACATGTGTCGACAGCTCTCTCTGAGAACGGAGAAAATATGCATATTTATTTATTAATTATTCTAAAATATTTTAATTCCTTTTGTTGTGATTTAATACACGTTCAAAAAGTATAAATAAATAAAAATAAAATATTCTCTCTGACCCAATACATGTTAAATGTATTGTTAGATTTGAATATAAGAAAGAGATTCCAATGCCTCAAACTTAATCTAAAGACATTAATTCGCAGTGCCCCCCAGTGGCCGATATTACTACAAGCCTTTAGACCAATTATTTGGGATGGGGGAAAAAAATCCAAGTACAGAAACTGTGTATTTGGAGGTTACAATTAAATGTAATGCACTTTAGATTAGTTATTTACCAACTTCATAAGTTATTTATCATGTTACACTTGTATATCTCTTTTTATGGCATTTTCCATTTTAGACATTACTTGTCATGTTGCATTATTTTATAACACCTTTTTTTATTATTATATCCAGTCTATGTTCAGAGAGAATTGATGAAATCTGATGTTTAGTGGATTTGCTGCATTCTAAGCAGAATATTGTCTTATTTTAAAATGCAGGAAAAGGCAGGTCAGATCTACAAGATGAATGAAAAAGCAATAGTCTCTGAATGTCAATACACACCATGTGATAAATCTGGATTATTTTTGTGATCTGATCATCTCCGATCATAAAACCGCCATATACCAGGTTCATTTTCATAGCCTTTTGTTGAAATGTCTCTGCCATAAGACTATATATATATATATATATATATATATATATATATATATATATATATATTAATTTAATTTTGAGGAAGGTTTTGAGTCAAAAGTCTTAAATCGTTAAATTATTTCAAATATCCTACATTTGAGTTCCTTTGTGATTTCTTTTTAAAATAGAAGATCCTCTGAAATAAAAATGAAATAGCCTACCATTTTTGCTATAGTTGTTGAAAAAAAACTGAACACAATAAAACCACAGATTTCAACTGTGCTCTCACAACAAGGACATTTTTCATAAATACTGGGCCAATTTAGGAATTATTTGTTGACCATAACTAGTGAAGCATGTTGTCACAAAAGGGTCAGCGTGTAACCGGAGTCTTTTTCCCTAGGTAATAAATGTGAAAACGATCGATTACTTTTTTTTCTTAAGCTATGACTTTATAAAGAAACTGGCAAAAATGAACTCAAGCTGAGAAATATTCACTGGAGAAAAAAAAGTGACAACTTACCCCAGTCTCCCCAATGCAGAGTGTACAGCTGAACACGAGTTAAACCATTTTGGCATAGCATGACCTATTAAATGAGCTGATTTGCGATGGCCCAGGTTTCGCCATCCAGCATTACTTTCACCAATGGCCCATCGTGATGGTCGTGTGCCTCTCCCAAATCTGCGACCCGACCGACCAGTTACATTGGGGAAGCTCTATAAGCTCTAGTCTCCATCCGCCATTTTCAGCACATTGGAAAGCAGGTAGACCAAAAACTGCACAGTGCCGGTAAAAAAAAAAACAACAGGTAAGTGTTCAAGAACACCATGCTCACATTTTTATTTCATTCAAGCCTTTGCAACGCTGCACTGAATGGCTTGGAAAGCAGGAGGACACCTTGCTCGGAGTGAGCTGCATCGGGTTTGTGCACTTCTGAGTGCTCGGATTGATGATAACAATAAAATCTGTTTGCCCTGCCAGTCCACAAAGCAAGTCGAGGGCTCTGGTGAAACATTTTGGAGAACTTTTTCTCTCATAGAAGATTCCTCAAGCGAAATGTGACTCTTTGAAGTGTGTTTAAAGCGCGGTGTGTGTTTGTTTGCCTGAAAGTCGGGATATAGGCTACAACCTGAGCGTTTTTGCGCGAGCTACTGGCTTAATTCACGATTTAACACCATCTGGATTCCATGACAATATTTTAAGCACTAGGATGCACTTTACATCTGTTTTGCATACAACCCGCACTTGTTTTGCGATTTATTTTTATTCAGGTTTATTATAATAATGCAGTGAGCATAGAAGCATTGTGTGTGCGCATCAAAATCTACCTCTGAATATCGTATCGTACGTTTTTGCTGGTGTTTCTTTTAAGAATTTGGAAACTTTTTCGCTGTTAGTTCAACCATCTTCGGCTGTGGGTGCTGAAACGCCTTCTTTCTTTGTCCCACAGCCACCGTCTGTTATTAACAAAGATCACACCACAATGAAACACTTCTCATTCATCTCTGGATTTTATTGATTTTCCTGCCTCGCAAAGAATCTTTTCGTATGCTTACATATAGTTTAGAGAAAATCTGTTCAAATAAACGCAGTAGGATAGTGGAGGGTGTACAGATGAAATCTGTAGGTGAACTTAAAGGTGCACGCAGCAATAATGTTTTCCTAATTAAAAAAGTTGTACATGTAATGAAATAAACACATATTAAAATGATAAACGTTTACGTGAGATGAAGACTGAAATCATATCAGTTTTGTATGTTTTTTTGCATAGAGTGGGTCACACCCTCATGGACGCTGCCATGTTGGAATATATTAAGAATAATACATTTCTAAGCCATAATGATGGTATCTCACCATTTTATAATTTTTTATTGTTTTATTTAATTTTTATTAGTTTTGGTGTAATTGTTTTGCTTTTAATCTTATTTTGTTGTTGTTTACATAAAAAATTATGAATAAAATAACAGCATTAATAGGTTTACTATATATACACACGTGGTCAGAATTGTTGGTATCCTTGGTAAATATGATCAAAGAAGGCTGTGGAAATAAATCTGCATTGTTAATCCTTTTGATCTATCATTTAAAAAAAAATCACAAAACTCTAACCTTTCATTGGATAATAAGAATTTAAAATGGGGGGAAATATCATTATGAAATAAATGTTTTTCTCTAACACACATTGGACACAATTATCGGTACCCTGTTCAATACTTTTTGAAACCTCCATTTGCCAAAATAGTATAGGAGTTTTCTCCTATAATGCCTGATGAGGTTAGAGAACACCTGACAAGAGATCAGAGAACATTCCTTCATCCAGAATCTCTCCAGATCCTTCAGATTCACAGCTCCATGACGGTGCTTCTTCTCTTCAGTTCACCTCACTCATTTTCTACAGAGTTCAGGTCAGAGGACTGGAATGGCCATAGCAGAAGCTTGGTTTTTTTGCCCAGTGACCCATTTTTGTGTTGTTTTTGAGGTTTGTGTTTGGATTATTGTCCGGTTGGAAGATCCAAACATGGCCCATTATAAGATTTCTAACAGAGTCGGTCACTTGTTGATTTTTTATCTTTTGGTATTTGATAGGATCAGTGATGCCATGTGTCTAAACAAGATGTCCAGGACCTCCAGCAGAAATATAGGCCCACAACATAAAAAATACAGCAGTATATTTCATTGTACACATGGGGTACTTTTTATCCCTGTGTTCACCAAACCCATCTTGAGTGTTTGCTGCTAAAAGCTATTTTTTTAGTTTCATCTGACCGTAGAAGCCAGTCCCATTTGAAGTTCCAGTCGTGTCTGACAACTGAATATGCTGGAGATTGTTTTTTTGGTGAAAGCATTTTCTTTTCTTGATTCTTTTTTTCTTGAAACCCTCCCAAACAACATGTGGTGATGTAGGTGCTGTTTGATATTTTATTTTTCTAAGGTTTTTCTGACCCCGAGACTCAACCTTTCTACAATTCTCCAGCTGTGATCCTTGAAGAGTCTTTGGCCACTCAAATTCTCCTCCTCACCGTGCATTAGGATGATATAGACACACGTCCTCTTCCAGGCAGATTCATAACATTTTCTGTTGATTGGAAATTCTTAATTATTGCCCTGATGGTGGAAATGGGAATTTTCACTGCTCTAGCTCTTTTCTTAAAGCCACCTTCTAATTTGTGAAGCACATCAGAAATATATTCTTTGGTTTTTCTCTTTGTGTTGGGTCATTAATTTGGAATTTGGCCTTTGTTTTCCCTCCTATTTATATTTCTGTGAAACAGGAAGCCATGGCTGGATAATTTCATGTTCGTAATCACCCTGGAGTGCTCAAAATTGTGAATATGAATGGGAATATATTTCAGATATATTTTACTCATAATAATTTCTATAGGTTCCAGTAATTGTCCAACATGTATTTGAGAAAAAACATTTATTTCATAATGATATATTCCCCCATTTTAAATTCTTATTCTCCAATGAAAGCTTAGATTTTTGTGATAAAAAAATAATAATAAAAAATCAAAAGGATTAACAATGCACATTTATTTTTACAGCCTTCCTTGATCATATTTACCAAGGGTACCAACAATTCTGACCACGTGTGTATGTAAATAACGTTTATATAGTGCTTTCAGTGCTCACTGTGCCTTGTAAAGCATAAACAACATAGCAAATTATTGAGATTAAATTCATATAGACAGCTGTAATAAAACATTATATGGGTGTATGAACTTGGATGAAAAGGAACAAAACAAACACCTTGCACAAGCATCAGTTAGTAAACAAACCTCATGCCTCCAGGCCAATTGGTGTCAGTATAGAGTTTAAACCCACTGTTACATTTACATTGACATTTATGCATTTAACAGATGCTTTTATTCAAAAGTGGAACTAAAGCAAGTCGTTAAGGAGCCAACAAAATTTGTAATATACAGTGGCAAGTTTATTTGACAACTAGATTAGGAAATCCAGGGACAAAAAAAGCCATTTTATTGTTAGAATAAAATTACTGATTGGGGTTAAATTGGGGAATAAAATACTCATGCCAAAAGGTATATAAAGTTGGTAGTTTAGGGTTTTCATTATAAAGTTATTCCACACATTTATGAGACTATGACTTCAGAGCAGGTCACTGCTGCAGACTAATCATTTTTTACTGACAAGATAAAAGAATGAATCCTTAATGACTGCCCTACACTTGAGCACAAAGTCTATTACCGACTGAGAGAAAGAATCTTTTAGTGGCTGTGTGACCACACATAGGCTTCTGCAAATTAGAAATCACATCTATTTTTATTCACTAATGAGATTTGAGTGCAACAATGTCATGAATTATTTCTGCAAGCATCCATTCTGACAAAAAAATGGTGTTTTAAGAATTTGGTGTTTTAATTTGATTCCAGAAGCATGTTTTAACACACTTTCTGTTGTGTTGGGTTTGCATGCTCCCACCCATGTGAAAGTCAAAGGCAGCGGAAGCCGAGAATCTGTCTCCGACCTCCACGCTTATGTAACAGCGTCACATCAGAGAGGCCCCTTGTGTGTCATGCTGTTTTCTCAATTTCCCCTTATTCTCTGTAGCTGTCATCCAAACCTGATGACAATGTTCTACTTACCGTCCCGTCAGCTTTGGTTATTGCTCTATTCTTATGCAATGAGAAGAATTCTCTGCAGACCCACAACAAAATGGATCAACATTTGTCTAAAACTGTGGGATTTGCACCTGTATGCCTGACTAAGTAATATGTTTTTGGAGGGCTATTTCTCAGGTGGTTAGTTGGATTGTAGGTGAAGTTGAGTTAATTACACGTGTGTAATGTCAGTAATGGATACTGTTTATAGTCTAACCACACCTGTTAGATCACCATTTTAGTGAAGGTGACTCCTCTTCACTAAACATCTCAGATGTTAAAATGCTAGAAAAGCAACTTGATCATTTGTTGCATTACTGTATGAATTATGTTGGACATATTAATAATAAACACTACACACTAGTTTGTGGTAAGATTTTTTTGTTATTTAAAAAAAAGTATCTTATGCTCACTAAGGCTCAAAAATACTGTAAAACCAGTAATATTACAATTTAAAACAACTGTTTATTTCATTGCATTAAAAATGCAATTCATTTCTGTGATTGCAAAGCTGAATTTTCATTAGCATCATTACTCCAGTCTTCAGTGTCACATGATCTTTCAGAAATAACTCTAATATGCAGATTTACTGCTCAAGAAACATTTTTTTATTGTCAATGCTGAAAACAGTTGTGCTGCTTAATATTTTCATGGAAACTGTGATTCATCTTTTATTAGTATTCTAGAAAGTTCAAAAGAACATTTATTTGAAATATAAATCTTTTGTAACAGTTTAAACGTTTTTACTCTGTTTTGACCAAGCATCCTTTCTGAATCTTTTCTTTAAAAAAGATCCTTGCTGAATCTTTTCTTTAAAAAAAAAAAAAAAAAAACTTACCGACCCCTTTCTTTCTTACTTTCAAACTGTAGTGCAAATAAAAGAAATGCAAATATCAGAGACTTTGAGTTTCCTGAAGGAGTATTTGCAGTTTTAAGCACACATTTAAATGGTCTTTGGGATTGCTTGAGAGCAAGTACCATCCTGCATCAAAAACATAGAGGAATATTTTGTTCTACATGGTAAAAATAATTGCTCCTATTTTCTTTTTTACAGAATCCATGAAATTAAAAAGGTCTTAGGGGTCTCAAAGTTCAATCGAGTGTTAAATCCTTGGTGCAGGTATGGTGAAACAATTTATTTTTTTGTCATTTAAAAAACGTTTTCCCTGAAAAGTTCAAACCATGAGCACTGGTTACACATACAGTTAAGAAACGCATTGTAAACTGTAACGCCCACCCTTTTCTTTTTTAAAGCTGTAATGGCTTTGCCTCAAGGAACATATGAAACCTTGGATGACATCCCAGCCCATGTGTGGAAGGGGCTGCCAGACAGCATGAAGCTGGGACCGTCAGCTGTCAACCCCAGTCGCATTGGTGAGCAACAGCATGGTTGAGTATTTGTAAACGATTCTGTTAATGAGAAATCATGTTCATTATTGCAGTATTTTCTACTTGATGAAAGCTTATGAAATTTTCCAAACCTTTGACTTTGAAACATATTTAATGTTCAAAGATTTACAAAGTTAGCCTGTTTTGCTCTACAACAATCACTTTTGATAGATGGTTTAGCTGGTCAGCATTGTGAACCAAATTGACTGCTAATGTTAAAGAGTTGCAAACAACATAACTGCAGTCTTATTTTGTTTGATGTTTGAAACAGAGAATGTGCAGTACGCTGTGGTGGTGCCCTAGAAATCTACAGATAAATGATTAATATCGAATGCTTCAAAAAATGGCTCTGTGAGAGCGTCTCTGGAGATCTTACAGTGCCTCATTCTGATTGAGGATTCATGCTCAAAAACCTGTCAACTAAAAAAAAGTTAAAAAAATATGATGAATAGATGAAGACAATAACGTTGCTTTTCCCAATGTTTGCTCTCATAGGATTTCACATGACATTCTGTCCATGTCTCTCTACAGGTGTCTGGGCATCTAGATTAATACCAAAAGGCAAACGGTTTGGACCATTTGTAGGAGAACGAAAGAAGAGATCTCAAGTGACGAGCAATGTTTACATGTGGGAGGTATGTATTCGATAACACAGAGGAAACTGTAGTTCTGCCTGACTAGAAGTCTGAATACACTGATGAACACAAAGCTTATTTGGAGCAATACACATTACCATTCAAAAGTTTGGGGTCTGTAAAATTTGTATTGCTTTTAAAAGGAATTTCTTACGTGCACCAAGGCTGCTTTTATTTGATCAAAAATATAGTAAAAACAACAAAGCTGAACTTTCATTACTCCATTACTCCAGTCTTCAAAGTCACATGATCTTTCTAGAAATCATTCTAATATGCTGATTTGTTGCTCAAGAAACATTTCTTAATAGTGTGAAAAACAGGTGTACTGCTTAATATTTGTGGAGAAGCGGTGATTATTATTTTTTTTTTTTCATGATGAATAGATAACTGCCTGACGCCAAACTTTTGAATGGTAATGTAGGTTTTAGCAGTGGTCCTTTATTAAATGCTTATTGTTCCACTATCATTAGGTATATTTTCCAGCCTGGGGGTGGATGTGCATTGATGCCACAGATCCATTGAAAGGAAACTGGTTGCGGTATGTGAACTGGGCGCGCTCTTCTCAAGAGCAAAACCTCTTTCCACTGGAGATCAACCGAGCTATTTACTACAAAGTGTTAAGGGTAAGTTAACCTTGAAGATGTGCTGAATTGGTTTGATTTTCAACATGAGCCTGGAGGAGATACTTACTGGGAAATAGTACACTAGTAAAGGGGTTTTCAAACGTTTTAATGCGGAGGAGTCCCAAAATAATAGGTTTCCTTGCAGGGGACACTTTTCCTAAAAGTACCACTGTTCAAACATTTGGGGTCAGTTTTTTTCCAAAAAGTCGGACTTAAAAAAAAAAAAAATTAATACCTTTATTCAGCATAGATCCATTAAAGTAACAGTAAAAAAGTGACGGTAACAACTTTTAAGTTATTATGGAAGATTTCTGTGACCCTTTGGACTTTCGATTCATCAAAACTGCACTGTTTTCTTATTGATAATAATAAATGGTTCTTGAGCACTGAAAATCAGTATATTAGAATAATTTCTAAAGGATCATGTGACACTGAAGACTGGAATAATGGCTGCTGAAAATGCAGTTTGCATCACAGGAATAAATTACATTTTAAAATATATTCAAATAGAAAAGTTATTTTAAATTGTAATTGTTTCACAATATTACTATTTTACTGTTTTTCTTTTCTTTTTTTTTTTTAAATCAGATCAAATAACTGCAGCCTTGGTGAGCATAAGATACTATTGATTTCAAAAACAATAATATAAAATAAAAATGAAATAATTAGCTTTTATATTATCAGTGTACTGAAGCAAAGGCGTTTTTTTTAAAGTTTTTTTCTACTACTATTAATGTTAGATGTATAATCCAAAAAGAACTGTATTTAGTTGCATTTCCTTATTTGTGCTTTTCACAGTAATTAAATAAAATTAAATATGAATGAGAATGTTGCTATAGAACTCCCATTGAGCAAGCAAGAAGGCAACAAGTACGACCTGTGGCTCATGTGGTAGAGCATTGCGTTAGCAGTGCAAAAGATCGTGGGTTCAATTCCCAGGGAACACACATACTGATAAAAAAATGTCTAGCCTGAATGCACTGTAAGTCGCTTTGGATAAAAGCTTCTGCTAAATGCATAAATGTAAATGTAAACCTGTTCGTGAAAGCATGTACATTGCAAGGAAGGAAAATGTACTTGTAGCCTATAATTTTATGTACTGTATGCTAATATAAACTTGTATAGTTTTATATTTCTTACTGTTAAAAAGGGGATCTTGATCTCATGATTGGATCTGATTTATTTTTTTACTACTTTTCACTGAATTTCACAGCACCCCTTTGCAGCCTCCTCAGTGTCTCAGTTTGAAAACCCCTGCACTAGTATATAAATGCCCTCAAAGATAATGTACTAAATACAACAACGATTGTCATTTTATTAAACTTTGAAAAGTAGTAATATGTCTGGGACTAATATAGAATGAGTATTATTATCGCTGTGCTTCTGCTTAAATTTATACCCAGTAAACTTTTGTTTTCTGAATTTACCAGTACAAATAAAAATTCTTTCTTTTTTTATACCCATCATTTTCTACACTTGTTAGACGAACAAACCGTCTTTAACGTCACATAAAATGTTATAAAATATTCATTCCCTTCAATGAGCTGAGACTGCACCTTAGTTTGTTATGGGGGTCTGTTCCTCAATGCCTGACAGAGTGTCAAGGCCTACAGCAGTTCATCCTATGGCATGCCAAAAAGCTCGACTCTGATTGGTCCTTATACTCCCCGTCAGCCAATCGGACCGGACGAAGAACTTCTCGTGTGGTGTGATGGGGAAGACAATCCTGAGATAGCTGCTGCATTAGAGGAAGAAAGGACTAGCAACCTGAACAAGAAGAGTTCACCTAGAGCAAAGCGAGGTAAAATGAAAACACCGCCTGTTATTGCTCAACCCTGGCGTTTTTTTATATAGAAATATCTAATTTGGGTCCGAAAACTTATGTTTGTTATATTTGGACGGGTTCGCAGTCGCTAGCTAGAACTAGCATGTTAGCCATCTGGCTATTCGCCTATTTCATACGAAGATCATTTAGAAACAGGAATTGTGGATGATATTCTGTTCTAATCAACTTTGTTGAAAAGAAAACAAAAAGCCCAGAACAGAGCCAGGGTGCGGTGAAATGTAACGAGTCGGTCAGCCGCCTTGCAGACTCAAACCTTATCTCAGTGTCTCAAAAATCTAGGGAACTTCTCACCTAGAGAGCATTTTGAGCATCACGGACACGTCCGAGTGTTCGATTTAAAAAGTTTGAACGCGTCTGTTATGCCCAAGCATGCCATCTAGATAGGCAGCTCCCTAGGTTTAGAGACACAACCTATGTCTGACAGAGATGACCTTCCAAACCCTCCTTGCAAAGCATTTTGAAACGAGCCATAAAATAAACACAGAGTTTATCCTCTAAAAGCTCTACGCATGAGAGCCTGATTTGTTTGCTTGTCCATTGCACATTTGTTATTCATTTGTCGCACAACACTGTTTTAAGTTTATTTTAATGATATTTATGAGCTTGTACGTAATTCAATAAACGTTTTAGGGAAATAAATTTGCTATAAAATGTTACACAAATATATATGCGAGTTGTATTTGGTCTGGATGGTTTTTATAGACTGATGTAATAATGACTGAAAATGCTGACCTAAACTTGCTGTTGAGAAGAGCGTTTGCTGGTCCTTTCATTGCGTAAATGGACATTTGACTTTAACCTGCTCAATGTCCGTGCAGCTAAATGCATGAAGTTTCAAGTTAGCTCATGTCCATTTTTTCTTTTAAAAATATATTAGTAAAAGTAGTCCTTGAAATATGTGACATGTTAATGACATTGTAAAGTTTTCTGTCACACTGTCTAAAATCATGAGGGATCGAGATGTTATAAATCATTATATGAAGCTAAAATATTTTACATTTAGGTTACAAAATCAAATAAAAATCGTTTTAGACAGTTTGACAGCAAACTTTTAAATGTCATTAACACGTTAAAACAGTCTAACTATATATGCACATAAATCCTTTATCTTGTGAAAACGGATGTTGAAATGGATTTGTGGAAAGGACTATTTGACAAGTATGGTCAGATGACCAAGTTAGTTGCATGTGTCTGTTTTATGAATTGGGTTTTGTATAAGATGCTCCCAGATGACCTTGTCACAAGGACAGCAGCTGATAGCTAGTTTCTTTTCTTGGCTGAGACTGTCTTTGTAGCTTTGTGTGTAAAAGTGTATACATGTATTTTGCCAACATGTATACACCATTAAAGGCAAAGTTCATTCTGTTGTTGTTTTCTCACCCTCAAGTCACAACCTGTATGACTTTCTATCTTCTGTGGAGCACAAAAGGAGATATTTTAATGAAATTCAGTGTTCTTCTGAATATCATCTTATAGTTTTCCACAGAAGAAAGTAAGTCATACAGGTTTGGAATGGCATGTGCGTGAGTACATGTTTGTAGATGATGACAGAATTTTCTTTTTTGAGTAAATTATCCTTTTACATAAATCTACTGTAGTCAACTGCTATTCAGTAACAATTAATTCTCTCTACAATTATCATGCAATAATTGTGATGTACATTTTAAATATGTGAAAAACAAGCATCTCTTTGCCTGTGTCATGCACAGTGCTGTAGTTACGGAGTAGTCAGTCTGGTTTTGTGGTGAGCTGCTCGTTTAGAAAAGAAGGCTGTGGCATACTTGTTTTGGATCTTGCAGGTGGAGCTCTTCATTCTAGCTAATGTAACAGATGTTCTTCCTTTGTGTTTTACAGTTTTCAATTTATATTAATTTATTCCTACTTCTATGAAATATCATTGGATTCAATTATTGTAGGTTTTGATGGCTGTGATAGGAAACCTAAACCTAATTGCTTTTTTTTTAGTGAGTCTTGAAAGTTATAAAATTTTTTAAAACTAAAAATATATATATTTTTCTTCCTAAAGCAAGGAGGAAGCTGTCGGAAAAAGCCAGACAGGCTGATTTGAGTGGATTCTGTGAACCAAATAAATCGAGTGCCGTTGAACCCTCAATCACAGAGATGCGGGACTTGGAGGAAGGTATGTTATGCTATTTGCCAGCCTCTGGCAGGGATTTGTGTCCTTCACAAGTATGTTTAGCTCAGTCATAATATTTTTGTTACGGTAAGGCTATAACAGTAGGGCTGCAACCATCAATTATTTTGATAATCAGTTAAAGTGTCATTTATTTCTGTTTTAATTGGATAAAAAAAGCCAAATTTCACTTATTATTCTGTGTATGAATGAAAAACATGTTATTGTACATTCTGCCCCAAGTTTAAACGGTGTGCAAATTGAAGGTTATGAGAACAGTGTGAAGGCTATGATATGTATAATTTTGCAGAGGTTTAAAATGTTAATAACATATAATAATTATAATACAATTATTAATAAAAATTGTAAACTTGCTTCTAATTAAAATAGCTTTACCAAAATATGATTATATGTAGAAATTTAAGCCTTAAATTAACGTCCAACAGTTGTTCTAGTCAGAATTATTGTGCTTTATTTTGCTATTGTGCTTTATTTTGCTGTTGTGCTCTGTTATAGTGTGGTTGTACTTTAACAAGATAATTGTTTGATTTGAAATTTTAGAAAAATTTATAGATTACTATTAGGGATGCACCGATACCACTTTTTCCAGTACTCGCCCGATACCGATACTTTTATTTTTGGTACTTGCCGATACCGAGTACCGATACCGATATTTTCATTGCATTTGTACATTTTTAAAATATTTGGTACAGAAACCAAAAGAGTATGTACAATGTTAATTGGTTAACTTCATTTATCAAATAGATAGTCAAACTAAAATTTATTCAGACACCTTCAACATTTCTCAAATTATCAGTATTTATTCGCTATAGTTTATGGTAATAAAATATGACAAGAACTCAGAGTTAAACTGTGTCAGAACAAATTCAGCTTGATAATGTCAGATAACTTTGATAGAAAGGTATGTGATGGATTACAATCAACCAAAATTATTCAGACACCTGTTAGTATGACAATATTTACACAACTATCAATACTTTGTCGGGCAATCCTTGCAACCCTTAATGCAAACCTGAACTTCAGTTTTTTCCCAGACTCTGTCTGAATAATTTTTGGTTCCAAATTTTTATCAATTTTACTGGTAGTCCACTGTATGAAGAATTTTTGGATATAATATGTCACGGTTTACTTTATTTTGCTCTCCTCACTTACATAAATGAACTATAGTGTCCTGAACCCACTAGTAAAATATATCAAAAATAATATTTGGTCTCTGAATAATTTTTGGTTTGACTGTATATCCTTTGGTTATTTGCACACTTAATTATGCACATTAAAATGTATTTGTACAAGTTTTTGTTACTTTCACTGTTAATTTTTTTGCTCTATAGTACATCATCTTTAATTTAATAGCATTAGAGCTGTTCCATTGCAGAGGCTCAGTACTGTAATCACGCGCTTTGCTGAAATAATGCAGGGAACCACTCGTTATAAATCTCCTAACTGTGATATTTTCAGAAATAGAAGTCGCGTTTTTCTTTTCATCTGAAACACGCTGCGATTTATATTCCAAAGCCACTCATATAATGCAGAATCACTCATGAAGCAAGCAAAACGCGCGCACGTATTTGTACTGGTGCAGAATGAGAGGGACAAGTACAGAACAGCCTCGCGCATTTCAAACAGGCTGTTAGTTTCACTTTCGCCAGAAAGTCGTGTAGCCTATGCTTAAGGTTGAAAATAAATAAAGTTTATAGTGAATGCCCCTATCAATTGTCTTATATTTACGATTTAGTTTTAATCCAAATAATGCGTGCAAAGTGAGCGAACATCAATAAAGATCACACAACAGAAGAGCGCTCTCTCCCTCTCTCTCTCTCTCCCTACCGTTAAGTAACTTGTGCATTGTTTTACTTGTTTTTGACATATCCGACAGAACTACAAACTTTCCAGTGATGTCTGTGAGAAAGGAATATTCACTGGACGAGCTCGCGCATCTGCGCCGACGCGCGCGCAATCCACGCAGCGCTTTGCTTTTCAGCTCGCGCACATCAGCTATAAAGCCATTAATACTGAATGTTTAACATCATTCATTGCATACATCTGCTTCGTAGACATCCTTAATCTCTAATAACTCAATTCTGCTGCCTGTTATTCTGTTTTGTGTTTCTTTGTCTGAATATGGCACTTATCACATGTTGTGTGGTATCGGTGTTTGGTATCGGGGCATTTTAACGAGTACGAGTACGAGTACATGAGCTCAGTATCGGGCCCGATACCGATACCAGTATCGGTATCGGTGCATCCCTAATTACTATATATAAGAAATTATGATCCGCACTCATGAGAACAGTCGTCTTTTTCAGTTTTATTAAATGTTCATCACCAATGATTGGTGATGAACATTTAATAAAACGGAAAAAGACTGTTCTCGTGAGTGCGGATCATAATTTCTTATATATAGTAATCTAATAGATTGACGCACCAAAATAAAAAGATCTAATAACGGAGGAGCGCGGTGCAAACGACGTTGTTGAACTAGATAAGGATATAACCATAAAATGTAAGTTATGTGCTGAATAAAACATGTCTTAAGCGCATTAAGTAGCACACACATCTGTCCAGGCACCAGAAATGGAACGGCGCATTAACCTATGTGCTTATGGATTTGTTTGAAACACTTAATAGAAAGTGTTCTCATGTTTGAAACGCTTAGGGTTTGCACTCTTCCTGCTCCGTGATTTCCATATTTTTTTTAGATGTGTTCTGTCTGTTGAAATGGATTTTTTTTTACTTCTGTAAAGAGACGTCATTAGTGGAGGCTTTTATGCACAGCATACAAACCTGACTAGACAGTGAAATAATTAAAAACTAATTTCATTACTACCAATTTAATAGATTAGTTCCAGTCCTAGTTGCAGTGTTATTGTAGCAGAATTATGTCTTTAGATGAATGATTTTCAACTTCATTCAGTGATTTTTATTTTTTTATTATATTTTTCTTATAATTCAGGGCTTAATGGTGAGGAAAGACCCTCTTCACCTTCCGAGTTGCAGCAGGAGAATGCAGCCCAGTCGTCCCAGTCTTCTTCTGCGGAAAATGAAAACCTTGTCCAGTCTCATACATCAGAGATAAACCAGAGAGGACTGGATGAGGAAAATGCAGTGGTTGATGGACGACTGCAGCAGCCACAGTTAAATCAGAGCCCACAGCACCCCTCTGAGGCAGAATCAGTTGATGGGAATGAAAAGTCTCTCCTGCATTTACGTTCGGGCAGCCCTGCAGATGAAAGCACTGAGAGTCTGCTGTGTGATACAGAGTGTATATCTTCTTTAGAAAATCCTGAGTTGGAGGCAGAGGGGGATTTCGAAGATGACCCTCAAGGAGGAACGTACCCCTGTCAGCATTGTGAGCGTCATTTCTCCACCAAACAGGGCCTAGAGCGCCACACTCACATTCACACTACTTCAAACCATCAGACTCATACGTTTAAGTGCCGGTACTGTGCCAAGCCCTTTGGCTCTCAGGTAGGCAGGCGCAGACATGAACGTAGACATGAGAACGGGAGTAAAACTTTAAATAGGCCCGGATCACTTAGCGGAACAGCATTCCTCCACAGTCCCACGGCACCCAACGATTCTGCTACCTCTGGCAGTGCATCCTCTCCTAGCCACTCAGTCGTTATGAACACACAGAACGGTCCACCTCAGCAAACCTCTGACAGTTTGAAAACAGAGCCTGGTGCTGAATCTGACCGACCTTTTATATTGGATGAGAATGGGGAGTCAAAAGAGCTTCATCCTTGCAAGTACTGTAACAAGGCTTTCGGCACACACACCAACATGCGCAGGCACCAGCGCAGAATCCACGAACGGCATCTAATGCCGAAAGGTGTTCGTCGGAAAGGTATGCTCCTGCAGGATGGCTCCTCTCAACAGCAGCAGCATGAACAAGGGCAGTCTGTTTCGCTCCAGGAAGACTCACCAAGTGCCAGTCCACCACCAATTTATGTGCCCAGTGTGGAGACCGAGGATGAGGGAGAGAGAGAGGAGTGTATGGTTGATATCTCTAACAACATTTCTGAAAATCTCAGCCATTACATGGATGGAAAGATCCCGTCTACAAGCACAGTGAGCAACTGTGAGGTCATCGAGGTTGATTCTAGCACCGCAGCTTTGTTTGGCCTTGATGCTCTCATTCTAAGTCCCAAACAAATTAGTCACGCTTTTAAAATCGAGACAAGGACTTGTCCAGCAAAAGAAGTTTCATGCGTAGCTCAGACATCCTCTAAAAGACGAACTGCTACACCACCACTGCTGCCTGCTGTGAAAATTGAAACAGAAACGGTGTCCTCCTCTTCCTCCTTGTCCTCCCCCTCCTCACAGTCCTCTTTGTTGGTAGGAAACATTTTCTCCCAGTCAACTGAAACGTTAGCTTTTCAGAAGGAGAAATCCGTTTATCTCTCTCCGAAACTCAAACAACTATTACAGGCCCCAGACGGTCAGAAACCAGCCGTAGGTCTAATCACAGATAGCCATAGATTAACCACCCCACTTTCAGTAACTTCACTGCCTGCTGTCCAAGGAAAGTTTAAAAGAAGAACTGCCTCCCCTCCCACAACTTCACAGTGTAGCCCGGCACAAAGAAATGACAGCATAAGCTCTACAACTGGGGTTTCATGTTCTCTGAAGGTGCCAAAGATTGAAAGCCATTGCATGACGCATTCCTGGAGTTCCAGCAAAGATCATGGGGATGCTGTAAGCCTGACAGGAAAAGACTGGTCTCCTTCAAGAAGCGGGGGGAATTCTTGCAATCAGCAGCCACTTGACCTTTCGAATTCCTTCAGTAAAAAAGACAATAGTGTAAGCATAGGCTCTGGAGAGGCTGTGCTTGACTTAAGTGTGAACCGTAAAAGTCCTGTTGACCATGAAGTAAAGACAAGCTCAGCCACACAAACACCACATGTGAAAAGAAAGAAACCCAATACCAGCATTTTAGAGAAAGTCTTAATGAACGAGTATGCTTGCCTAAACTCACCTGGAGACGAAGGATCCAATGCTCTTGGAAGCCCTGACGTTCTTTCGTCTTGTGAGAGTACCACATGTGTTGGCCCTTCTAGTCCCGGATCAGGATCAGAGCGCCTTCCTTGTGAATCAACCTCTCCTCCCTCTCTGACCCCTATGACTATTAATCCGTCCTCTCCGTCTTCATCTAGTATAGCATCATCTACACCCCCTCCTCCAGTTTTACCCACTATCCCATCACCTCCACCTTTATCATCGCCACATTTTCGGATGTCAGATGCCTCATCACCTGGCCCTTTTCCTGTGTTGTCCCCTAAAATGTCCCCCAAGGCAGGTGATAGTTTAGAGGAAGTGTCGGATTCATCTGCTTTAACAGAATCATGCCATGATGCATTCAATTCCATTGTTAATGAATCAGACCAAACTGCTGAGCAGTTAGGCCCTGCGATTTCTCCACCGCCTCAGGATGCAAAAAGACATTGTACAGCAGATTCATCTTCAAAGTCGGAAACACTACTTGAGGGCTCAACCCTTGATTCTAAGCCTCCGTTTTTAAGAAATGCAGATCAAGCAGGTTCTTCTCACCTAGAGTGGGATACTGCCTCTAAAACCAGCCAAAGCCATTCCTGTGAAGCAACTCTCCCTCAAGACCTCAATATTAAAACAGAAGGCCGACACAAATCAAAGTTTTCTCTTTCTACAGTACAATCAACTCCTAAAAAGGAGCCCTCCTCACCGATCTTCCTCAGCGAATTGGATTCTTCCCAGAAGATTTCAGCGGTTGATAACTCTGTTGTAGGGGAAAACGAGGGGCCAGTTGATATAACCACAAATGGGGGCAACACTACACCTGGAACCCCACCAAGAAGTTCTGATGAGGTTGAGACACCAGAACGGGAGACTTTTGTCAAGAGTTTTGTGTGTAACGTCTGCAAAGAGCCATTTCGGTCCATCAAGGACCTCAGTGGCCATATAATAGAGCATGCATCAGAGTGGCCTTTTAAGTGTGAGTTTTGCGTGCAGTTATTTGGTAACGCGACTGCGCTCCTCGAGCACCGCTCCTCTCTCCATGGGGTGGGAAGAATTTATATTTGCTCTATTTGCTCAAAGGAGTTTGCCTTCCTCTGCAATCTCCAGCAACATCAAAGTGACCTACATCCAAGTCAGAGTTGCACTCACACTGCCGTTGAAAACGGGAAGCTCAGACCTCAGAATTACACGGATCCTGCTTACGCAAATGTGGAGAAAGATACTGTTCTTGACTCGATTGCTGGAGCTACCTCTGAAGATTCTTCCAAGGAGCGCAACAATGACACTAAGAAGGTGGAAGAAGAGGAAAATGGCCACGAGGACCCTACAGAAGAACTATACACTACAATAAAGATTATGGCATCTGAGGCTGGTAAACCGAAAGGTCCAGATGTACGGCTTGGCATTAATCAACACTACCCCAGCTATAAGCCTCCACCTTTCCCGTACCACAACCGAACACCTGATGGCTCGGTTGCCTCTGCCACTAATTTCACCACACACAACATCCCCCAAACATTTAGCACTGCGATCCGGTGTACCAAATGTGGAAACAGTTTTGACAACATGCCTGAGCTACATAAGCACATATTAGTTTGTGCTAATGCTAGCGATAAGAGACGCTACACCCCCAAGAAGAATCCCATTCCTCTTAAACAAGTTGTGAAACAGTCTCCGAATGGTCTTCTTACCACCACAGGAGCTGCTGCTGGACAGAATGCTTTCCGCAGAATGGGTCAACCGAAAAGGCTCAATTTTAACCAAGATATAACATCCAAAGCAAAGTTGTCAGCCCTAAATAAGAAGAAAAACCAGCTTGTCCAGAAAGCCATATCTCAGAAGAACAAGTCGGTTGCCTCTATAAAGAAACCGACAACCCGGTTAAAGGAAGAGGAGACTCATAAGGTCCATGCATGCCCATACTGTAGCCGAGAGTTCACATACCCAGCCAGCCTCAGTAAGCACATTGCTTGCAGCTGTCCACAAAGACCTGTTGCCAAGAAGTTGAAAAAAGGAGCACTGATGCCTCAAGACAAAAACAGGAATCTCCGAAGTCGAGCCACTGACGCTGAAGTCAAACAAGAACCAGGTTCTGGACCAACTGCAAAGCCCTTGGGGAAAACCAGAGCCCGGAGCTCTGAGGCAGTCGAGAGTGAAGCTCCACCAGCAAGTAAAGGTAAAGCACCTCAGGTACGTACAAAGAGGCTAGCCTCAAATGCAGACAACATGGCCCCACAAACTAAGAAAGGCAAAAAGAGCAACGAGCCACTGACTTCCGTAACTCCTGCACTTACTGATGACTCTTCGACACTACCACAGTCTAAAATGCAACGATCTAAGGAGGTTGTTGTCAAGAAGGAGGTTGTTGTCAAAAAGGAGGTTGTCAAAAAGGAGTCTGTTGTGAAAATGACACCGTCTAAGAAGGAGGAACGTTTTTTGACAAGGACACGGGAGAGAAAAGGTGGTCCAGTGACACGCAGTGTACAGATGACTAGTGCTTCAGCTCCTTTGGAAGTGAAATCTGAAGACCTCTCAAACCATGAACCAGGACAGTCTGAGGTAATGTAGAGTTTCACTGTTAGCATTAACATATTTTATATTTGTTAGAGTTTGGGAGTGTTTGATTTTTTTTCTCTTATGTGTTTATTTCAGGAGTCTCTATTGAAGCTAGCCAGGTAGAACACCACAGTCTCCAAAGGATTGCTTTAGTCAGTGACTTGAAGGGGAACTTCTTTCAACTAAATTGGATTAACCTGATCACAGCCTGAATGTTCAGGGGGACCAGGAGTTATCTCCCTGCTCATGTTTTGCGTTTGCTCATTGGAAGTATCTTCTCAGTGCACTTTTATAAATAAGCCTTTAAGCTCCTTCCCCCAAAATGAATATGATAAATAAATAAATCTCTATTAAAGGGTTCCTGCACCCCAAAATGAAAATTGTCATTAATCACTTACCCCCATGTCGTTCCAAACCCGTAAAAGCTTCGCTCATCTTCGGAACACAATTTAAGATATTTTAGATGAAAACCGGGAGGCTTGTGACTGTCCCATTGACTGCCAAGTAATTACCACTGTCAAGGTCCAGAAAAGTAAGAAAAGCATCATCAGGGTAGTCCATCTGCCATCAGTGGTTCAATCTGAATTTTATAATGCGACGAGAATACTTTTTGTATGCAAAGAAAATAAAAATAATTATTTATCCACTGAACGCAAGCAGCGTACGCTCTTCTGTATCAGCCGCGCCGCACGGATGCGACGTTTTCATTCAGATCAAAGCGTAAATACACATAGAATACGTATCCTTGTATTGCGACTGATACAGAAGAGCGTACGAATTTTGCGTCCAGTGGATAATCTTTATAATGGCACTACGGTGACGCGGAGAGACAGAGAGGAGACAAATTGTTGTTATTTTTATTTTCTTTGCATACAAAAAGTATTCTCATCGCATTATAAAATTCAGATTGAACCACTGATGGCAGATGGACTACCCTGACGATGCTTTTCATACTTTTCTGGACCTTGACAGTGGTAATTACTTGGCAGTCAATGGGACAGTCACAAGCCTCCCGGTTTTCATCTAAAATATCTTAAATTGTGTTCCGAAGACGAACAAAGCTTTTACGGGTTTGGAACGACATGGGGGTAAGTGATAAATGCCAATTTTCATTTTGGGGTGGAGTAACCCTTTAAGCATCATATTACTTGATTTATAAATGTTGACCTTCTGGGTTTGTTTAGGTTTTGCAAGAGGCAATCATTCAACAGTTTCTCTTTCTGAGACTAATTCACCCTGTTTAATCTGTGAGGTCTCCTAATGCATGCACTTCTGTATACAGTATGATTGGACTGATCCTCTCTTCACGACTGTACTCCATTTTGACCTGCTCCTCTTTTAATGAGAAAAATAATTTGAAGAGTATATATATATATATATATATATATGTATATGTATGTATATTTAAGTAAATGTAATCCTTCACAGGGAGTGTTTATCATACTGAGAGGCTTTTTGTTTTTACTTTGTTGTTGATGTTTTTGTTTGTGACTTAGAAAATTAATTGAGCTGTTTGATACAGTCAGAGTGAGCAGGAGAAAATAGTTTGCTGTATGTAAAAGGTATTTGACCTTCACCTAAACCAGCCAAAACCGTAAGCCATTTATTCTTTTTTTTTTTTTTTTTTCTCTGTACCTTTTGTAATCTACATAATCTACAGCAGGGCTGCTGGCCATTAAAATTACACTAAAACTACAACAGGGAATGACGAACTTTCTTCTGCACTTGCATGAAAATGAATTAATAGTTGAAAGTGCCATTACAACCCAAATTATGTAATTAGTGATCTGGTCAATCAGGTTACTTGTTTCTGAAGAAAAGCACTTTATTTAGGCTACTTTGCCTTTTATGGATATCTCAAAGTTTGAGGTGATTTTACAATATGTGATGACACCTGCTTGAAAACTGCATAAAAACAGCATTAATTTTCAGTGGTATATTATAAGCATGTATGTCAGCCTGAAGCAACCTCAGAAATTTGCTTCCAGTTTATTAAGACTTAGTTAATATTGTTGCATTATTAGTACAATTAGCCGTTATTGCTGCGATGCCACTCCGTTTCTTTGGTCACCAAGCATTACACAAACGTTTTGTTTTTATAGTTTCTCATTTTTATAAAATGGATAAGGCCTCTGCTTTAACAGAACATCAACTGGACTTCTAATCCTTAGTGGTCTACCTCCTGGCAAGCTTTGAACTGATGCGTTTTCTGCCTTTGGACAGCGTAATCTCTCTCACTCCTAAGCCTGTCTTTGCCGTGTCATTTCCACTTTACAACCTGGACAATGAGGATGGGGATCTGAACAAGATCTGAATGCTTGAAATGTTTTTTAAGCAAGGAACTTGAAACGATATTTCTTTTTCTTTACAGAACTTTCATCTTGCAGTATGTCTTTGCTGTCCTGCATTGATATATTTTTGGGAATGAAATGTTGACCGTGTTTTGTGATTATGAATGATAACCTTCACAAATGTAAAATGCATTGTTCTAATTGACATATTAAATAGTTTTTTTTTCAGTGTATATTTGATTTTAGCTTTTAGTTTGACAGTAGAAAGTATCTAGAGATACAGTACCAGTCATAGTGTAGTCAATATTTAGGCTTGCACCACTATTCATTGTCTGCATTCCTTCATGCAAGCATTTCTGCCTCCAAACATTTCTGCAGACTGTTGATCTTCTCCTGGATTCATTTAACTTAAAAGTTAAGAAGGTTATTGATGATATTGCTCCGATAAAGGTCAGCAAGAAGACTGGCAGACAAAAATCATTTTGGAGAAAATCAACAGCAGTTCAGAGTATGAAAAGGCAATGCAGAAAAGCTGAGCGGATGTGGCAGAAGACGAAACTTGAAATTCACTATAGCATCTATAAAGACAGCCTTCATGCTTTCAATGTGGAACTAGCCACAGCTAGACAGACGTTCTTCTCAAACCTTATAAACAGTAACTTAAACAACACTCGCACTCTTTTTGCTACTGTTGAGAGACTGACAACCCCCCCCCCCCCCCCAAGTCAGATTACAAGTGAAATGCTCTCCGACAGCAAATGCAATGAGTTTGCTTCCTTCTTTTCAGAGAAGATCAGTAATATCAGAAAGGAGATTGGCACATCTTTTAGCAATGCAGAGGTCACACAGATTCGACCGCAATCTCAAAAAGAAGTGACTTGTCTGTTTTTGAAGCAATTGATAGCAAAATTTTGGAAGAAATAGTACAGCATATTAAATCGTCAACCTGCTATCTTGACACACTTCCCACAGTCCTCAGGTCCTTACACTGGCTTCCAGTTACATTTAGGATTGATTTTAAAGTACTTTTACTCATTTATAAATCACTCAATGGTCTAGGACCTAAATATGTTGCAGATCTGCTCACTGAATATAAACCTAACAGACCACTCAGATCATTAGAATCGAGTCCGTTAGAAATACCAAGGGTTCACACAAAACAAGGGGAGTCCGCTTTTAGCTATTATGCCGCCCGCAGTTGGAACCAGCTTCCAGAAGAGATCAAATGTGCTAAAACATTAGCCACATTTAAATCCAGACTCAAAACTCATCTGTTTAGCTGTGCATTTTGTTCACTGTGCTACATCTGAACTGACTGCACTGTAGTTTATGTATAATAATTTTCTATTTAACTGTTTTAAATTTCATTTTAAATCAATTTCTATATCATTTTAAAATTCCTTGTTTTTATTATTTTTAATTCCTTGTTTTTATTGCTGTGAATGACTATTTCACTTTCTTTTATGTAAAGCACTTTGAATTACCACTGTGTATGAAATGTGCTATATATATAAAATTGCCTTGCCTTGCCTTCATGACTAACCCAGGCTTTTGCGTACCTATTTCTAATAGTGCATTTAAGTTTTTTTTTGTCCAGGTCCATTATAGGTGTTGTTTTTGTTTCTGAATCAGAAGGATTTGGTTTTATTATGGCTGTCAGAATCTTGTATTTGACCATCAAAAAAGCCATTAGAGTGAAATAGAGTTCTTCTCTAGGCTAGCTAACCCTGACTGAATACTCGTATAGCTGTTAGTACTCTTCCAACTGTCTGGCTTGTCAATTTTCAAATGAAGAATTGAATATTGAGTGCAAGTTTGTTCTGTTATACCGGATAGATCTTTATGTAGCAGGGAACGCACATCTTGTTTATGTTTCCCCCATGCCTTGGTACTGTATTTTATGGTTCCTCTATAGGCCAGTGCTGTGGTTTATGGTTCCTCCATGCTGTGCATGGGAGAGAAGAGGTGGATGATGCTGTGCTCCGCCTGACAGGATGAAATATAGTCACACTTAATCCTGATTGCTGTGCAAGGTGGCATAGGCCTAGTCATAAAAATGCAGCCCCATTCAGCTTCCAAGTTGGTCGATGCGGTACATTAAGATTAGGAAGTGAAGCTAAGATATGCATATGGATGTTGCTCACAAGAAATGTGACTTTCTTCTGCTTAATAATTTTACAAGAACCATCTTTTATTAACATTTATTTTCACATCAGGTATAGTAGTTATGAAAACAGCAGTGCAAGTTTGCTAAAAAACCATGTCTGTCTAAATTTTGGCATTTGTTTGCAAAAAAAAATAGAAAAAGCAAGATTTTTTTTTTAACTCTCTTTTTTGACATCTTATGCACCAATAAATTGTCTGCATCAAGACCAGGAACTTGTGTTAATTATACAGGTGCTGGTCATATAATTAGAATATCATCAAAAAGTTGATTTATTTCACTAATTCCATTCAAAAAGTGAAACTTGTATAATGTATACATTCATTCCACACAGACTGATATATTTCAAGTGTTTATTTCTTTTAATTTTGATGATTATAAGTGACAACTAATGAAAACCCCAAATTCAGTATCTCAGAAAATTAGAATATTGTGAAAAGGTTCAATATTGAAGACACCTGGTGCCACACTCTAATCAGCTAATTACCTCAAAACACCTGCAAAGGCCTTTAAATGGTCTCTCAGTCTAGTTCTGTGGGCTACAAAATCATGGGGAAGACTGCTGACTTGACAGTTGTCCAAAAGACGACCATTGACACCTTGCACAAGGAGGGCAAGACACAAAAGGTCATTGCAAAAGAGGCTGGCTGTTCACAGAGCTCTGTGTCCAAGCACATTAATAGAGAGGCGAAGGGAAGGAAAAGATGTGGTAGAAAAAAGTGTACAAGCAATAGGGATAACCGCACCCTGGAGAGGATTGTGAAACAAAACCCATTCAAAAATGTGGGGGAGATTCACAAAGAGTGGACTGCAGCTGGAGTCAGTGCTTCAAGAACCACTACGCACAGACGTATGCAAGACATGGGTTTCAGCTGTCGCATTCCTTGTGTCAAGCTACTCTTGAACAACAGACAGCGTCAGAAGCGTCTCGCCTGGGCTAAAGACAAAAAGGACTGGACTGCTGCTGAGTGGTCCAAAGTTATGTTCTCTGATGAAAGTCAATTTTGCATTTCCTTTGGAAATCAGGGTCCCAGAGTCTGGAGGAAGAGAGGAGAGGCACAGAATCCACGTTGCTTGAGGTCCAGTGTAAAGTTTCCACAGTCAGTGATGGTTTGGGGTGCCATGTCATCTGCTGGTGTTGGTCCACTGTGTTTTCTGAGGTCCAAGGTCAACACAGCCGTATACCAGGAAGTTTTAGAGCACTTCATGCTTCCTGCTGCTGACCAACTTTATGGAGATGCAGATTTCATTTTCCAACAGGACTTGGCACCTGCACACAGTGCCAAAGCTACCAGTACCTGGTTTAAGGACCATGGTATCCCTGTTCTTAATTGGCCAGCAAACTCGCCTGACCTTAACCCCATAGAAAATCTATGGGGTATTGTGAAGAGGAAGAGAGAGCACAATCACTCCACGGCAGAGAGAGAGAGAGATCTCTTCTGGCAGGAGAGTGCATAGGAAGAACTGCTCTACCCTTCCCAGCTGACAGCTTACTATCTGCATGTCTCTTCAGTTCACGTTCAAAAATAATTTGATTTGAGTGAACCTTCAGTTAGACAGAGGGAATTAATACCAGCGCGCTCCAGCCACTTGGTATCTGCCTTGTCTGTCAGTTGAAAGCTGTGAAACTCACTGTGCCTCTTGTCACAACTCTAAATTTCAGAGTTTTGCTGATATGAAAGGAAGAAAAAGAATATAGAATTACCTTCTCTTTCACCGCCATGGCACTGCAGGCTGTCCTTGTGTAAACCAGTCACCTTTCAACTTCATGACTAGCTGATGTAGCTGGATGTTACATAATACCAGGTTGACCATGTTTTCTTTTAAAACCAGAGAATATGACTGCACTTGCAGATCTTCCATGTTCTTTTGGCAGAGAGCGGATTCAACATCACACTGACCTGCCACAAGCCTTCCATTGGACGAATCCATCTGACGAATGGGGAAACGGCTAAAAATGAATGCTGAAGTGATTCCTGACAAAGTTTGTAAAAGAACGAAACAGGCCTTTGTTGCAATAATTTCTTTCTTTATCCTGAAATGCAGCTGGATGGGGTTTTTAACAGCTATTTTGGATGAATAATTTGTCACAAAGGAAACTGAAGGTAACTATTTTGAGGTGATGTTACAATGTAATTACACAAATAATTACTAAGAGCACTAGAGTTAAGCTTGCTTAAGGTTAGTTGCTTATCATTATTGTTATTGTTATAGTAAGTACATGTAACTACATCACATTAAAACTAAGGGTGTGTGTGTATATATATATGTATATATATATATATATATATATATATATGCTAAAGAACCAAATTTAGATGGATTGGTTGAATATTTGGAAAGTTGTTATTGGAAAATGTGGTTATAATTTTTAAGCGTGACCATGAAGACACCTAGAAATGACAATGTTGCATCAAATATCAAACCGAGTTGCATCTGCAATAAATAATGCTATACTTTTTCTCTAACCTAACATTTAGTTTTTCTCTCCATTTATTGATTTAAATTTTACTGGATGTATTATTTTGTTATACAATGCAGACATTCATACATTTTTAAGTGTCCAAATACATTTTGTGGGTCACTGTAGGTCAATACATCCCAAGATCCTCCTTATTAATATTTCTCATTGTATGCTCCAACTGATATTTTGCCACCGTTGGGTGAGTTACCCAAAACGAACTTTCCTTTTCAACCTCTCCTCTCTCCTCCACAGGGTGAGGAATTAAAAAGCAGAGCTGCAAGAGTTGCAAAAAAAATATTTTCCCTGCAGCAGCGCTTCTTACGAAACGGATCGTCGAGTTGAAGGGAGAGAGAAGGCAATGAAAGGGAGGGGTAGAGCCGAGGCAGAGGGAGGAGAGAAGAGGGCACACGCACCCGATCGGAGCACAACAAACGTCAGTCCACCCTGAGCCTGGGTTAACCGAAGGCTTCTCACTCAGTCAGCAGGACAGAGTACACTGGACCAGGAGCTTCTGACCGCCGCGCTCAGGCTGGAGAAACCTGCCAGCGAGGCACAACCTCAACACATGATCATAGAGCAGCAGGAAAAGGCAAGACATCATTGCTCTGATTCTCTCTCTTTCAAGCTCGCTCTCCGCACACACTCTCACTCATTCTCCTTGACGCACACACAGACACACTCCCTCATTATCTTGCATGTGAGTGAGGCTATCTCTCTCCATCCCGAGCAGAAACCTCTGTGCTATTCTTACACAGCTGCAACGTTGCTCCAGCTGCTATTCTCAAAGGGGACGGACGACAAACCGGTGCTTTTCTGCGTGGCGTGTCATTCAGAGACTTGCCCGTCAAGCCTAGTGGGACATCCCGACCATGGAGGACACTCTCACCTGTACTCCCACCACCTTTTCCCAGGTCTTCGGCCGCCAAGGACAGTTGATGCAAGCTAGTAAGTACCTGAGATCTGTCACGTCGGGTCTGAAAAACTTGCTTTGCAAGGTTATGTCAATTTGCAGGCCTTGGGGTGGTAAATATCAAGTCTCGGCTGAGTGCTTGCTTATGGTCTGTGAACGCTCTACTGGTCCACTGCAAATCCTGATCTCTTGGTTTAGGCACCCTGCATGCAGAGAGAAAACCAGCTTTTCTTCCCCGCTGCTTTCAGCCCGCTAATGAGCTGCACACAGTCAAGAAATGTGTTTGCAGGTGTGTGTGTCTCATCTTGCTTATGGATGTAGTGATCTTAATAAGTCAGTCATGAGAGCTGGGGCTGAAAGAGGAACATAAAAGTTATGTTGAGCAACTAACTCAGATTTTTCAGGGTAGAGTGAACCTCTCCAGTGCAATTCTGAAACAGTGCATTAATTCCTTGACAGCTTCATAAATATTGTACTCCTAAGCTTTGATGAATTATGAATTTTGTCTTACAAAAAAAAATTCCAGTGCTATAAATAGGTGCCGCTTCATAATTTCTGTCTCACAGGTTGTACTTCTGCATTTAATGACTTTATTCAGGTTTCGTGAGGTATTGGCTTGTAAAAGTGTACCAAAATATTGGAACCACAGATGGAAACTAGTGACAAATTAATTCTTAACTCGTAACTTGGAATGAAACTCATGCAACATATTCAAAATTAGTATATAGATTTAATATACATAATATATAAAATCTTTAATTTATTTGCATAAAATCTTTAAAATCTGAGATTTAATATACATACACTGTAAGTGTAGGAGTATTTATGTGCCGAAATATAAACGGACTGCATGAAAATATTAAATTTTTTTAATAATGTTCACATATTGTAATGTATTTATTTATAAAGTAGTGTGATTTAAAACTTCCCTATATTTATAGTACTAATTTTTTATTTTTAATAATTCATCAGTGCTTAGGAATTGTCAGGGTCAGGGAATTATAGTACTGTTTTAAAATTACATTTAATATTCTGTTAGGTGATGATTGCTTTATGATGAAATGTACTTCTACATTGTTTTCACAGACATTTCAGGTCTATATCAATATTTTATATTACCTTATAGCAGATTTTACGCTCACGTCAAAGTTACAGTTTAGATGTTGGTGGAGCAATTGAATTAAAGAGACTTGCAGCAGGATGCAATTACTTAAACAGCAGTTTGTAAATGACCGAGATACTAGCGGTAATGACAATCCAAACTGATTTTAATTTGATGCTTAATTCCATGTCTCTACACATTAACATGCCAATTAGCAGAGATAAGCCATGCTGCCGAGTCGCCGTTGAGAATCACGTGATTACCCAGTTCTTCTGGGACAGAGTTTGAAAAAGCATGCATCTATAACAGCAGCCCTGGAGAATATCAGACAGTGAAGATGCTCCATTCTGTTCTGAGCTTAGATTAGATATACAGTATATTTGCCTTTGTTTTTGATTAATGCTTTCTTTCCAAAGTAACTCTCAGTATTGATAAAATACAACCTAAAATGTTTGTGATGCAAAATATCAGTTGTGCAAAAATGCCTTTTTTCATATTTCATATTCCATATGATATGGGCAAAAAAAAAAAATGTTGAATAGGTGTAGCCGGTGCCATTGGGTTTAAACTCCATGATTTCAGTGCACTGTTTTTTTTTTATGGAAATGTCCTTAAATTACCTTCCTCTGCAGGAGATCGTTGCACTTTAAACCACTAGAGTCTCATTTAAAATTAATTTTTTACTTACAATTTTGCAAAGTGTGATAAAATTAGCATTATCGGAGTGGTAGATTTTATGTATGGATGTTTTACCAGGGTGTTTTGAGATCATTGTGGGGAACAGCAGCAGTGAAACAGGATGGTTTAGGGCTGTTGGGTTTGCTTGGATTAAAGTGTCTCTCCCTCTGTTTGCTCTCCTGAAATAGAAGAAAACTTTTATAAATAATGCCCTTTGTTTACTTTATTTCTGCGAACTCATTAGCTGTTTAGGGATGTATTAGTGTCTGCAGAGTGTGACATTGCCATGATTAATATTCTGTGTGTGGCTTCAGAGCGCTGAAAGCCTCTTTACTGAATTTGTGTTTCTGAAGTGCCTGAAGATGAGACTCCTCTGCAATATCTGAGCCTCGGCGGTGCCGAAATACTGTATGTATTACCATCAGCCACTTCTCTGTAGCTCTTTGCTTTAACTGTCTCACATTCTGGATCATCCATAATGATGAGATTTTGTAGTTTCGAAACATTCTGATGTGGTGTTCCCCGTGGACACACTGGACGTGGAATTCTCTGAAGTTTCTGCCTTTATAAACAATGAACTGATTTGAAACGTCTTTCATTTTTATTTTCTAATTTGCATGAAAGTCTTCCAACAGGAGGATATGGAGCTTTTCAGTGCACTTTTGCCTCGAACAATTTTCTCTTTTAACATTGATCAAAGTGCCCTGTTTTTGCTCCATAAGTGTTTTGAAAGATCGTCTTCAAGCGACGCAAAATGATCCATGGTGTAGGTCATTGGCATGGGGCGCCGATGCTTTTATGTTCTGTGTTGGTGTTTAAATGGGTATGCATGAGCATTGCTGAGATCCAAGTCTATGCACTCACCCGCCGGCACACAGACTGTTTTGGCTGACGTAACGGACATGGCTGGACAAGTGTGGGGTGTAAGTGTGGGCTCATTTGTGTGTGTCTGCAGATGTTAGCAATGGTACAATATGTAGCACCAGTGATTCTAATAGGGACCTGCAGGGCCAGACGGAGTTACACGGAGTCTCAGGATGTGATGACCTCTTTTCCCCACTGCATGTTTGATTGAGAAGTTCTTACTCTGGAAATAAGCCTTGACACTGCATACCAAGTATGACCTCACACATATATATATATAACATGCTTGATTCTTATTGGTCAGTTGGAATAATCTGCAGTCAAACATTTTCGTGTAATGACCGGTAATTTGTATATTTAGTAGCAATTTCATATGTGCTAGTTTCATGATGCATCACTCTGCGCTCTTTTTTTTTTCTCATATAATAAAAAAAATTCAACTCAGATCTGTATTTCATGTCCATTTATGTTAAATAATTACTGGATGACTATATATTATTCTTTAATTATGTCTCCAGAATTTAAGTATTTTAGACAAAATTTGTAGAATACAAATTACAGTTTGCTTGATAAATTATAAAACTAGCTATTAAAGGATTAGTTCACTTCCAGAATAAAAATT
The DNA here is from genome assembly GCA_023376895.1 of Aspiorhynchus laticeps. Taxonomy (NCBI): domain Eukaryota; kingdom Metazoa; phylum Chordata; class Actinopteri; order Cypriniformes; family Cyprinidae; genus Aspiorhynchus; species Aspiorhynchus laticeps. Next base: position 21,803,608 of record CM041810.1, on the reverse strand, counting down.
TCCTGATAATTTACTCACCCCCAAGTCATTCAATATGTTCGTCTTTCTTTTTTCAGTCACAAAGAAATTAAGTTCTTTAAGGAACGATCCCACGATCTGAGGAACAATGATCTTGTCTAGTGAAATGATTGGTCATTTTCTTTTTTTTTTCTTTTTTTATTATTTGTTTATTTTTTTAATATACATGAGTCATAACACAAAAATAACAATAGAAACATTCAGTAACAAAGGTCAAGTATAGTAAAATAATAAAATTATAAGAGCAGCAGTATTTAAATATAATAAACTGATGGAAAATACAGTACAGATGCACAGAAGAGAGACAAACAAAACATAAATTAAAATTAAAAAATAATAATAATAATAATAAAAAATCAATCACATATATGTCAAGCTGTAGTTTTAAATATGGTCATACATTTTGTTAAGTATATCTAAGGTGGCCAAAAGGTCAGAGGTCTATGAGAGGCATCCATGTTCTTCGAAAAGTATTGGCCTTGTTTCTTAAGTTGTAAGTGTACTGTTATAATCGTAATGTTTCTTTCAAAAGTTGTTTAAACAGTTCAAATGTTGGAGGCCTTGGTTGATTCCAGTTGAGCAAAATGCATTTTTTTTGCTAAGTATGATATTATGTCAAGCCTCTTTTCAGATATAGAGTTAAGTGTCCTGTCCAATTCCGTACCAAAGAGATTTGTGTTGGTGTATTGTTCAATGGAATTAGCAAAACCTTGGCTGTGAAATCCTGTACTGCTTTCCAGAAATATTTTAGTTTTCTACATTCCCAAAAGATGTGCATAACATCCTATTTACATCGGTGACATCTGGATGATACATTAGGATACATTTGACTGAATCGAAGTGGGGTAAGATACATCCTATGCATAAATTTATAGTTCTGTTATGATTGGTCATTTTCTAAAAAAAAAAATTAATGAATGGATGAAGCATTTATATAGCGCTTTATTGTGTATTGTTGTACACCCAAAGCGCTTTACAATCATATGAGGGGGTCTCTCTTCAACCACCACCAGTGGTTATATACTTTTCAACCACAAATGCTCGCCTTGCACTTGCTCTGCGATGCGTATGCGCGACTTCGCGCATTGTGTAATCACGTTGGAAAACTCACACATGGTTAGTTCTTCGTCTGTGTACTTTGGTTCAGAAAGGTAGGGTAGAGTGACATCATTGATTTACCTTTTTTTGTAAAGGATATTTGACTTTCTTTGCTTGTTCGCTTTGTAAACACTGGGTCGGTACTTCTGCCTACGTCATGTGTGACCACTGACTCCAATCATGATGAAGTGCTTTGAGAGGTTAGTCATGCAAAAAATCAAAAACAGCCTCCCCAACACACTCGATCCGCTCCAGTTTGCATACCGTCCAAACCGCTCTACGGACGATGCAATTTCCTCCACCCTCCACCTGGCTCTTACCCACCTAGAAAACAAAGACTCCTATGTTAGAATGCTGTTCATTGACTTCAGCTCAGCATTCAACACAATAATCCCACAACAGCTCATAAATAAACTAAACCTGCTGGGCCTTAACAATTCCCTCTGTAATTGGATCCTGGACTTTTTAACCGGAAGACCTCAGTCAGTCCGTGTCGGCCACAACACCTCGAGCACTACCACACTGAGCACAGGTGCCCCACAAGGCTGTGTGCTCAGCCCGCTGCTCTTCACGCTGCTGACCCACGACTGCACTGCCAAGTTCAGCTCCAACCACATCATCAAGTTTGCTGATGACACAACAGTGGTAGGTCTCATCAGCAACAACGATGAAACGCACTACAGAGAGGAAGTGGCACAGCTGGCTGAATGGTGTGGCGCTAACAATCTGTCCCTCAATGTGGAGAAGACAAAGGAGGTTGTGATGGACTTCAGGAGGAGGAACTCCACTGACCACCCCCCACTGACCATCGACAGCTCGACTGTGGAGAGAGTCAGCAGCACTAAATTCCTGGGGGTGCACATCACGGAGGATCTCACCTGGACCACCAACACCATGTCACTCTCCAAGAAGGCACAACAGCGCCTACACTTTCTCTGCCGGCTGAAAAGAGCAAGTCTCCCACCACCCATCCTCACCACATTCTACAGGGGCACCATTGAGAGTGTGCTGACCAGCTGCATCACTGTCTGGTACGGGAACTGCAGTGCTGCTGACCGCAAGACCCTCCAGCGGACAGTGAACACGGCTGCAAAGATCATCGGTGCCCCTCTCCCATCCATCCTGGACATTTTCCTTGCACGATGCTCCAGCAAAACCAACAGCATCGTGAAAGACCCCACCCACCCCTCCCACAGTCTCTTCCAGCTCCTACCATCAGGAAGACGGTACCGGAGCATCAGAGCCCGCTCCGCCAGACTGCTCAACAGCTTTTTCCCCCAGGCTGTGAGAGCCCTGAACTCAGATCTCCCCGCCCCCCTCTGAAACCCCATGCAAACCCCTACCTCCTGAAACATGGACCCCCCCCCCCCCTCCAAACACCCCCCAACCTTACCACACCAAAGAAAACACTGTGAACTTTTTTTTGTGCAATTCAAGTGTGCTACACACAGGTGAGTGGGCCTGTACAAACCACCTGTAGTAACACACTCTCCTCTATGCACTAGACACTTTTCCTAACACTGCTATGTGTACACAATCCCACAAAAGACTCAGCAATATATGTATGTTTACATGCTCATGCACTACTACAAATCATCTTGTACTGTTCCCCAGCCAGCTGCTGACTCACAATGTTTCTCTCTGCACATGTACAGTATTTATGTGAAGCATTCGCATAGTTTGTATAGTTTGTATTTTTTATCTTTATCTTTAGTTGTATAGGGTAAACATTTATATATAGTATACTTAGTCAAAATCTGTCATAGGTTTATAGTGTTTATAGGTTATTGTTTATAATGTCATAGGTTTATAGTGTTTATACGTTATTGTGTATAGGTTTATAGTGTTTTACTTCATTGTTGTCTGTATTTATGTAGCACCGTGGTCCTGTGAGGCACGACATTTCGTTCCACTGTATGTCCCCACATGTAGCGGAATGACAATAAAGCTCAACTTGACTTGAACTTGACTTGATCTCTTATACTTTCTCTGCGTGCATCTTTGTTGACCTGGAAGCACAGAAATCAGGTTTGCTTTTGCCAAGTCTGTTTGCACCGAGCCCTTTTCTCATCAGGTATTTATTATTTATTTGCAGATTACACTATTTATTTGTTTCCTATCTATTGTCCAAATACAGTAGATTCACTTCATATAAAAAGCTAGTCATATTTTACATATTTGAACGTCAGTAGTTTCTGCCACTTGCAAGTTGTTGGTTGCAATGTGACGACAAACACCAAAACAACACACTGCTACATTGCTTGCATAATAATCTATGACTAATTCTCCCATATGTTTTCAGGCATATTTTCATGGGACATTAGATGCTCACAGACTCACGCTTTAATATCGTGCATTGTACTGTTGATCGTTTCTGATGCACAAGATTGCAAAAATGTATTGCCCTGAACCACTTTCTTTGCAGTGGTTATATTGTAGGTTTACTGACAAATCTTTATCGACCCTGGAGTCATTAGATGTCCCGCATGAGGGCCGACTATCACTCCATCTGGGTCAATAGATGGCTAATTTGAGAGCTTCTCTTTCTTAATCACTATTATTGAATGTCACATCCATCCGATCATTGGCTTGAGAAGCTGCTGAGATGGAAAGGCCTCGTGTTAATGCCTTTTGATTTTTAATTTCTAATTACTGTCACAAAATGCTATAACAATAGGCCTGCCAAGTTTTGTAGGAAAGACTTTTGTACCAGCGTGAATTTGCTGATCGAATAAAGCTCAACTTGACTTGAATGCAGCGAATATTAATTCCTAAAACTTTGGTGTTCACAATTGGCCCGGAAATCCATTTTTCTTCTAAGTCTATTTGAAAGAAACTGGTTTTAAGTGGCAACGCAGCCGTTAGTGCAGAAAAGGCTTAGCTTACAGGCAGCGCACGTTGATTAGAGCGTTCTCATGAATTTTAAGCAGGGGCCAGTTTTGTTTGAATTTATGCTTTGGAGTTTGGAGATTTCTGAACTATTTCACTTATAATAAAAAAAAGTGATGTAACTCCCTCTAAACTGCAAGAAGTACACACAACATTTCCCCTGGAGAGTTTCCATAAGGAATAAGTTGAAAAATGATGTAGCACATGAGCCTGCGTGGATTTGCCTGATGCTGTTTACCGTGAGGTTAGGTGTGATTGTAGGCTAGCCTGCAACTTGGCATGCCAGTTTTATCCAATTGACGGGTTACTTTGGAGCCTAAAATTCCTTTGGATATCAGTCCCTACACATGATGTTCTGAACTGCTCTGAATAGTGTTTACATCTGAGGGAATATATTTTGACAGAGGCAGCTGGCAAGACTTGAGCAGCTAAAGAACTTCCTGCATGCAAATTTGTTTTCTTCTGAAACCACTTCAAAGGGATCTCGTAATGTGTCTGTGGCAAGTGCGTCGTATTTCTAATTTATTTATTTTGAAAATTTGACACATCATCCGGAATGTGGGATTAAATCCACATATTTCATTTTCATTATGTAACTTGAAGACTGCTTAATATTATCATATCCTCCCCAGCCTCCCCCGTCATTCTCTCTTATTTTCCTCGCTGTAGTCTTTGTGCTGTAGAACTTTTTACACAAGGGTCAATTTCACACCTTTCTGAATTTACGCATTTGGGAAATGCTGTAGCATTTTCTCCTGTCTTTATTGTACACAAAACCTTGTACTACAGTTTTATATGAAAGAGCTTGTTTTGAGATTAGGTTTCTGTCATGCTTTAGTAGCCAAGCATCCGTTTTTAACATCTGCAGCAGTAGATTATGCTGCTCTCTCCTCTCCATGGAGAGAATAATTTTAATCACTTGCAGCCTATTTGGTACCTCTGCCTTTATATAGGATTTGCTGTATATCCAACCTTCTTACTGCCTTATTTTTAACCTTATGTCTAGTCTTATCTAAAGTCTTCTGCTCATCCAGACTGTATTTATTTGTGTAAAAATACATTCAAAATGTAATTTATTTCTGTGATGGCAAAGCTGAATTTTCAGCATCATTACTCCAGTCTTTAGTGTCTCATGAGAGCAACTTGTGATTTTCCTTCAGAAATCACACTAATATGCTGATTTGCTGCTCAGGAAAATTTACTTATTATTATTATTATCAATTTTGAAATGAGTTCTGCTTAATATTTTTGTGAAAACTGTGATAAATTATTTGATGATTAAACAGTTCAAAAGAGCATAATTTATTTTAAATACAAATCACTTGTAACATTATAAATGCCTTATACTGTCACTTTTGATCAGTTTAATGATGAATTAAAGAAAATAATAAAAAAATATACTGACTTCAATGGTAATTTATATGTAAACCAGTAATCCCAAAGTTCAGTAAATCCAAATTTGTGGACTCCAAATTGGAAAGAATACATTTTTCAATTGTTTCAAAAAGTCCCCAATGTAGCTTTTCAAATGAAATAATAAATGTGAAGCTGCAGTAACAAATCTCAAAGCTTGATGGCTGCCTACATGACTTTTCCATTGTCGACATGAACATTCATGAGAAAATGGATGTCAAACATTTAATAAATAATTCACCACCTCGTGCGTCAATCATAAAATGTGATTTTGGTTGATGTAACCTTTAAGACTGGCACACTTGCTGGAATTTTCCATCCAGTTAGCTTGCTTGTTGGTTGGACAACCATGTGCATTTGCTAAATACACACATTATTGCTCTTTTGTTTCGTGTGTTATCATGTAGAGAGGTTGCTCAGTTAACACTGTTATTATCTGTTTCAGCCTTAGACACACACCGCTCTCCCATCTGTGTGCAAGACGTGACTTGAATATTAAACCAGTACATTTTACTGCTCTACATTTTACGTAGACTAGGGTAGACGTGTTTTTTCTCTTCGTCAGACGCCATTGGCTTAGCCTGAAGGACTGGGACATATTAAAGAACATGGGTGGAATATTCTGCCTGCTCTTCCTAGATGTATTATGAAAAATGTGTTGAATGTTATATGCTTTGACTTTCATTTGACTTAAGGCTCAAGCTTTATCTTTGCTCGTTCTGCCTCATTCTTTGCTCAAGGAGGAGTGCTACTGTCATTTGCTTGCAAAATTGCAGATATTAGCAAACAATTCGGCTTGTGTTGACACACAGGGATTGAGAGGTGTGACAAAAGGGGTTTATTTTAAGCAAGATTAAGCAAAATGAGGACACCGCCATGAGTTCTGATGTCAGCAGCCACGTTGGCTTTGCTCGGTGACATGTAATAGACTAAAGCTTATTAGTGATCAGTCACACTTTGGGCTCCCTCCAGGCAACGCTTGGTTTAGACATCCGAGGCAGAGCTGGGGAAAACTTTCTTGATGATTTAAAATGATTAAAGGCATTACTGCGATGAGAGGTACGTTCAGAAGCCCAAGGGTTAAAGATGAAAACTCAGTACCCAGCAGTGTTAGGTAAAGTCCATTGATTGCCCAGGTAAATGTCCTCCTTGTTCCTTATTTCATTGATCAACATAGTTGGGTAGTTATGAATCTAAAGTGTAAATCATTGTTAAATTAATATTATTATTTATTTGTTTGTTTGCCAAAAATGATACAGACAGCTTTTGGTGAACCATAGTATACATCTGAAATGTTCCTAAAATTTTAATTTACATAAAATTTTACATAAAACATTTTAAATGTATTAATTTTGTATAGGTGCTTTTCTTAGGTGCTTTTGGTATAGGAATAAATGTAACTAAAAAAAATACACTAATCTAGAAGAATCTGGTTAATTCTCAGCATTATTTAAGACTAATCTAATGATTTTTTGTAAGTATAAGTCTTGTAAGTATAAGTATAAATGTAGCTTTTATATCAGTATATAGCTGTATATATATATTTTGTTTACGGTGTAGAGACTTGCTGAAATCGCGTTTGGTCTCGTACTGTATCGCGTATCTTGTCAGTGTCTGCGCTTGCTTGGCCATTTGTTGTGATAACAGGAAAGTGTGTCCAGCTGAATTCAATTAGTGATTTGTTAGACGGGTATAAAAAAGGTTATTATACCGCAGAAGCTGTTGTGTGAAGCCCTCCTTTTGTGAAGACCGAAGAGTGTAAAGACCATCGACTCTACCGTGCGACTCCACCCGGCAGGGATATAAGTATCGCTTTTGATTCATCCTCTTTGAAAACTAAGATGGCGCCACCGAGTTCGGACGCCATCCAGGTCGCTCCGCTTAGATCGTGCTTTTATTTACTTTCTTACTTACTTTTGCTTTCTCTTTTTACACGCATAACGTCTGCACTGATCACATACGACAAAGAAACACTTTTGTACATTGGACACCGCTACACTAACCTGTTTCAGGACACTTTATCCTCCAACCCATCGTGGCCATTCGAGATTCTTCGGAACATGGAGATTAACAATGGCCACCCGAGGCGACGGATCAAGAAACGCCGTGGGAAACGCTGGGATTCGCTGGGATTCGCAACAGACTGAGGAAAAGAGCTCACAGTCCTCCTCTACTGAGCATTCTGCTCGCCAATGTTCAATCTCTGGAGAATAAGATGGACGATCTTAGAGCCAGGATAAGTTTCCAACGGGACATAAGGGACTGTAACATCCTTTGTTTGTCTGAAACATGGCTCACGACCTCGATCCTGGACACTGCTGTAACGCCGTCTGATAACTTCTCTGTTTTACGGATGGACAGAACAGCTGAGGCCGGTAAATCCAAAGGTGGAGGAGTGTGTTTTATGATTAACAAGAAATGGTGTGACCCCAGGAATATCTCTACTCTGTCACGCTCCTGCTCGCCTCATCTGGAACATCTATACATTATTTGCCGCCCATTCTATCTGCCCCGTGAGTTTTCTTCGATCATCGTTACTGCTGTTTACATCCCACCACAATCAGACACCGGCTTGGCTACATTAACAAACATCCTGACACTGCCTTTATCATCGCGGGGGACTTTAACAAAGCCAACCTCAGGCAGGTCATGCCGAACTTTTATCAACATGTATCCTGTCCAACTAGAGGACCGAATACACTGGAACATTGCTACTCTCAGTTTAAGAATGCCTACAAAGCCCGCTCACTAGGGCTGTGCGATTTGGGGAAAATATCTAATTGCGATTTTTTTTGACAGAGATTGCGATTTGATTTGCGATTTTTAAATTTGCAAAATCAAGCTTCAGCTCAATATTGTCAATAATGTGCAGCACAGTATGAGTATCGTTACCCTGCTGAAAAAAAAACAAACAAAAAAAACAATAGAAACCATCACATATATTCTTATAGTTTCCATAAAAACCATTACAAAATTCCTTTTTGTTTTGGGCATTATTCCAATAGGAATTGCTGTTGTTCTATTGGTTGCCATCTGCTAGATTACATCCCACCAATAGAATGCATACCAGTAGACACCATTATAGTTTACATTAAAATCAATACAATTCCCATAATAACCCTTAAATCCATTACATTTTCTGTTGTGTTTTGGGAGGGGTTCTACTGTTTTTTTTTTTTAGTGTGTTTTTTTTTCTGCAGGGAAGATTATAATGGTATTACTACTTTTACAGAATTACTGAATTTCACAGGAAAGATTTGTTTATTTTTTATAAATAAAGAACTGTATTTCTTTAGTCAATTATTAAAGTAGCCTATTACATGTTACACGGGCTGATTTGTTCATTTTTAAGTATTTGGGATTTTAAGAACAAGTGGGAAATGTGCTGAATGTTTCATTTCATCCAAGTGAAATTGGCAAGCAGTTAGACTTAATTTACATTCGTTTTAAACGCGGAGCAAGGCGCGAGTTGACACAGATTGCGCGCGTGCGTCAGGCCTCGTCCATATTGCCAGATGCGCTCGTGAGAGACTTGCGGAGCAGAACCGGGCGCGAGACCGTGAGTGTAAAGGAGCATTACGAGACAGGCTGCGTGTAAACGGCTTGTCCGTGAGACGCGGGAGACGCACAGCGTGGGGCAGAGCGGAGCGAGCATGAGAAGCATTCTGAATTAGCGAACATGCATTATAAACTTATTTCAAATTAATCTGTTGGGGAGATAAAATGTGTAAGATAACCTTCATGTAGCCTACTAATAAAAACATCTAAAATGTATCTTTTATTCTCCAGTACTAAAAGCAGAACCGATAAGGGAGCTCTTGAAATGCGTTGTGACGCAGCTCTTGCAAATTACATTTTTTGTTCGTTGTCTGTCATTTCGAAGCTGTAGTTACATACATTTTTCTTTAGTTTTAATTTGCCTAACTTTCGATCTGACCCTTTTTAAATGGTGGGCGTTTAGCAGTTGGCTGGAGGTGCACTCTATTGGTTAGTAAGACTGCCACTCAAGGCTGGCAGTCATGCATATGCTCTGGAACAGAGTAATATCGCGTCCACATCGCAGGCTTTGCGATTAGCAAATCGCAACGTCTCAAATCGCGATTGCGATTCGATTTCGATTAATCGCACAGCCCTACCGCTCACTCCCGGCTTTTGGCAAATCGGACCATGCCGCCATTTTCCTCACACTGGAATATAAACAAAGGCTCGTTCAGGAACCCCCGGTGCAAAGAGTAGTGACGCGCTGGTCCTCCCACTCAGAAGCTATGCTACAGGCGGCTCTTGATGATGTCGACTGGGACATGTTCCGGGCGAGCTCATCTGACGTCAGCGAGTTCACGGATGTAGCATTAAGCTTTGTAAACACGCTAACCGAGCAAGCAACTGAAACAATAACTATAAGGACCTTCTCAAATCAGAAACCGTGGGTGGACAGAACAATCCGTGCTGCGGTAAACAAACGCACTGCCGCTTACAACGGCGGTCTTTTGTCGGGGAACATGAGCGAGTACAAAGCATTGTGCTATGCTCTCCGACACGCAGTAAGAGCCGCCAAACTCCGATACAGGGAGAGAATTGAATCTCACTTTCAGCTCAATGACTCCCGACTCATGTGGCAGGGACTGAGGACCATATGTACCTTTGGAAATAAATATTCTGCTGAGGTGAGAGCTGATCCGTTGCTGGCTGACGAGTTAAACTCTTTCTATGGCCGCTTTGAAAGCAATCGCGGCTGCGCGACTCTGCCGATCAGCGCGTCAGAAAGCGGCAGTCAGAGTAGCGATAATCATGTAATCACCGTGTCGGAGGATGAGGTTTGGAGGGCCCTAAAGCGTGTGAACATCAGGAAAGCATCCGGACCTGATGGGATTACTGGCCGTGTTCTGAGGTCCTGTGCTGATCAACTCGCTGGTTTGTTCACGTCCATCTTTAATGAGTCCCTTGCTACCTCTGTGATTCCCACCTCCTTTAAAAAATCTGTCATGATCCCTGTGCCTAAGAACAATAAACCCTCTTGTCTGAATGACTATCGTCCAATTGCCCTCACATCTATAGTCATGAAGGTCTTTGAGAGACTGGTAAAGAACTACATTTGCTCCTCCATCCCTGATACTTTGGACCCTCTTCAGTTTGCCTATTGCTCCAATAGATCTACTGATAATGCCATCTCTCACATCCTGCACTCTTCTCTCACGCACATTGACAGCAAAAATGGGAACTATGTAAGGCTGCTATTTATCGACTATAGCTCAGCTTTCAACACTATTGTCCCCAGCAAGCTAGCTTCTAAACTCATAGACCTCGGCCTTAACTCTTCACTCTGTGACTGGATCCTGAACTTCCTCACCGGCAGACCTCAAGTGGTGAAAGTAGGCCAGTTCACCTCCAACTCCATCACCCTGAACATAGGAGCCCCACAGGGCTGTGTCCTGAGTCCCCTGCTCTACTCTCTCTACACAAATGACTGCGTGTCTTCCCACAGCTCCACATCTATTATCAAATTTGCTGATGATACTGTGGTTCTGGGCCTCATTTCCAATAATGATGAGACTGCATATTTGGATGAGGTAGAGAAACTTACATCATGGTGCCACGACAACTGTCTCTCTCTGAATGTGAGCAAAACTAAAGAGCTGATTGTTGACTTCAGGAAGAGACAGCAGCGGCCCTACACTCCTCTTAAGATAAGTGGGACCCCTGTGGAGAGGGTGAGCAGCTACAAGTACCTCGGTGTAAACATCTCAGAGGACCTGACTTGGACTACACACATTTAAACACAGGTTAATAAAGCCAGGCAAAGACTGTACCATCTGCGACAGCTGAGGAAATTCAGGGTCTCACCAACAATCCTGAAAACTTTTTATTCAGGGACCATAGAAAGTGTATTGACTCAGTGTATTTCAGTGTGGTATGGGAACAGCTCCAGTCAAGACTGCAAAGCCCTGCAGAGAGTTGTGCGCTTAGCTGAGCGCATCTCAGGGTCTGCTCTCCCCTCTCTGCAGGACATCTACCTCAAACGCTGCAAAAGCAGAGCTGTCAAAATCATCAAGGACTCGAACCACCATAGTAACTGTCTTTTCACTCTGCTGCCATCTGGTAAGCGCTTCCGTTGCCTAATGGCAAAAACTGAGAGACTCAGGAGGAGTTTCTTCCCCCAGGCCATCAGGCTCCTAAACTCAAACTCAGCCTCTTAACATCAACATGACTCCACTTAATAATCACTTAACAATCAGTAAGATATTCATTATTCTCTACCTCACACTGACTGTCATTTGCACACAGCACTTTCTGTGTTTTGGTATTTTATTTTTATTTTTTATTTTTTTGCTATTGCTGCTACATGACTACCATGTACAACCTGTTTGCACATTCCTCTCTTGTACATTCCTGCTTATCTTAATATTTAAGTCTACAGTATACTGTCATGCACATTTTTATATTTTATATTTTGTTCTTTATATCTTATTCTTTACTTATTTCATTTTATGTATATTTCCTCTGTGTTTATATTCTATAATATTTGCACTGTCCATGGAGCGGACCTGACTCACATTTCACTGCTGGTTATATATTCTCTATATAATCGTGTATGTGACAAATAAAAATCTTGAATCTTGAATCTTGAATCTTTTCTACACCTGGCTTCACTTCTGTTTAAGTTTTTTATAACCAATTCTTACTATGTGTTTTCAGATCACTTACTATCACTACCACTCGCAAACCACGCATCACACACTGTAGGCAGCGCAATCCTAACAACCTGCGCACTTTGCCTATGTCTGCTAATACACTACTTTCTTTTTCTATTGGTCTCTGGAATTGTCAGTCTGCTGTCAACAAAGCTGATTTCATTACTTCCATTACTAGTCATTCAAGGCTAAACCTCATGGCCCTGACAGAGACCTGGATCAAACCAGAGGACAATGCTACACCTGCAGCACTCTCCAATAACTTCTCCTTTTCCCACACCCCCGTTTGACTGGAAGAGGTGGAGTTACTGGTCTGCTCATCTCTAATAATTGGAAATGTACTCCTTTACCATCTCTGAGTATCAACAGCTCCTTTGAATCACATTCGGTTACTATTACCTACCCTCTACCCTCAGTTGTTTATTGACCTCCAGGACCACTAGGTAACTTTGTGGAAGAATTAGATGTGTTGCTCTCAACCTTTCCTGAGGATGGTACTCCTTTAGTTATACTTGGAGACTTCAAAATCCACCTAGATAAACCCCAGGCTGCAGACTTCCACACTCTACTTGCCTCTTTTGATCTCAAGAGAGTGTTAACTACGGCTACTCACAAATCAGGCAACCAACTGGACCTTATATTCACACGACACTGCTCCACTGATCATGTGCTGGTTACTCCACTGCACACCTCGGATCACTTCCTCCTCACTCTTAAACTCAACATGATTCCCGACACAACACATACCCCTCCACATGTCACTTTTCGACGTAACTTACGCTCACTCTCACCCTCCCGGCTATCTGCTATGGTTTCATCTTCGCTTCCTCCCCCTAAACAGTTATCATCTCTTGATGCTAACAGTGCTACTGATACTTTCTGTTCCACTCTGATGTCTTGTTTAGATACTTTCTGCCCCTTATCTTCCAGACCAGCCCGTAACACCCCTTCTGCCCCTTGGCTATCGGACATTCTCCGCGAACATCTTTCTAAGCTCAGGGCTGCAGAAAGGGTATGGCGCAAATCACAATATCCTACTGACCTTCATTTATATCGATCACTCCTCTCTGACTTCTCTGCTAATGTCTCCACTGCTAAAAGGACATACTATTACGACAAAATTAACAATTCTCCTAACTCTCGTATGCTCTTTAAAACATTTTCCTCCCTCCTTTGTCCTCCTCCTCCCCCTCCCCCTCCTTCATCAACTCTAACAGCTAACGACTTTGCCACATTCTTCATTAATAAAATTACAAACCTCACTGCACATTTTCCACACCACAAACTGTCAAACACATCTTACCTGCAAACATACACTCGTTCACATCCTTCTCTCCACTCTCTGAGGCAGAAGTCTCTAAACTCATCCTTTCCTTCCATCCTACTACTTGTCCGCTTGATCCTATTCCATCTCATCTCCTTCAAGCCATTTCTCCTGCAGTTGTACCTGCACTCACTCAAGTTGTTAACACATCCCTTCACACTGGAGTTTTTCTCTCAGCATTTAAACAGGCTCGTATAACCCCACTTCTTAAGAAACCCACTCTTAACCCAACTCTTTTAGGGAACTATAGACCGGTTTCCCTTCTACCTTTCATTGCAAAAACACTTGAACGAGTTGTGTTCAACCAAGTCACTGCCTTTCTCACACAGAACAACCTCCTGGACAGCAACCAATCTGGCTTCAGAAGTGGACATTCGACCAAAACTGCCTTGCTCTCAGTTGTTGAAGCCCTAAGACTTGCAAGAGCGGCTTCCAAGTCTTCATTACTTATTTTGCTGGACCTGTCCGCTGCTTTTGATACGGTCAACCACCAGATCCTCCTGTCAACCCTATTGAGAAAGGGCATCTCAGGAACCGCACTCCAGTGGTTTGAGTCTTACCTCTCAGATAGGTCCTTCAAGGTATCTTGGAGAGGTGAGGTATCCAAGTCAGAATCAGAATCAGAATGAGCTTTATTGCCAGGTATATTTACACATACAAGGAATTTGTTTTCATGACAGAAGCTACCGCAGTGCAACAAAATGACAGTGACAGAACAAAAAAACACAGATAATAAAACGAATTAAAAAGAACAAGTAAATAAGTAAAAACAATATACAAATTGACAATTTGAGGAAGAGGAAGTGTGCTGGATGTGAGGGGTCCAGAGTGAGCAAAAGGGCTGGCAAAATCACTCTGGACCCCTCACGTCCAGCACACTTCCTCTTCACACTGTTACCGTCTGGTCAACGCTACAGAGCTCTGAGCACCAGAACGACCATACACAGGAACAGTTTCTTCCCCCAAGCAATCCATCTCATGAACACTTGACAATAATTATGGTACACACACTATTTATACACTTATACACTTATTTATATAACACACATTGGTCTACATTTCAATGTGTACAGTCGCAACATCTAGCTACTGGGGTGCCTCAGAGCTCAGTTCTTGGACCACTTCTCCTCTGTCTACATGGCATCACTAGGTTCTGTCATTCAGAAACATGGCTTTTCATATCACTGCAATGCTGATGACACTCAACTCTACCTCTCATTCCATCCTGATGATCCGACGATAGCTACTCGCATCTCAGCATGTCTAACAGACATTTCTTGCTGGATGAAGGACCATCACCTTCAACTCAACCTAGCTAAGACAGAACTGCTTGTAGTTTCAGCAAACCCATCACTTCATCACAATTTCACCTTCCAGTTAGGCTCATCTACCATAATATCTTCAAAAACAGCCAGAAACCTTGGAGTTGTGATTGATGATAAGCTGAATTTCTCAGACCACATTGCTAAAACTGCCCGGTCCTGCAGATTTGCTTTATACAATATTAGGAAGATCAGGCCCTTTCTTTCGGAACATGCAACACAACTCCTTGTTCAAGCTCTTGTTCTGTCCAGACTTGACTATTGCAATGCTCTCTTGGCAGGTCTTCCAGCCAATTCCATCAAACCTCTACAATTAATCCAAAATGCCGCTGCAAGGCTAATCTTTAATGAGCTGAAAAGAACGCAAGTCACAACTCTGTTCATCAATTTGCACTGGCTACCAATAGCTGCTCGCATAAAATTCAAGGCATTAATGTTTGCCTACAAAACCACCTCTGGCTCTGCACCCCTTTACCTAAATTCAGTACTTCAGACCTATGTGCCCTCTAGAAGCTTGCATTCTGCAAGTGAACGACGCATTATTGTGCCATCCCAAAGAGGAACAAAATCACTTTCACAGACTTTTTTATTAAATGTTCCCATCTGGTGGAATGACCTGCCCAACTCAATCCAAGCAGCTGAATTCTTAGCCATCTTCGAGAAATGGCTAAAAACACATCTCTTCCATCTTTATTTGACCCTCTAACTCTAGCTCTCTCTATTCTAATTATATTTTATCTATCCGTCTTATTGTTATAAAAAAAAAACACACACACTTGACCCTCTATCAATTGCATATTTATTCTGTAACTGCTAGCTTTTCTTGAAAAACTAACACTAGCTTTCTTTTTTCTATTCTATCTACTTGTTTCTTTAAAAAAAAATATATATATATATAAAAAAAACATTAGATTTTTTTTTTTCTATATTCTATCTACTTGTTTTCTTTAAAAAAAAAAAAAAAAAAAACTTGCTACGTGTACTGCGTTAGGCTAACCAAGACTTGTCATAGCACTTGCATGTTGTTGCTCTTTTGTTGGTTTTGATTGCTTCTATTGTCCTCATTTGTAAGTCGCTTTGGATAAAAGCGTCTGCTAAATGACTAAATGTAAATGTAAATATAGAATAGACACATTTTAATATGTATGCTGATTTGGTCAAGTAACATTTCTTATTATAATAATGTTAAAAATGGTTGCTTCCCTAATATTTTGTGGAAACAGTGCTACACCTTTTTTCTGTATTCTTTGATTAATTTAAAGTTCAAAAGAACAGTATTTATTTGAAATACGTGTAACATTATAATGTAACATTTTCACTTTTGATAAATTTAAGGCATCCTTGTAAAACAAAAGTATTTGTTTCTTTAAAAATATATAATATAAATATAAAATATAAAATATCAGTTGGATTTTTATTCAGTTCAAGCATGCCTGGAAAAAATGCTTTTGTAATTCACCCACTTCCCAGCATGCATTACAGCACGAATAATTTATATGAATGCATTGTTTGACTGTTTGCCAGTTTTATGTAGACTGTTTTTGATTTTGTTGTCACATTTAGTCACTTATTATCTTGTGATGTCAAGATGTGTTTGTTGTTCTGCTTAAAATTATGTTAGCTGATGCAAGCCTTGTTGTGCTTGATGTACCAAGCGTTGAGGTCTGTGTGGCATTTCAAGGTATTTTTAATAAATCAATTCATAGCAATCATGTGATGATTATGCTTTCAAACATGAGATGGAGCATGTAACATTGAACAGTTTAAAATCATGTAAATACCTTGTAGAGTAACTTCATCTAAATAGGTCGTTGTTACAGGGATGGCAGGTTTTATGTCATGACAATTTGACATTTTAAGTTCAGTCAAGAGTTTTACTTACGAATTAATATTTTTTTAATGTTCCACGAACACCTTATTTGCAGTGCATGACAGGTCAGTCAGTTTTTGACGTGAGGTGCACCACTCCAGAGAGTTCATTGTGTGCAGCCCACTGAAGGCACATGATTGACTCAACATGGCAGTAACATTTTGATTTTGACATAACCTAGCTATGGGCAATAGATATGTCTTGAGCAAGCTAAAGGCTTCCTGTGCTCTCAAATGCCTGGATCAGCATTGTTCAGCTGTGAATGGAAGTAAACAATTACAATCCATAGCGTAGGCGCCCTATAATTCAGATTTATGGAGGGGAAAAGCCACCCTCGGCACTCTTCATAACTGTCTTTTGTCTTCTCTCCCCATCAGACTGACTAACGGCAGGATGAGGTCATATTCGGCAGCGGCAGACGGAGAGGAAATGAGACAGGGGTGAAGAGATTAATTCATGCAGGTCTTGGTCTTGTGCGGGATGAGTGATCCATCTATCATGGAACTGAGAGCCTGCTCTCCTTGCACTTTGAGCAGAGATGTCTGGATTATGGGCTGAAATGGCTGGAGTGAGGCTGCATTTAGTGAGCATCGCATCTTCTGCAAACCCCTTTAAATATTTTATAGGTTTTAGTTTAAGTAGATGCTACAAAAAGCTTGGCCTGATCCATTGTTTCTTCCATATATCCTCAATTCAAATCAGATATTGCTTGTCAGCTTAGGTAGTAAGTCATAAAATAAATAATTCATAAGATTTTATTAGTGTTTGAGTGCGCATCCATGTTAAGGAATGGGTATTTTGAATAATTTTGAAGTCGAGTATGTATATTTAAAATGTTATTTTTATCTTATATTTTAACTTGCATACAATTTTAATGAAAAATAAGTATTGTTTATATTATAATTTATATTTTGTTTTATTCACAACTATATAATAGCTAAAAAATATGCTTAAATACCTGTGCTATTCAAAATGGAAATCTGGAAGTCAATTTCTGCCTTGATGTAAAAAGAAGGTTTATAGTGAAATTAGCATATGAAATAAAGTCATTATGAGATATAAAAGGCACATTATGAGAAATAAAAATAATAAATAAATGAACAATATGAGAAAAATAAAGATTAAAAAAAATAATACTTGCATTTAAATTTAAAAATACTGAGAAAATAGAAATAATGTGTATATGAAAATTTAGTTTTATTCACAAATAAATAATATTTAAAAAAATAAGCTTAAATACCTGTGTTATTCTATATGGAAATGGCACATGAAGTAATGTCATATTACAAAAAATAATTAAATTAAAATAAAAAGATGAAAATTACTGTAATATATTAACCATATTAACATTATTAACTGGTGTTAATAATGTTAACTGGTGCACTCACACCAGTTTTGAAAAGAAGATTACTGCCATAGAAAGGAAAGGACGTGACGTGTGGCCAAATATGGTGACCCATACTCGGAATTTGTGCTCTGCATTTAACCCATCCAAGTGCACACACACAGAAGTGAGTAGTGAACAAGTAGTGAACACACCGTGAACACACACCCGGAGCAGCTGCGCCCGGGGAGCAGTTCGGTGCCTTGCTCAAGGGTCTCACCTCAGTCGTGGTATGTCGAGGGTGGAGAGAGCGCTTGACATTCACTCCCCCCACCTACAATCCCTAACGGACCTTAGACTCGAACCCGTGACCATTGGGTTGACCATTAGGCCACGACTGCCCCTAGAAGTGATTCACATAAACTGTGTATATGTATAAAGGATAGGCCTATTGCATTTTTTCAAATATTGCATTATTCTATTTTAATATGTTTAAAAAAACAGTCAGTTATAGTGGCAAGATTTTAACAAAAGAATTTAGTGGGGAAATACATTTAATTTTTTGGTTGGTCAAGAACGATTAGACCACCATTTTGCAAACTTCAGTCACAGTTTAGTATAGGGACCAATTCTCACTATTAACTGGTTGCTTATTAGCATGCTTATTATTAACATATTGGCTGTTTATTAGTGCTTATAAAGCACATATTCTGCATGA
Organism: Aspiorhynchus laticeps; assembly: GCA_023376895.1. Lineage (NCBI taxonomy): Eukaryota > Metazoa > Chordata > Actinopteri > Cypriniformes > Cyprinidae > Aspiorhynchus > Aspiorhynchus laticeps. Next base: position 21,784,943 of record CM041810.1, on the reverse strand, counting down.
CCATCCATACATCCCTTATCCTACCTTAAACAACTACCTTACTAACTATTAATAACCCGCAAATTAGGAGTTTATTGCGGCAGAAGTCATAGTTAATAGTTTGGTTATGGCGAGAATTGGACCTTAAGGGGGAAAGGGGAAAGGGAAGTGGTGTGTGGCCAAGTATGGTGACCCATACTCGGAATTTGTCCTCTGCATTTAACCCATCCAAGTGCACATACACAGCAGTGAACACACACCCGGAGCAGTGGGCAGCCATGTTGCGGCGCCCGGGGAGCAGTTGGGGGATCGGTGCCTTGCTCAAGGGTCTCACCTCAGTCGTGGTATTGAAGGTGGAGAGAGAGCACTTGTTATTCACTCCCCCCACCGACAATCCCTGCCGGACCTGGGAATCGAACCTGCAACCTTTGGGTTATAAGTCCAACTCTCTAACCATTAGGCCATGGCTGCCCCATTTGCATTTATATTTAAAAGGGACCTATTATGCAAAAATCACTTTTATAAGGTGTTTGAACACAGTTGTGTGGCCGCATGTTAAAAATCCACCAACTATTTTTTTATAATACAAATAAATCATAAACAGTCTCTCCAAACAAGCAGTTCCAGATTTCTCCCTACACATCACCATAGGGGAAAAAGTCCCGTCCATTTGTGACGTTCGCTGCCCTATTAGCATAGACACAGCCCTGAGTGAGGCAGCAGTCCGCCATTACAGTTTTCTTGCTGTAACCAGAGACGATCCTCCCTATACGCAGAATACACAAGCTGCGTAGGGCCCCCGAAACACCAGGGGGCCCCCTTGCTCTCAAAGATGTTTTAATTTTAGTTTAGTTTTTGAGTTTGGCAAGCGGTTATGAAAACATGAATGATCATTTATTGTAATGTGGTGCGCTGTCACTCTCTCTATGTAAAAAATCAGTCTCTTGAGGCTCGAGACAAAAAAAAAAAAAAAACAGTTGAAAGCGTAAGCCGTGGAAGAGATACTGTTTCTCGAGCACCTTCCGCGAGCGCGATTCGAGACGGAGTGAAACACGGACAAATGCATTTCATCCATTCTTTCATCCATCCATCATCCATGTTGAACTTATAATCACAAGTGGGACTTATAAAGTTTCTGATAGCACACGAAGGCATCATGAGACCAGCTATGTCGTTATTTTTTTTGTGCCGTGCTCCCCGTCTGTGTAATTCATAAATGCTCATTTATTATGCACAGTACAATCAAATGACTGACTTTTAAACCGAGTACATTTTCTGTAAAGATAACAGGCTTCACACACATTAAAACACAGACGGAGACTAATGAACTAATAATGACCCCAAACAAGGACAGGAACAGGAAGACCAAATATGGACACGAAAGGAGAGGAAACACTAGACATGGGGAACACAGGTCTGACACTGGGGACATCAGAGATTTATTTTACATCTTGTAAAATGGGGCATAATAGATCACCTTTAAAATAAAGTGCAACCCAAACTTCAAGAATATGCCCTCTAATTGCGAAATGATTCGCAGACAGAGAGTGTTTTGGATTGGCTAAAAAGCATAGAACTGGTGTAATCTCTCTGGAACCTGTTTCAGTCATGTAGTTGTGCATGCGCTATGACACGAATATTTCAGTACAAAATAATGTTTGCATAACAATGCACTGTTTGCGAATTATGCACTTAGCGCCCTAAACAAATCCTCGTTGCTCTGCGAGGTCTCATTTTTTTGTGTAGGAAAAGTTTTCGCGCTTGCATTCTCTTTTTTTAGAGGTGTTGAGAAGTGCTGACCCACTTTCCTCCTCTGAATATGACAGGCGCTGGCATTCACACACAAACACCCTTAATTGGCTCAAGCCTTGTCACAGGTTCTCCCTGTAGTCCTTGCTTTGCAAAGGCACATCATCGAGGCATTAAAAAGCGACGTGCGCTGTGTCAGTGCTAATCTGCCTCAGGGACGCCTCTACCTAGTCATATTTATATTTGCTTCGCATGTAAAAAGTTCCTCAGCAGAGAGACTTGATATATATAGGCCTACTTACATTTGCATTTATATTTCATTTAGCAGACACCCCGTACAATACTTCTTCCCTTTGTATGTGGTCAGGTGGTTCTTAATTTCCCCAGTCTGAATGTAAAAAAGCCAGCAGCGGCTTGCATCTCATGAATACATTTTGCATGTGGAATATTCCACAATATCAAAGGTAATTTGATTTCACAGTCGCACGTCAATATGAACCGAATGTCAGCCGACTGTTAAGGTCTTTATTATTGTGGCGTGGCATTTTATATTCAGAAATGCCTGTGGCAGCACCTGTTTGAACTTCATTTGCGTCCTTTCGCATTGTGGAAAAGTAATGGCGCTTGTGAGTATGCAAATGCGATCTGACCTCTTGTTTAGTGGGATCAATATGGACAGTTAGGCAAGCACCCTGTCCCACACAACTGCTTATCTACCCTATTTTTACATGCTTCATTACAAGTGTAATTGATGCTTTGTGCTTCTTGTAGCTCTAATGTCAATTTAATTCTTTCTCGCTTTTTCTCCCTAAAAGGCCTGACTAGCATTAATATGAAAAAGGGAGAAAACGTGTAATGCAATTCAAAGGCATCCAGCCTTTATGGCATAGTCCACTGTAAGCCCTGGGCTGGTTATCAAAGGGTCAGAAGAGGCTTTTATCTTCAAAAGCTTTGTCAGAGCTTGTATTGGAATCTGTTTTTCCAGAGGCTTAAATTCAGTGAGGAAGCGTCCAAAGCATAGCGAGCTGTACGGCAGGATGTCTCACTAGGTGGCGGACTGATCAAAGATTTCACCTGAGGAGGGCAGCCGCTACGCTTCTAGAGTGACACGGCTGTATCACGACAGCGTGCAAACAGTGATGCCTAGAAGTATTTCCTTGGCTCTGTGTACAGACTTGACCTCAATTTCCCCCTTCTGTGAATAACGGAAGCAGTGGTGTCAGAGATTGCTTATAAACAGCTTTGATGGAAGAGATCACTCATTTGAGCTGTGTTTGGCATACTATCATAATACTCCTACCATGCCTGTAGTAGTCACAACAATTATATTTCAAATTAACGCTACTCTTTTGAACTTTCTGCTTATCAAAAAATCATGAAAAATTGATAACAGTTTCCACACAAATATTAAGCAGCACATCTGTTTTCAACATTGATAAAGACATTTCTTGGGCACCAAATCAGCATATTAGAATGATTTATTAATGATGCTGAAAATTCAGCTTTGCATCACAGGAATATATAACATTTTCAATTACACTAAATTAGAAAACAGTTATTTTATGTTGTAATAATATTTTGAAATATTACTGCTTTTTCTGTGTTTTTATCAAATTAATATAGTTAATTTAATATTGTTAATTTTCTTTATGCTATATTCGCAAAGACGTACTTCCATACTGCTGTAACTATTTAAGTGATATGTGGTATGTATGCATGTTGTGCAGTTCAGTATGCTATGTTCAGAATGGCCTTTATACAAAAAAAATTTCAGCAATAAGAATTTAGTACAAAATGTTCTATATTATGTGTTCAGAATCGCATATGTCTCTTGCTATTTTTTGCAATACTGTATGTATATTGTGCACAGTATGCAAATTTGAAAGGAATAGTTCATGAATATAGACGAAAATGTTCTCACCCTCAGGCCATTCAAGATGTAGATGAGTTTGTTTCTTGATTGGAACAGATTTGGTGGAGTTTAGCATTACATCACTTGCTCACCAATGGATTTTCTGCAGTGAATGGGTGCCGTCAGGTTGATAAAAACATCTCAATAATCCACAAGTAATCCACATGACTCCAGTCCATCAATTGATGACTTGTGAAGTGAAAAGCTGTGCGTTTGTAAGAAACAAATCCATCAAGATGTTTTTAACTTTAAACCGTTGCTTTTGTTGCTTCCACAGTATTTTTTATCTAATATCTCTTATTTCTCTCTTTCAACTTATTGTTTAATCAGACCCAAAAGTTAACAGTTTTTTTAATAAACCTGGATTAAAAATGCATTCATTTCTGAGATAATGTTAGCATACAACCATTTGAAACATTCATTTTTGCATAATACACAGTTTTGCATGCTTTTTTAAAAAGTAGTATGCTGTAAGCAGTGCACAAGTATTCCATTCCTTACATAGTCTTAGAATTGTATTTATTAATGTGTTTAATGTAGTTGAATCACTTCTCCTCATCAGATTCACATTCATTGCTTGAGCTGCTATAACTTTCAAAACCATATGGGGGCAATATTGTCTCTTTGGAAACCCAGGTGAAAAACAAGTGCACTTCCATAATGTACTTAAAGTGCTCTATTTCTGCGCAGTAATTTTGTACTTAATATACTAAAAAGGATCCTTTAGTACTTCTTAAGATAAACTTAAGATCATCTAAGTGTACTCAACTGTGCTATTTTGAGACACCGTGAATATGAACTAAAATGCGCTTTTAACATGCTATCTTTGTATTTAAAAAATGTATTTAGCTACCACTTGCAGTACATTTGAACCCATCTTTCATTCACTAGTACACTCAAGTGTACTACAAGTGGAAACTAAATACATTTACAAAGATAGTATGTTAAAAGCGCATTTTAGTTCATATTCATAGTGTCTCAAAATAGCACAGTTGAGTACACAGATGATCTTAAGTTTATCTTAAGAAGTACTAAAGGATCATTTTTAGTATATTAAGTACAGAATTAGTGCGTGAAAATAGAGCACTTTAAGTACATTATTGAAGTGTACTTGTTTTTCACCTGGGAAGTCAAATGTACCAAATATTACACCTGTCTGGTTCATCCTAATGTGATTTAACGGTTGACTCAAACACTGCAAGCACTTGAATAACCTCTAAATGCTAAATAATTATAAAGGTGCCAAGAAAAAAGGTGTTTCTTTTTTTAACAGTATATCAATCAAGCACCAAAGTGAAGGAGATATTCTTTTCCTCAATCTTGTTGATTTGGTAACACTTTTAGAGCTAATTGCAGCCGCTGAGGTGTAATGAATTTGACAGAGTACAAAACATAATATAATAGCGATGCAGAATGCATAAAGATCAGTTTGATTGGTATTTTTAAATCTGAATGTATCATATGATAATTGATCAGCTGTGTGTGATGGGAAGCATTTCCTGTCATTGGGATTCTAGCATAGCAGACATTCTTCCCTTGAAGTTCACAGATGGGTGTGAGAAATTCTTGATGATACTACTGTTGAAATAAACCTAAGAACGAGCTCTAACTACAGTCACCAGAGCTCTGCTGCTTTAACAAAATGTCAAGTGTTTGCTTTAAAAATCCTTGAGATCTAAGCAGATCAATAGGCAATTATACAACTCATTCATGAAGAAAAATAAGGTACAAAAAAGGAACAGTTCAGAATGCTATAATTGATTTAAAAAATCAAGACCACCAGCCCTTGTGTGAACTGCTACAATTGGCTGTGAACAAATTCAAATTGCACTGTGGGGTTAATCTTCTGTGAAGAGCGGGTCAGTGAGAAAACTCTGAGCAACTTTGCCGTGGTCTAAGTGCAGCCATGATTAAGTGTGACTGGTAAAGAGTAGTTCTCTGAGAGCTTGATAAGAATGTTTTAGTCTCTTGCTGAAATATAGCCTGGCTGCGGTCTTCAAAGGTGATTGGTTGACATTTGCTAAATGTTACTTCATTAGAGAAACACACTCAACTCACTGACTTGTTAGCAAGTCTCTTTCCTCTAACATTTAATGCTAATTTATTCAGTGCTAACATTATTGCATCTGCAATTGAGACAGTTCAATAGCCTACTTGAGTAACCCTTTTTAATATGTTATATATGCTTCAGCTGCATTTATGCTGCATTTAGTCACCAATTGTTAGTTCGATTCCCAGGACTACAACTTTTTTTTTTTCATAATACACTCATAAATTTTAATATAATTTAATATAAAATTAATTGGACACATTTATTATGTATAATGTTACATATTTAATTATTGTTAGTATTTTACTGATAATTGTAATTTGTTTATATATATATATATATATATATATATATATATATATATATATATATATATATATATATATATTTCTGTCATGACAACTCTCGGAGGGATTGGCATGGTAATGTACATGACAATGTTAATGTATTTGGTCTTGGCGGAATAGATCTGCTACGCAGCTGCGGCAGAGCAGGTACCGAGACTTGCTACTTGCTACCTATCAGACTTTGCCATCTAGAGTTTCATGCCAGAACTCTGTATATACTGTATATATATATATATATATATATATATATATACCTGTGTACATATATATTACATTTGTAGTGATTTATTTATAAGTAATAAGTAACTTGTATTAAATAACTTTTTTCCCAATAATAATAATAAAATATATTAATAATAATAAAAAATATTAATTATATATTTAATACAGTTTTTTAAAGAAATATACAAAAGCCTTCATTTTAATAAAATAATATAAATAAAATAATTTAATATCTTAATAATATTAGAAATATTAATGTCACGAATCTGGTCTGTGGTTTTCCGTCTGCTCACCACCAGATGTTGCCTTCCAGTTACATTGACTCTCACACTACACAAACTGTTGCATGTCACCCTACATTTCCCATCATCCATTGCACTGATTACACACACAGCTGCAACCAACCAAACACACTTTATAAACCATGGACTTCCTCTTCCTGATTGCAGAGTATTATCTGTGTTTATCACTCTCCTAGTGATAGCAACTTTACGGAGCCATTCCGTGTTTCCTGAGTTTAAGTCTAGTCTGTCCTGTTTTTTAACTGTTTAACCTGTGTCTTGATTCTAGCCTGGTTTACCTCACCCTGTCTGATCTCTGCCTGCCCTGGAGCTTATAGCCTGTATTGGATTTACCCTTTGTCTTGCTGTTCCGGACTGTGTTTGCACCTCGCCTGGACTATTTCCCGTTTGTGGATTTCCCGTTTGTCTCGCCCTCAGGATTAAGTTTGCCATCGACTGACTCACGCCAGTCTTTGGAATACTCTTTTGTCTAGCCCTGTTCAACCTTGTTTGCCAGTGTCGATCCTAGCCTGTTATGACCACGTCTCTGTTTAATAAAAGATTGCGCATATGGATCCGCATGCCTCTCGTATCATTTGCCCCATTACAATTAACATATTTAATAATTTTTTTTAATGATATATACAAGAGCCTTTTTTTTTTTTTTTTTTTTTTTTTTTTTTACACATAACACAACATAGCATCCAAAATATAACAAAACTAAACAACAGACACATACTCAACATCTCAAGGTCCAATCAAAAGGGAGGGAGAGAGGGAAGGACAACAAGAACAAAAAATCCTTGATACAATCACGTGTATCTAACAAAAAACACTGGCAAGCATCAATGGTCGAAGGCACTGGCCCCGCGCCGTTGTACATTCACACGTCACTATTTGCAGGAGGCTACGGATCCAATATGTTTTTCTACACATGTGTGGTGTAAACCAGTTCTGTATTATTGTCTTCTTCGCAGCTGTAGAACCAGCAAATAACATTTTCTTTTGCATTGAACTAATACAGAGACCAGAATCATCATAAAGAAGACACAAACTTGGGTTAACAGACCAATCAATTCGCAGTAATGATGACAAAACCAGGTTTACATGTGTCCATAGACTGATGACGACAGGACATTCCCAAAACATATGCAGAAAAGTGCCTGATGATGTAGTGTTACATATACGGCAGTTCAAATTTGACTGTAGTTTCATTTTAAATCTTTTGTAAGGAGTTATGTATGCTCTATGAATGACTTTGAAGTGAATAAGACGATGAGCCAGATTTTTAGATGTTAAACTGAGATTAGACCACACTCTCTCCCAGTCGACAGATAAATTAAGGTCAGATAATTCCCTATTCCAAATAGTTTTAATAGAAAGAGGTTTTGTAATGCAATCAATAATTTTATTATATATTAAGGAAACAGATGGCCGACCAGCAGATGGTGCAATCCAGACCATAGGATAAGTGGAAATAGAAGATGCCCATGGAACGCCATACGCTTTGAGAGCAGAACGTAATTGAAGAAAGACAAAATATGCGGATGCTGGTAGACAAAATTTGGTTCTTAATGTCTGAAATGAACAGAGGCCCTGGTTATCATATATATCACCGCACGTGTTTACACCTAAAGAAGACCAAGAGGGTTGGACAAATGGACGATTTCCGCATACAAAATTTAAATTGTGCCATAAAGGAGTACTGTTACAAAATTTGAAGGGTCCACCTATCCGACGTTCAACCGTTTTCCAGATTTTAATAGAGTTAGCCACAATCGGACCAAATTTATAATTATCCCCTTTTTTTCCTGTGCCAGTAAATAAAATATCTTGAAGTCTATTTGGTTTAACCTTGTCAGCTTCAATCACCCTCCATGAAACTGTAGATTGAGGATCAACCCAATTATGAAGAGCTTTAAGCTGGAACGACCAATAATATAATTCAAAATTTGGTACAGCCAGTCCTCCTGCGCTATTAGGATGTTGTAATGTGGTAAGTTTAATTCTGGGACATTTATCATTCCAGATAAACTTAGAAATTATGGAGTTGATCTCCTTAAAGTAACCTGGAGGGGGAGAAAGTGGTAGCATAAAGAAAAAAAATTAAATCGAGGTAACAAATTCATCTTAACAGTGGAGATTCTTCCTTGGAGAGAGACTTTAAGATTCTTCCATCTTTGAATATCATTTTTGACCTTAACTAAAATGTTATTAAAATTGTCTCTGGCAAACTTATGAATGTTTTTATATATGGTAATGCCCAAATAGATGAAAGATTCCTTAATAGGGATAAATGAGGGAATAGAAGAATTAACCTTAACATTGTTAATTGGCATTAAAGCAGATTTGCTCCAATTTATTTTATATCCTGATAGGCTACTAAAATGATCAAATTCCTTAATTATACTAGAGACTGAAACATCAAAGTGGTCTAAATATAGAATAATATCATCAGCGTATTATGAAATACTATGATTATGATCATGAATCTTAATCGATACTTCAGATTTCCTGATGCCTTGCGCTAAGGGTTCAAGAGATAGACAAAACAATAAGGGGGAAAGCGGACACCCCTGCCTCGTTCCCCGCTGTAAAGGGAATGAGGGGCAAATAATATTACCAGTTATGACTGATGCTGCAGGTGAGTGGTATAATGTCTTAATCATAGAAATGAAGTGTTCACCGAAGCCGAAACATTGCAGAACTGCCCACATATAATTCCACTCTAGCCTGTCAAAGGCTTTTTCTGCATCAAGTGAAAAGATCGCACAAGGGGTTGGGTGGGAGTCCGCAAAGTCAAGAATATGAAGGAGTCGATGCATATTGTCAGATGCATTGCTCCCCTTGATGAAACCAGTTTGGTCCTCCTTGATCAGACTATGAATTACCTTCTCCATACGAGAAGCAAAAACTTTAGCATAGATTTTTAGATCACATGGGATAAGCGAAATCGGTCTGTAGCTGGAACAATCTAATGGATCTTTCCCTTTTTTAAGAAGTAATGAAATCAGTGAAGTTTTTTGATCTCTATGAAATACCCCATGTTCAATTGCAAAATTAAATGAGTTAAGCATAAGTATCCCTACCAAATCCCAAATTTCTAAATATAATTCAGGGGGGAGACCATCTAGACCCGGCGATTTGCCCTTTTGAAGGCTTTTTAGAGAGACGTGGAGTTCCTCCAAACTTAATGGGGCCTCCAAAGATTCTTTATCTATCTGTGAGATCTGAGGCAGTTCCAATTTATCTAAATACTGCTTACAAATTGGTTCATCAAAATCTGTTTCGGCTTTATACAGATTTGTGTAAAAACCTTTAAATATGTCATTAATTGCCACAGGATTCGTGGTGACCTGATCATCCGATGATTTTATTGCGCTAATATATGCCTTAGACTCGCATTCTTTCAACCTAAGGGCCAATAAATGACTAGGTCTCTCTGATTCGAAATAATATTTTTGCCTAGTCCTATGTAAAATAAATTCTGCCTTTGAGTGTGAAATTAAATCATATTCTTATTTTAAAGAGGACAGCTGTGTAGCCTGTTGCTCAGTAAAATGTTGTTTTTGTAGGTTTTGTAATGATTGGATTTTATTTTCTAATTGTGTAAACTGGTGTGTTTTCGCTTTGGCAAGAGTAGAAGAGAAAGATATACAGAAACCTCGTATAGCACACTTAGTCGTTTCCCACAGTATTTGAGGATCCACATCAGAGGGCATATTAATTTCAAGAAATTCCTTAATATATTATTTTAGAGAAGTAATGAAAGTCTGATTACTTAATAATGATATGTTAAAGCGCCATCGTGGGGACTTGGCTTTAACATCGGAAAGAGGAACACTGCACAACACAGCTGAATGATCAGATAATAAAATTGGTAATATAGAGATGGAGGAATTAGATGAAATTAAAGATGGGCTGAGAAATATGTAGTCTATCCTAGAGAAAGTCTTGTGTCTATTAGAAAAAAAAGTGAAGTCCTTAGCTTTAGTATTCTGAATTCTCCAAAGATCGATTAAGTTAAGCTCAGTGATAAATTTATTCAGCAATTTAGAGGATGGATTGGCTGTTGTATCAGATTGAGATTTATCTAAAGCAGGATTTATGACAGCATTAAAATCACTACCCACCACTAGAGGGCAATCAATCTCCTCAAGTAGAGTTTTGGAAATCTGTGTAAGGAATGCACTGTCTGTCTCATTCGGACCATAAATAGAGACCAATGTTAACCTATTATTATATATCTTGCATCGGATAAAAACAAATCTACCCTTCTCATCACTACCAAGGTTTTCAATCGTTAAATTTAACTTCCGGTTAACAAGGATAAGCACCCCCTTAGTTTTATTTTGAGCGCTGGAAAAAGCTGCTATTTTATAATACTTATTCTGGAAACGTGCCACGTCAGATTGTTTTAAATGTGTCTCTTGAATTAGGGCACAGGAAATAGATTTACGGTGTAAATATTCTAACACACGGGTTCGTTTAACAGCAGAATTTAAACCATTCACATTCAGTGATAAAATATTTAGAGTATGCATTGAATATTCATAATCCCAAGATTGTATTCAATAAATGAAAAAAAACAGAAGCACCTCCATTTTGTAAATAGCATGTAAACGCTGATGTGCATTTTAGATACCAAACCTCCTAGATGAAAAATCCCTTTAGAAATAAGGTAAATTAATAAAAGTATAAATGTCTGTTGTAAAACATAAAAACATGAACAACCGACAACCATAAACAAGGAACAATTCAGACCGCACATTACCGAGAACATAGGTCTGACTGAGCAACAAAAAATAGTGATGGTTCGTGACCGATCCACTCCAACGCAAGACATGTCTCCCGAAAGGCTCACACAGCCGAATTTTTTTATTTTTTTTATTAAACCTACTCTCCATTAGTCCCCTCCAAAAGAAAAAAAAAGGAGTGTCAGCCTTACCAGCAACGAGATCGTTGTACCGGATATATAGGGACAATATCCCAGTAGGAGAGAGGGGAGAACAAAAAGCAAAAAACAGGTCTAGCAAGTGTCCATGTCCATCCTGCCACCATCCCCCCCTGGGCAGCTAGGACCATGTCCATCCCGGCCATCAAGCTCCTCCTGCCAGGCAGGAGAGACAGCGGCTGCTGATCCCCCGCTGCCTCCCCGCAGAGCATCGGCATACGTCTGCTGCTGAGACAGGGAGCTGATAAAATCCTCCGCTTTCTGAGGGGAATCAAAGCTTTTCTGTTCCCCTTTGTGCCTAGATGAGGAAGGGCTGGAGACCAAGCGCTGTCATCTTCTTCAAAACCGGATTAAATGCCTTTCTCCTGATCGCTGTAGCTGGACTAAAGTCGGGAAAAAATAGAAGTGTGACATTGTCCTGTGCGCATTTCACCGGATAAGCCTGCCTGGCACCTTTCAGGATTTCCGATCTGTCATGCCATCTTAGTACACGGAAGATGAGAGTGCGCGGCCGATCGGAGCCCCTCCCTCCGTCATACACGCGGTGCGCCCGGTCAATCTCAATGTCACGGCCCCTCAAGGAAGGAATCCACTTGGAAAGTGGACTCTGAGGAAACCAGCTGCATTGGTACCCTCCGCTCCCTCTGGCAGCCCCACCAGACGAACATTGTTCCTCCTGCCCCTATCTTCAATATCCGTCATCTTCTCGGTGAGTCGCTCCAGCTTATTTCTTAAGTCCGTGACTGCCCTTCTATCCTCAAGTACATCCGCCTGAACAGAATCAATGCGGTCACGTGTCTGCTTCGCCGTGGTAACTATGGCCTCAAACTCCTCTCTTAGCTCTTTAACAGACTTGTTGGTCGCTTGTATGTCCTCACGCAGTTCGCGTAATGCTGGAATCAGCATCGACTCCATCGCATCTCTTACTGCCGAATTCACAACCAAATTCAAAGTGCTTTGCTGTTCTTTAAGTGCTAGCTTAACACCGTTAGCAATAGCATCGTCGAGGTTCTCTCTGGAGATGGTGGAATCTCTGAATTTTTTCTTCATTGGCGATTGCTCAATCTCTCTTTTCCGATCCCCTTTGTCTGCCGAAGCACTCATGATGGGTCCAATGCGGAGTGGTTTAAACTTTACTGACATGATCACACAATATGTGGCAAAGTGAGCAGAGCGAAAGACTAAGCCTGCATCGCCATAGAAGGGTCACGTGATCCCCTCACACAAGAGCCTTTTTAATGAAACATTTATAAATATTATAATAGTTCAATATAAATTAATAACTCATTTAATATTTATGATGTTATAGATTTTATTTTGTTAGTAAATTAATATATATATATATATATATATATATATATATATATATATATATATATATATACAGTATATATATTGTGGCGGGAGGAGCAAACGACAGACACAGTGGGTGTGGCGTCAGGCCTCGGAGAGGCTTTTATTCAACAGAAATAATAAAACAGTGTCCAAAGGGAAGAAAGTGTCCAAAATAAACAGGGGATCTGGTGTCCTCGTCGTGCTCCGGGGTTCGTGACGGGAAGGCAGTGTTCGAGAAGGAAGGGTCCAGGTAAGGGGCGGAGTCCGGCGGCCGCACGCGCTCCCCTCTCGGGTCCGGAGCGCGAGGGGCGACGGCTTCTTTTAGCGGCTTCATCCTCCTTCGGCCCACGGCACTTCCGGGGATTATACGGCCCGGCATCCTGGCCCGTCAGCCGTGTCACGGGTGCGGCACTTGCTCCCTCAATGCTCCCTTCCTGGACCCACGAGGACACCAGCATGCATGCACGGAGAAGAGACCGGTCTCTCGAGGAGAGGCGCACTCGGCATATAACAGCGGCGGTGATGAGGCTCCATTCACTTCAGGTGTGCCTCATCACACGCCGCCAGACCTGGCTGTATTCAGCGCCCCTCCTCTCTCACACACCCACTCCCGTTGGGAGCCTGGTGAAGGGCGGCGATTAAGGGACGGGGAGATGCTGATCATTAGGGGGGAGGCAGCCGACTCGTCACAATATATATATATATATATATATATATACAGTGCCCTCCACTAATATTGGCACCCTTGATAAATATGAGCAAAGGCAGCTGTGAAAATAAATCGGCATTGTTTATCCTTTTGATCTTTCCCTCAAAAAATTTACAAAATTCTAACCTATCATTGAAGTAAAACAATTGAAAGTGGGGAGAAAATCTCATGATGAAATAAATGTTTTTCTCCAATGGATGTTGGCCACAATTATTGGCACCCCTAGAAATTCTTGAGTAAAATATCTCTGAAGTATATTCCATTCATATTTAAATTTTTTAGCACACCAGGGTGACTAGGAGCATGAAATTGTCCAGCCATGACTTCCTGTTCCACAGGATTATAAATATGAGGAACACAAAGACCAAATTCCCTTAATCATCCATCACAATGAGAAAAACCAAAGAATATATTTCTGATGTGCAGCAAAAGATAATTGAGCTTCACAAATTAGTGAAGTGGCTTTAAGAAAAGAGCTAGAGCAGTGAAAAATCCCATTTCCACCATCAGGGCAATAATTAAGAATTTCCAATCAACAGAAAATGTTACGAAACTGCCTGGAAGAGGACGTGTGTCTATATCGTCCTAATGCACGGTGAGGAGGAGAGTTTGAGTGGCTAAAGACTCTCCAAGGATCACAGCTGTAGAATTGCAGAATATAGTTGAGTCTCGGGGTCAGAAAACATTAGAAAAAAATTGTCAAACAGCCCCTACATCACCACATGTTGTTTGGGAGGGTTTCAAGAAAAATTCTCCTAGCTCATCCAAAAACAAACTCCAGCATATTCAGTTATCAGACATGACTGTAACTTCAAATGGGAGTGGCTTCTATGGTCAGATGAAACTAAAAAATGAGCTTTTTAGCAGCAAACACTCAAGATGGGTTTGGTGCACACAGGGATAAAAAAGTACTCCATGTGTACAATGAAATATACTGCTGTATTTTTTATGTTGTGGGCCTATTTTTCTGCTGGAGGTCCTGAACATCTTGTTTAGACACATGGCATCATGGATTCTATTAAATACCAACATATAAAAAATCAATAAGTGACTGACCCTGTTAGAAATCTTATAATGGGCCATGTTTGGATCTTCCAACCGGACAATAATCCAAACACAAACCTAAAAAACAACACAAAAATGGGTCACTGAGCACAAAACCAAGCTTCTGCTATGGCCATTCCCGTCCTCTGACCTGAACCCTGTAGAAAATGAGTGAGGTGAACTGAAGAGGAGAAGCACCAACATGGAGCTGTGAATCTGAAGGATCTGGAGAGATTCTGTAAGAAGGAATGGTCTCTGATCTCTTATCAGGTGTTCTCCAAACTCTTCAGGCATTATAGGAGAAAACTCAGCGCTGTTACCCTGGGAAAAGGACATTGCAATAATTGGGTGCCAATAATTGTGGCCAACATGAACTAGAGAAAGTATTTCTTACACAATGAGATTTCCCCCCATTTTCAATTGTTTTACTTCAATGATAGGTTGGAATTTTGTGAATTTTTGGAATGAAAGATAAAAAGGATAAACAATGCAGATATATTTTCACAGCCGCCTTTGCTCATATTTATCAAGGGTGCCAATATTAGTGGAGGGCACTGTATATACAGTATCTCACAAAAGTGAGTACACCCCTCACATTTCAGCAAAAATTTTAGTATAATTTCTCGAGAGACAATACTACACAAATGAAACTTGGATATATTTTAGAGTAGTCAATGTGCAGCTTGTATAGAAGTACAAATTTACTGTCCTCTAAATATAACTCGACATAAAACCATTATTGTCCAAATAACTGGCAACAAAAATGAGTACATCCTAAGTGAACATGTCAAAACTGTGTCCAAAGTGTCAATATTTTGTAGGGGCACCATTGTTATCTAGCACTGCCTTAATCCTCCTGGGCATGGAATTCACCAGAGCTGCAGAGGTTGTTGCTGGCATCCTCCTTCACTCCTCCATAATGACATCACGGAGCTGCTGGATGTTAGACACATGGTGCTTCTCCACCTTCCGCTTGAGGATACCCCACATGTGCTCAATAGGGTTCAGGTCTGGAAACATACTTGGCCACTCCATCACCTTCACCTTCACCTTCAGCAGCAAGGCAGTTGTCATCTTGGCGGTGTGTTTGGGGTGGTTGTTATGTTGGAAAACAGTTTCTGAAGGGAGGGCATCATCTTCTGCTTCAGAATGTCACAGTACATGTTGGAATCCATGTTTCCCTCAATGAACCGCAGCTCCCCAGTACCAGCAGTAGTCATGCAGCCCCAGACCATGATGCTACCACCACTATGCTTGACTGTAGGCAAGGCACAATTTTCTTGGTACTCCTCACCAGGGCGTCACCACACATGCTGGACACCATCTGAGTCAAACAAGTTTACCTTAGACTCATCAGACCACAGGACATGGTTCCAGTAATTCATGCTCTTGGCCAGGTTGTCTTCAGCAAACTGTTTGCAGGCTTTTTTGTGAGCCAGCTTCAGAAGAGGCTTCCTTCTGGGACGACGGCCATGCAAACTGACTTGTTGCAGTGTGTGGCGTATGGTCTGAGCACTGACAAGCTGACCTTCCACTTCTGCAACCTCTAAAGCAATGCTGGCAGCACTCATGCGTCTGTTTTTTGAAGCCAGCTTCTGCACCTGACGCACAGCACAAGGACTCAACTTCTTTGATGGACCCTTGCGAGGCCTGTTCCGAGTGAAACCCGTCTTGGAAAAACTTTGTATGACCCTGGCCACTGTACTGTAACTCAGTTTCAGGCTGTTACCGAACTTCTTATAGCCTAGGCCATCTTTGTGGAGAGCAACAATTCTAATTCTCAAATCCTCAGAGAGTTATTTGCCATGAGGTGCCATGTTGAACATCCAGTGGTCAGTATAAGAGAATTGTACTCAAAGAACCAAATTTTAACTGCTCTAAAACAAGATACACAAATTTGTATGGTCCTGTCAAGCAGACAAAAACATGAACATGATGAATAGGACATGTGGCTTTGCATGGTTAAACGATGTATAGCTGTTATCACTTAGGGTGTACTCCGTTTTGTTGCCAGCTTTTTTGACAATAATGGCTGTATGTTGAGTTATTTTCAGAGGACAGTAAATCTTTACTGCTATACAAGTTGCACATTGACTACTCTAAAATATATCCAAGTTTCATTTCTATAGTATTGTCCCTTCAAAAGATATACTAAATTGATTGCCGAAATGTGAGGGGTGGACTCACTTTTGTGAGCTACTGTATATATATAGTAATATAATAAATGTATAACACTATAAATTAGTAATTAAAAGACTTATATCTAACATTTTATGTTCATTATAAATTACATAAAATATTTTATGATAATAATAATAAAAAAACATAGGCCTATCTTAAAACCACTCTAATTTGCTTTACATAAAAGCATCTGCCCGAGACATGAACATCTACCAAATATTTGGAGCGGGTATGAGCACAGAATTTTCTCACATGCACCTCTAATAATACACAATGATTTAATTGTTTAGGAAACACCCCAGTGTCCCTTCCAACAACATGATGTTCAATATAGTTCTCAGTGTAAAGCAGTCAAGCAATCTTTGGAGGACAGCCATGGGAAAAAGCTCTCTGACTGATAAGAGCAAAGCCTCGCGGCATGTGTGACATTAACATTGATCTGAGAGGGCTGCTTTGTCACCATGGAAACCGGCGCTGAGACGGACTTAAGTTAAACTTTCATGTATTGATGTAGGGAGATTTCCCCACCTTCATTTAAATTTTGATTACAGCGGCTGTTGAAATACTTTGAATTTTGTGTAGAAGAAAAATGAAATTCACTCTATCTGCCTTTTTATTGTTAGCAGAGGAACCTAGCAGGTCCTTTTGGCACTCTTATCGGGGAAGGGCTTTTTTTATACTTCAATAAATATTAATGCAATTACTGGCAGTCACAAGCACAGCACTACAGTCATGTGCAGTGAAAAAGTTCAAAGCTGAAATATACTCGTAAGCCCGGGATGTTTCGTGAAGTTTCGACTGCATATTTTCCGTCACCAAAGAGAATTTCCTTTGTGACCGCTTCATACTGAATGTTTCTGAGGGATTAAGAGCAAGTATGTGGGGAATTTTTCAGCTTTTCTGTGGTAATTTGAATTTTGATCAAATGTATGGTCATTGCCGTGTAATTCCGTTGACGGAATCCTTCAGCTTATGGAAACAATTCACCTACGGAGGTTAAATGGAAGACAGAACGGATGAACATTTCTGGAGGGGCTAAATGCGAAATGAGGAACATAAAAAAAATTCAATTTAAAGTTGGTTGTATAAATCTTGAAGGCTGTGCAACTTTTCTTAAGACTCAGCAGAACTCCTAATGTATCTTAACTGATAAGGGCACATTTATAAAAGCCCAGGTTCAGTCTATGAAGATGTTTCCTTTTATCATTTTTATGCCTGTGTCACACTGACAGTTTTGCACGACGGACGTATTCAAGATTATTAAAATCAGATGTAGCGCTCCTTGTAATTTGTTTACTTTTGGAAAATATTATTATTTAGTTCTGTTGTGCTTCTGGTTGCATTTTATCGTGCGTGACTGCTGACGCACAAACTTTTAAATGCTTATTCCATCGCTCTCTTCTTTAATTCCACCTCTGCTTAGTAAACGTCTCTGACAGTGCTGCCTGATTCAGGCAGCCGGGGCTGTCGTTTGGAAGAGCTTGAGGGCTCGGGGGACTGCAGTTTGTGTATGCCACTGATTAGAGGCTTTGTGGAGGTGCTTACCAGCCCCATGTTCCTCTCAAAGCCAAAGAAGCCTGTTGCACAATGAAAGTCAAGGTGGCTGAGGAGGCCTCGGGGGAGCTGGTTGACAGGCTGGGAAAATGGCAGTGGATGGATGTAAGCTGAGGGAACAGCATAGCGGTGCGGTAACTGCTGACCTGCTTCAATGTTTGTTTTGGAGATGCCTGAAGCTATGGCTTGTGATGAGTCTCTCTACTATATATAGTCCTTAAAGTCCAAACTTGTTTCTGGAGGGCCACTGTCCAGCACAGTGTCGATCCAACCCTAATTAAACCCAGCTGAACTAGCTATATAGTCAAGGTCTTCAGACTCACTAAAAACTTCCAGGCTAAACTCTGCAGGACAGTGGCCCTCCACGAGCAGAATTAGACGCCCTTGCCTTAAAGCAATAGTTCACCCCAACATGAAAATTCGGACATAATTTAATGCCATTCCAAATGAGCTGATTTTCTTATGTGAAGTGAAAATGAAAAGTTTACCTGAATTTTGGTGCAGCTCTTTTGGATACAGTTCAAATAAATGGTTGGCTGTAAATATCAAAGTTATGTTTAGTTAGTTTCATTGTCATGAACATTTAGTTTGTTTCTCATCACTTACCTGTTTCTTTTTTTCTAGTTTCCCACCAGTCATCATTTTCCATGGACACTCATTAATCATCACAGCTGTTTGTTGTTTAAGTTATTTTCTAGCTTCAGTTTAATATTTCGTAAATTTCAAGATTTTAGTGCTGGCAAAGTTAATGCACTAACTGATATTATCTACAAATGTTTAATAGCATTACATTTATCAGTCTATTTTCTGTATTTGTTAGTAATTATGATTTTTTATTTATTTGTACATTTTAGAGAATGTATTAGAATATCACTAGTCTTGTTTAATGCAGGGAGGTTGTAAATAAATTTATTGTAAATAAATATTTTATAATATTAGTATAATATATAGCCAATTATAAAATCTAAAATATAGCTAAAATGTTAATCCAACAGAAGTAAAAAAAAAAAAAAAACATTTTATTTTAGTTAGTTTTGGAGTTATGAAAATGTTTTTTTTTTTGTTTGTTTTTTTGTTTTTTTTTACCAAAAATGTTGTCATTTAGTGTTTGACAAAACACTGCATCAGTGATGCCAAAGGACATTGTTATTATTATCTCATAACTGCATGATGTAGAGAATTTGAAAATGTTCATATTAAAATCACACAAAGGACTATCCATTTAACTCTTTTTAGACCATGTTTTTGGAAATCACCACATTTACATTTTTTTTTTCTCTACCGATGACTGACCTTGTACAACACTTTAACAAGCCTCCCTCTCTGCCTCTCACTCTTGCTTGAAGCAAATTGCAGAGGTGCAAAGGTCTAAATGTTCACAGATGGCTAACACATGCTAAAAATCCTCGGCTGATGAGCACAGTCATTGAATGAAAACAGTTATGTGTGTTTAATCAGTGGCACTTATCTTTTTTTTTTTCTTGTCCTGTTGAGCCAAATCATCATGTCCAAAACTGCAAATGCATTAACTGTCTTTGTATCAGGAATGCAGGTGCAGGCTCACAGTCTGCCTCTCAGGAGACCAAACAATCAAAGGCACTCAGGGAATGGATTGCACACTGTCAAAGATAGCCGTGTATTACGGTAATGTAAACAACAAAATTGCAGGTTCCTGAGTGAGTGATGCAAATGGTGTGGAATTCTGTTATAATATGCAAAACAAAGGCTTGGAAAACTATAATAAAACTGTCAGAAATATCTAAGCTTCCACTGCCTTGCCTGGCAATTAGCATGACTATTGCATATGCCAACTTCTGGAATCTGATTTCACCCTTTGTTTGCGAGGCTAAGAATGGGAACATGCTCATCAGATCCCCCTTGAAAAAAATAGTACTCAAAATCTGTTTCTTTCTTGCTTTCTTGTTATCATATTTGGTTGCTTTTGTTCTGAATTCATCAGAAATGCTTTCGTAGACCTAAACCAAATTTTAGTGGAGGATAAACTGCTGTTAAGTTTCAGTATGGCAGTATCGTGTCGAGGCTGCAACGAACACTCTGACATCGGTAAAACAATGCAATTTAATTTATCAGGCATTTCCATATATTTTTTTTCCAGATTATTCATCATGAAAAAATGGTTTTTGACATGATTTTGCAATGCACCTTAATCCATTTGATCCATTATGAAAAATGTGTAACTTATGAGATACATAGAGTGGCATTTAGAGTGCTATTTTGCATTGGATTAAAACAAGCATAAACAAGATCATATCATTTATTGACATTATAAAGCACTTTCTGTCCTCTATTTTTAACTGGATTGGCCGGGCAGCATTTTAAGATATACAGTAGGGGCTGTTCACGTAAATATTTAATTATTTATTTATTTATTTATTTTTAACACAACTTTCATCTTTGACCGTTCCGCTTTTTTGCAGCATCTTGCGCATGACAAAAACGACACGCTTAAAAAAATATATAGCCTTGAGTAGCCTACTTTTGTGTTTGTTTGTTTTCTCCCCATGTGCAATGGCCATCTGTGTCTTGCGTTTTTAAACGCAAAAGTGCTTTGCGTGAACCGGCCATATTTCCTGGCAATGCTGGAACTTTTCATTGTTTGTATCGCTCTGCTTGTCAGCATCAGAACATCACATCATCATGGTCACTCTTACAGACCATCAGTCTGAAGGTCTGGCTATGCATCTTAGCGTTACAGACTGGCCGTCACTAATAATTATTTTAATTTTTATTGCACAGACTTCTCTCTGAATTGTTCTACTGGTTACATTGTTACGCCAGTAGGTGGCAATAAGATACTATCTTTATGAGTGAGTCATTTAGTCATTTACTGAACCAATTCATTCATAAGACACTTTTCTTACATTGCTATATGTACACAATCCCACAAAAGACTCAGAAATATATGTATGTTTACATGCTCATGCACCACTACAAATCATCTTATACTGTTCCCCAGCCAGCTGCTTGACTCACAATGTTTCTCTCTGCACATGTACAGTATTTATGTGAAGCATTCGCATAGTTTGTATTTTTTATCTTTATCTTAGTTGTATAGGGTAAACATTTATATATAGTAAACTTAGTCAACATCTGTCAGTAGGTTAGTCTGTGTATAGGTTTATAGTGTTTTACTTCATTGTTGTATGTCTGTATTTATGTAGCACCGTGGTCCTGTGAGGCACGACATTTCGTTCCACTGCATTGTACACTGATTCATTTAGGAACACTACAACACTGAATCAACAGGTGAATCAACTTTTTGGAACTACTAAGCAAAAAATACACAAAGTAAGTGGGAATATTGTGTTTAAAATGTGAATGATTCAATATTAACTTCCTGATTATTGAACTGTTGTATTTTTGCAAAATAACATGCGCAGTCATGCTTTTGGTCTGAATATCATGTCTGCATTTATCTGCTGCTCATAAGGCTGCTAATATTGCTTAAATATACTGACTCCTTGCTAACAGAATTGTCGAACACTCCAATCGAGCTTCAGTGATATTCAGTAGGCCTACAGCCGCACTCTTGCTCATGTGACAGTGCTAAAGATAACATTGTTATGACATTAAATTAAATATTCTCAAGTGATGACTATTTTAACATGATCATAAATGTGAGGGACAGCAGAGATGTTTCACAACATAATCCTTAATCTCATAAATCCCGGTTTATCAAATTCACCTCCATCCAAAAATAAACTCTTTTGTCTGAAAGTGGTGAGTATCATTCATTTGTGTCCAAGCTTGGTCGAAATGCATAACAGATTACATATCTGTGTGATTCATCCTATCATCTTGTCTTTGGCTCATAAAGAACTGATCTCGTTCGATCCATAAAACCCCAGCTTGGCTTATGACTCTTGAAATCATTTTCCACTCGTTCTCAGAAAGTTTTCATATTTTATCTTCTGTCGGAACGTTTAATGTGTCATTTTGCTCTCCGAGAGAGGAGTGCGTGTAGTCATTTGCATGGTAATGTGTTGCAGGGGCCACGCTGGCAGTGTGAATGAGTGGGCGGCCCTGTGTTAGCTTCAGCGTCGGGCTCTTCTCATTTCCTGTCAGGCAGGGAGAGAGAGGACACCAGCCATCAGTTGTCATCATCTGAGAGCAAGATTAGAGATCAGATGGCCACAGGCTTGGTTCAGCGATGTTTTTTTTTCTCAGTCTTTCTCTTTCATGTCTCCACAGGGAATCCACAGTCTGGTGTGACGACACATGGTTATTTGATGTAATTATGAAACTGTCACTTTGAACAGTCTGAACTTTATTCCATTCATCTCCCAGATCAGATTGTAAAGCTTCATCAGAACTGACATACACACAGAGTCACTGAAGAGAAATGTTTAACAGAACTTTAACAGCAATGAACAAATCTTGATATTCTTTCATTTGTCAATGACTTTTAAGAGGAAACCTTGAAAGACGCATTGTGTTGCTGTGACCAGGAAGTCCCATTATGAAATCTTACCAAAGCAAGTAGGTTGAAGATATGTTATGTCTTTACATACAGTATTTAGACATTGCTGTTTCATAGCTCAGGATATTAATACTCTAAAACACATTTTTGAAACAAAATGGCTCCTCTCAATATTCAAAATAAAGTTTGATGATATTGTAGTCAATAATGTGCAACACTGTTAACATCTCAAAAATATTGTTGGGTTTCATAATGGGTGTTCTGGATTTCTAAATGTGTTCAGCCTGTGCATTAATGCAACCACTCATAATTATTGCCATTTTATCCTACAAGTGACTCTTTTTGTAAGTTACATCATTACACCAGTAGGTAATGATTTCTTTAAAAACAGGGATTCATTTAATAAACAAACAAGTGACTACCCTAGTAAAAATGTAATATATTTAAAATACATTTATTTGTTCTAAAACATAAAAAGTGCAACGTGATTCTTTTTATGAAAGAGTCATTGAATCAATCACAAAACCATTTTTGCTGATTAATTTAGGAGCGTTTTAACGAGTAGTCATTTGAGAGTACTGTGGACTTTTTCCTCAAGACTTCAATAATTCTTCTTTGACATGACAATTTTTAATTTTGACAATTAATCATTTTGCTGTCTAGAAAAAAACAACTGACACACTAAATAGATCTTAAAAAGATATCCATTCTTCAGTTGACCTGTCACAATCTGCCACAGTTCTGATTGCAAAGTTTCTATAAATGATCAGTGTGAAACAAACTGTTCTTTAGCCATTGCTGTGAAGGCAGATTGCTCTCTGCTATTACACTGGCATTGAGACTCAGTCTTTATTGATTCTCTCTTAGAAAAAGTTTCTTGCTTGTCGCATTGAACCACAAACTCCATGCCAGACAGCACTGCTGGAAAATTGAAACAGTGTATTGCACTGCGTTTTGGTATTTGATGCCGTGTCACTTTCAATGTCGTGGTTTCATTATCCTCTGTCACATCTTAAGGTATCCTCTTCAGACGCGCACCTCGTAAACTGCTGAATGTGAAATTAGACTCCATTCGTCAGTTGACACTATAAACATTTTATTTAGCTTTGGCTTTGATTCCAAGATGTGCTGCAGCACTCAGACACGAGGTCTGATCATAAATCTGCTCGACGCATATGCCCTGCACGCTGCAACAGCATTTTATGGAAAGCCTGTCTCACAATCGCAATGTTTTCTGAGAATGACCTTATTGGTCAATAGAGGAGCCCACACAGGCTACGGCCTTCTTCCACATGACCTCTTTATCCCTGTGAGGGCTTTCTTTACTCGGTTATACCCACACTGTTACTGCAGGTGTTTTTGAGACTGATTATCTCTATTGTTCTTTTAATATGCTACTCTGAGCTTTATCGTTTGTGAATAAAGCTGATTGGCTTCAAATGAGCGATTTCATACTGTAATTAG
Organism: Aspiorhynchus laticeps; assembly: GCA_023376895.1. Taxonomy (NCBI): domain Eukaryota; kingdom Metazoa; phylum Chordata; class Actinopteri; order Cypriniformes; family Cyprinidae; genus Aspiorhynchus; species Aspiorhynchus laticeps. The sequence goes on along the minus strand of CM041810.1, from coordinate 21,760,721 downwards.
AAGTTGTTACTGCCATTTAGATGTTTTTCGTACTGAATTATTTACAGATAAATAAGGGATAATGTACAGTCATCTGTGCAGAATACAACCCAAGTTCCGGAATTGTTGGGACGTTTTTAAAATTTGAATAAAATGAAAACTAAAATAATTTCAAATCACATGAACTAATATTTTATTTGCAATAGAACATAGATAACATAAATGTTTAAACAGAAATTTTTCAATTTTATGCCCAAAATGAGCTCACTTCAAATTTGATGCCTGCTACAGGTCTCAAAATAGTTGGCAAGTTTACCATGGTGTAGCATCTCCTCTTCTTTTCAAAACAGTTTGATGACGTCTGGGCATCGAGGTTATGAGTTTCTGGAGTTTTGTTGTTGGAATTTGGTCCCATTCTTGCCTGATACAGGTTTCCAGCTACTGAAGAGTTTGTGGTCGTCTTTGACATATTTTTCGTTTAATGATGGTCCAAATGTTCTCTATAGGTGAAAGATCTGGACTGCAGGCAGGCCAATTCAGCACCTGGACTCTTCTACCACGAAGCCATGCTGTTGTAATAGCTGCAGTATGTGGTTTAGCATTGTCCTGCTGAAATAGACGTCGTCTGGAGGGGAGCATATGTTGCTCTAAAACCTTTATATACCTTTCAGCATTCATAGTGCCTTCCAAAACATGCAAGCTGCCCATACCATATGCACTTATGCACCCCCATACCATCAGAGATGCTGGCTTTTGAACTGAACGCTGATGACACGCTGGAAGGTCTCCCTACTCTTTAGCCCGGAGGACACAGTGTCCGTGATTTCCAACAAGAATGTCAAATTTGGACTCGTCTTACCATAGAACACTTTTCCACTTTGAAACCATTTTAAAGGAGCCTTGGCCCACAGGACACGACGGCGCTTCTGGACCATGTTCACATATGGCTTCCTTTTTGCATGATAGAGCTTTAGTTGGCATCTGCAGATGGCACGGCGGATTGTGTTTACCGACAGTGGTTTCTGGAAGTATTCCTGGGCCCATTTAGTAATGTCAATGACAAAATCATGCCAATGAGTGATGCAGTGTCGTCTGAGGGCCCGAAGACCATGGGCATCAAACAAAGGTCTTCGGCCATGTCCCTTACACACAGAGATTTCTCCAGTTTCTCTGAATCTTTTGATGATGTTATGCACTGTAGATGATGAGGTTTGCAAAGCCTTTGCAATTTGATGTTGAGGAACGTTGTTTTTAAAGTATTCCACAATCTTTTTACGCACTCTTTCACAGATTGGAGAGCCTCTGCCCATCTTTACTTCTGAGAGACTCTGCCTCTCTAAGACATCCCTTTTATAGCTAATCATGTTACAGACCTGATGTCAATTAACTTAATTACATGTATGCATTTAGCAGACGCTTTTATCCAAAGCGATTCAAGTTACAGTTTTTTAATTTTTATCAGCTCTTGCTTTCCCTGGGAATCAAACCCATGATCTTGGCGTTGCTAGTGCCATGCTCTACTATTTGAGCTACAGGAAAGCTTTTCAGAGCTAAACACTCTCAAAATTGTGGAGATGATAGTGGACTTCAGAAGGAACCCCCTTGCTCTTCCCCCACTCACCATCATGAACAGCACTGTGACTGCAGTGGAGTCATTCAGGTTCCTGGGAACCACCATCTCTCAGGACCTGAAGTGAGACAATCACATTGACTCTATTGCGAAAAAGGCCCAGCAGAGGCTGTATTTCCTCCGCCAGCTAAGGAAGTTCAACCTGCCTCAGGAGCTGCTGATACAGTTCTACTCTGCCATCATCGAGTCTGTCCTATGCTCTTCTATAACTGTTTGGTTTGGTTCAACTACCAAAACAGACATCAGAAGACTACAACGGACAGTCAGGACTGCTGAGAGGATTATCGGTGCCCCTCTGCCCAGCCTCCAAGAACTTTACACCTCCAGAGTGAGGAAAAGGGCTAAGAAAGTCACTCTGGACCCCTCACACCCAGCTCACTCTCTCTTTGTACTGTTGCCCTCTGGCCGGTGCTACAGATCACTGAGCACAAAAACAGTCAGACACAAGAATAGTTTTTTCCCCCAGGCCGTATCTCACCTGAACAACACATAACACACCCCGGTACTGTACATCTGTAAATAACTCATCAAACCTTCATCTGTACATAGGACACATGCACATTCACAGTTCTGTCTATGGACATTTTTCTTTCTGTATATTTTTATTTCTTATTACTATTGTTATTCTTAATTATTGCCTATTCTCTTCATTATTAGCTACCTAGTCTCATGGCATTTATGTACCTGGGTGCACTTTTTAGCGAGACACGAAATACGTACCATTAACTACATATTACTGCAGTTTCAGTTTCCAAAAGAAACAAACACTAGAGGCAGTAAAGCTCCGACACCTTTTACTCCTTTTCACACAAATTTACAGACTTTTGATTAATAAAGCGTATTTTTCACACAATTACTTTAAGAATATCATGTTACGACTTCAAAACAACATTAATATGCTGGGAGATTTGAAAACCGATGCTTTTGAATGTTAGCATCGCACATATCCAGCGTCGTATCTATGGGTTTTCATAGACGGTAGGTTTGTTCGGTAGCTCACCGAGTACGGAGACGTACTTAGGAGGCGAGGAGCTCCGGTTCGAATCCCGTGTAACCACGGTTCGACAAAACAGTTCAAATCTGTGGAAAATGTTCCTGTGGCTCAGTGGTAGAGCATTGCGTTAGCAGCGCAAAAGGTTGTGGGTTCGATTCCCAGGGAACACACATACTGATAAAAAAAAAAAATGTATAGCCTGAATGCACTGTAAGTCGCTTTGGATAAAAGCGTCTGCTAAATGCATAAATGTAAATGTAAATCTGCATATAAGGAAGTTGAAATGGCACGGTTGCATCAACAAATATGTTTTTATACCAGTTATGCATTTGTTAACACTATCGGGTAGGTTTAGGGTTGGGTTTGGTGTAGGGCATATTTCCAACACGATAGAGCATTAACTTTTAGGGACAGACCCCGGATATTTGAATTCTGAACCGCCGCAGTACGTACCTGAAACAACGCAATAAAAACACAGCAATACGTACCTATATCAACATAATAAAAACGTTCCAGGGTTCACGTATTTAACCTGTGTTTTAGCGCCACTCAGTGGACATTTCTTTTTGAAACTGCGGCGAAACGTGCAGTAAACTACGTAAAACGGTGTCACACAGAAAGTACACAGAGGTACATATTTTTATGAGACCAGGTTGATTATTAGTGTTCTTTATTACCTTAATTATATGTTGTCTCTGTTTACACTGTTGTCTGTTTGTACTTTCTGTACTGGACGCTCCTAACACCAAGACAAATTCCTTGTGTGTGCAAACACACTTGGCAATAAAGCTCTTTCTGATTCTGATTCTGATTAATTAGTTGCTAGATGTTCTCCCAGCTGAATCTTTTCAAAATGTCTTGCTTTTTCAGCCCTTTGTTGCCCCCGTGCCAACTTTTTTGAGACCTGTAGCAGGTATCAAATTTGAAATGAGCTCATTTAGTGGATAAAAGTGTAAAATTTCTCCGTTAAACATTTGTTTTGTTCTCGATGTTCTATTGTGAATAAAATATTGGCTCATGTGATTTGAAAGTCTTTTAGTTTTCATTTTATTCAAATTTAAAAAACGACCCAACATTTCCGGAATTCGGGTTGTAAACCGAGCAGGATTTAAACTATATTTAAGAAAACGTGTCCATAACATTCTAAAAAAATATCAACACTACAGCAATATTATTGATTCATATATTATTCATTTTAATCTGTGCTCCAAGTTCCTTTTTCTACTTAGAAGTTATATATTTACATTTTTACTATATATGTAATACTACATATATAGTAATTTGTCATCTAGCTTTTTGAATCTTCTACCAGTTGGTGGTTCTTGGTTTTTGTGAATTTTTAATTGGGTTTTTAACCAGCTTGAGCTTTTAGTCATCTATCAAGGCTTTACCCACAATAAAATCTGCAATTTTTACCGCAGTTGCACTGCCAAAATGTGTATTTCATGCTTGGTTTGTTGTCTTATTCACTTTGGATAAAAGTGTCTACTAAATGAATAAATGTAAATGCATTTTTCATAATGAGTATTTTTGTTTTGTCAGTTAAAATATCTATAAATACTTAAAACAAGATGCATTTACTTGAGAAGCAGCATTATAAATACTGACACCTGTTTTCAGAATACCTTTTTTTAAACACCTGATTTCAGAGAATATATCTTTTACAAGTATGACTTGTCTAACCACATTGCCAGATTTTTTTTTCTTTCACTTTTATAAGTTAAAAACAAGTGAAAATATCTGCCAGTGCAGTAAGACAAAATACTGAAAAACTGCTTCTCAAGTTAATTTATCCTCAAACATTTCTAGATATTTTTACTGGAAAACAAGTGCAGTGCGGTGAACATTTTGACTCATACAGTGAGATATTTTAACTTGCATTGATATGAAAAGATAGGTGGTGAGTGGATGTTAAAGACCTGAAAGTATGATGTAGAAATATACAGTTTAGCAGTCATACAAATGTGTTTGAGTGCTCATTCGTGGAATCAACCAATCAGAATGAAGTATTCTAGAGCGCCATTCAGCAAGGTTAAAATGTGTATCGCCATCCTTGATATTATTGCACAGTGCACAAACTTCCACTAAACTTGCAATTCAGCAGTGCTGTTTCTAAGCAACTTCTCCCAATTTTGGTGAATGGATTCAGTGTTTATAAAAACAAGATTCCTCACTTTTATCTCCAGAGTGGTTGCGGATAATAAGGAAACAATGTGATTCCATTCCAGCATTGTGTTATGCCACAGTCAGCAATAGCAGAGATATTGTGGTATTTCCTGAAATGCGATTTGAGCATCTCCGATCACACGAAAAACAATTCACCCATGGAAAATGGAAGTAATACTGGTTGGAAAACTCTCTCTGAGAGGAGACAGTAGTATTTATTTGCTGTCTCTATGTGAAGGTATCTTTCTCAAATCTTAAATGATCCCTGCAATGCTGTAGCTGACTGCACCAGATTTTAAATCCATACTTCAAAAGGAAGTTTGCGAAAGGAAGATAGTAAAGGTTCTTTCATGCCCTTTTGCTTCTGTTTTTGCTGCTAAGGGCCTTTGGATCTGCTGAGTCACATCCTCCCAAAGATAATTAAGTTTTCATTAACTGTGCATTATGAGATCAAACTGGTCCTTTTTTCATCCAGTGAATGACTCCATATTCTCTCACTTGTCAATGGGATGGTTACAGCATAGTGGATAAATATGTGGGCTGGTAACCCAAAGGTTCAAACCCTGAAACCCATGATCCGTAAACTAGAGTTTTTTTTTTTCTTTGTTTTCCTGACTGAGGCACTTAACCGTTAATAGGGAGGTGTATATACTTCATATTGCTTCAGATTAGATACACGTATTGAAGATGGAAATATTTTTAGTGGACAGAACAGATGGGGTAATTAGAATTGAATATTTTCTTGAGGTTTTAAACATAGTGAAGCATATCAGCCAGGACTGCTTTTCCACATGATGCATTGAGCACTAACAGGCTCCCTCGATGAATGACAGCTGCAGGATGTGGGAGCTCTCTAGCCAGACTCTTAAAGGGACAATTCACCCAAAAATGAAAAATATGTCATCGTTTACTTACAGCTCATGTTATTCCAAATCTCTATGACTTTCTTTCTTCTGTGGAAGACAAAAGGAGAAATTTATCAGTGAAAATGAATGGGCTGTCAACACACAAAGATGTGTGCAGACGTGCAGTACACAAATCTAAAATCATAAATATACAAATGTACATTTCACTCAATATTTCATCAGATGTCAAGGTTTTCTGATAACATTTCACAATAAGGTTGTGTTGTTGTTTTTAATGGTAATTTCTAGGGCTGTCACAAACAATAATTTTGGTAGGCCTAATCGAGTAATCGGACGATTAATCGAGTAATCTTATCATTATAATACATTTTTGTGGTAATAAAAATAGACCTAAGTGAACAATAGCCTTTTACTTGAAAATACATGTATAATAACAATGAGGTGATAATAATTAGTTCAAATAAAGTATCAGAAGCAAGTGATCATATGGTTAACAAAACTGTTAAAATAAAGCATTATAAACAGAGCTAATGTACTGTACATTATACATGGACTAGGGCCACGAATTCCACGAATTCCTCCTCGGTTCAATTTGAGTAGGACTACTTGATTTTTAAAAAAATTATTGATTGCATTTTGCCCTTGTCGAGTAACCAACAAAATACCGGAAGTGGCGCATTCCACGCATGTAAAAATTAAAGCACATATCAGTCATTCTTGAGACATGGGACAAAACATTTCATTTGGTCCAACAATTGTAACTGCTATCAGGTTTAAAAAAAATATAAAGAATTCAATTGTAAATGTTATGGGGATTAATAATAGAATGTATTTAACACAATTATCCCCTTCAATTTAATTTTATCATTATTATGTGGAATCTATGACACTTATTGTCTTCTTATCTAAAACTTGAGAAGGGTTCAATCATTCATATGCTATAACATGGACAAAAATGTTTTTTAATGATAAAAAATACCTTGTTTTATCAAAAGTAACACTTAATAATATCTCATATCAAAGCAAGGTTTCAGTGACACATGCATGTTTCATAAGGTTTCAAAGTTGTGTCCCCACTTTTTGTCAACACCGTCAGACATTCATTAAAATGTAATAAAATCAGGGAATATCAGGGGCAGCTGTCACTCTAAAGCAGTGGTTCCCAACCACGTTCCTGGAGGCCCCCCAACACTGCACATTTTGCATCTCTCCTTTGTCTGACACACCCAATTCAGGTCTTGGAGTCTCTACTAATAAGCTGATGTTCTGAATCAGGTGTGTTTGATTAAGGTGACATGAAAAACATGCAGTGTTGGGGGGCCTCCAGGAACGTGGTTGGGAACCACTGCTCTAAAGGACCCCCTTGCCACAATCCTCCTCTGTAGAGTACATCACTGTCAGACAGACTCTGGTCAGTTTTATAGTTTTAGAATATTTTAAATCCTAATGTTAATATTTCCTGGTCACAACCATGATATGTCAACACCATCTTCCAATTTCTGAGGAGATTATTTAAAATATTTAGATAATTTTATTCTCCTGAAGCAGGTTCCATTAGCATCTAGCATCAACAGAAAAAAAACAAATGGCTACTACATGAACTTTTATTTGAACATATTTGTTTTGTGAAAGAAATGCCAAATTTATCAACACATCAGATGTCACCACCATAAGATTTTGTGTTCCAATAATATATCAAAATACTTAAATGTGAGTCTTGAATAAAAGCTTTATAAACAACAACATACTCACTGTTTGTTGTGTTTGTTTTAATACAGTAATTGATTGATTCAATGTATTTGATAATTAAAAAGACTACAAATTCAGGTTTTCATTACCACCATCAGATGTGTCAACTCTGTTAGTTCGGTCACCTCCGTCAGAGGAATATTTTGATAATATTTCATTATGATATTTTATATTTGTTGTGGAATTGTTGGTCACATGTGAAAGTATAATCTGTCTGCTAACACGAGAATGTGTTTTGAAATGTTAAAAACATCTTGAATGCTGTTAAAGGTAAAGTTGAAATTATATTACACAGTCCAAGGTAAAAAGCACATTTTGTTAAAAAAATTGAAAAGTTGGGAGGTTGTGTCAAAGCATAGCTCAGTAGCGTAGTACATATAAGATACATAAATGTAGTTTCATTTGTCTGAGAACAAGGTTTTATTTTTTCAATTTTGCACCCTGTTTTGTCCCACTTCTCAAGAATGACTGATATATTGAACCTGCTTCGCATATATTCATCTAATTTAATTGTAGTGTTTGTGAATTCACAATAGCATTATGCTACTCCTGCTGTTTTCTCTGAAGAAAAAACATCATACAGGTTTGATTGGTTGGTGACCTCTTTTTCTGTCTGACTAATTCTTACTCCTCTTGATTGGCCCTACAGCACTGGCTTGTTTGCCATCAGAGCTGATGAGTCGTACAAAAACTGTAATTATTGGATGTATATGTCAGCATTAGTTTCCCGGCGAGTTGAGGTCAATGCCACACTGAATACTCTTCAGTGAGATGTTGTTGTGGGGAAGTAGACTGATGTGCCTCTTTTAATTTGTTGGGTACGCTGATGCACTGATTGATAGAGGCAAACAAGGGTCAGGCGTGATTGCCGGGGACTATGAATAAATGCATTCAAATGGGCATGGATGTGAGATTTCTACAGTGGTAATGGACTTACAATAATTCTGGCAGTATTCTCTAAGTGAGAGGGATTAATGGTAAATGGAAGCTTGCGCAGGGAGCTGCCGAGCCCATGGGAGAAGGATTAGAGAAGGGCAGACTGCATGCAAATGAGCCGAATCATCTGGAGGGTTGCAGCAAAGCTTGATGAACTAACCAAGCCAGACACACACCAGCCGAGATCAAGCACATGAGCACACCTATGCCAATGAAGGCAAACGGGGCTATTAACTGTGATGAAATTTTGAAATTACATGATGAAATTACAGAGTGACATAGTAGTCACATTTTTTGCACGGGTGCACAAGCAGAAAACATTGACAGTACACTATAAACGTAAAGCATGATCCTTTATTATGTATGCTTTTCTATGAAGCAACAAGAAATTATCTATCGAGTCAACTACTCACTCAGCATTGTTTGCATGGAAAATATTCAAGAAATCTAACTTATACTTTGGGTTTGGGTTCTGTTCTTTGTAGGGTAATTGTCATTTATATTGTAGCCTATGTAAAGTATTCTAATTTTATGGTCTGTAAGATTTTTGATGTTTTTAAAAGAAGTTTCTTATCCTTACCAAAGGCTGATTTTATCTGATCAGTAATACAGTAAAAACGTCTCAGGTTACGTATGTAACCATGGTTCCCTGAGAGTAGGGAACGAGACACTGCGTCCTCTAGGGGTCGCTATGGGGAACGTCGTCAGCGTGACCCGTGTCTGAAGCATATATACAAAAACACCACTTGTTGGCCGGCGACAGCCTATGACGTCACTACTGGCGCGAACCACAGTATAAAGGGGCGCCGGGAAAATACGTCATCCACTTCTTCGTCTGAAGCTTGCGTCCGAAGCATGGCACCGCGCCTAGAGGACGCAGTGTCTCGTTCCCTACTCTCAGGGAACCATGGTTACATACGTAACCTGAGACGTTCCCTTTCGAGGGAACTTCGAACTGCGTCCTCTAGGGGTCGCTATGGGGAACGGAATACCCACGCCACCATGCTGAGGGGAGTGCAAGCCAAGCACACAAGGCGAGCACTAAGTACCAACTCTACCCGGCTACGGTAGTTGCCCCTTGGACGGTTAGACGGCTGTTAGTGACATTATCCCCTACGGCCAAAGACCCGAGCTGCATACCCTGAAACTTACCTGTTAAGGGCCGGGACTCCCGGACCCAGGGTAGAGCTCAAAGGCTTAGAATCATAAGAAAGATTCCTTTAAGGGGATACGGCCAAGTACCTAGGATAGTAGCTAGGTCCTGGCCTGTCACCCAGGGGCTACCGCTTGCTCTGCATGAGCTCAATGAGGGAACTGTCTCAACAGACCCTTGGTAGCAACACCCTGTTCAAGTCAGTATCACTATAATACATAGGTAGAGTGGGCCCAAGGCGAAACCGGGGCCTGCCAACTCAAAGAAAGGGCACGAAGCCGCAGCGCGTAATCCCTACCATACAGGATTTTTTAGAAAGACCGCAAAACCACTTGATGTGCGATCTTACCACAATGTGGATTTTTAGAAAAGTGCCCAGAGACTAGCGTGCGCACTTACATAACATGGATTTTCTTTCCGTTCTAGGGAATCACAGAGGCTGTCATTACACAGCGAGCAGCTTAACAGGGAGGCCGAGAGAGGCCTAACAACCTGAAGTTTGCTGATTCCGAGCTCTGGGGAGCGGAGAACTTAACTCTCAGCATGAGAGGGAACTCAGACGCTTCAGAAGGGAGTGGCATGCTCATATGTGACCCTCTACAGAGAGGGGAGCAATGCTAGCTCGACCAACCAGGAGAGCATAAGGCTGCTGTGACAGCTCTGGAGAGCGGAGAACTCAACTCTCAGCATGAGAGACTCAGACGCTCAGAAGGGAGTGGCATGCTCATAGGTGACCCTCTATGGTGAGGGGAGCAATGCTAGCTCGACCGACAAGGAGAGCAACCTAACAGGGAGGCAGAGAGAGGCCTAGCAACCTGAGGTCGCTGAATCACAGCGCTCGTGATCTAATTTGTCTTTCAAGCCCAGAGCATTGGGCGAAATAGGTAGAGTGGGGCCCAAGGCGAAACCGGGGCCTGACCAACTCAAAGAAAGGCACGAAGCCGCAGCGCGTAACCCTTACCGTACAGGATTTTAGAAAGAACGCGAAACACTTGATGTGCGATCTTACCACAACGTGGATTTTTAGAAAGTGCACAGAGACTTAGCGTGCGCACTTACCATAACATGGATTTAAACTGTTCTAGGGAGCCACAAAGTGAGCCACTTAACAGGGAGGCCTAAAGAGGCCTAACAACCTGAAGCTGCTGACTGACAGCTCTGGAGAGCGGAGTCACAGTGCTCGGAAGGGAATAGTGTTGCTCATAGGTGACCCTCTATGGTGAGGGGAGCGATGCTAGCTCGACCATAAGGAGAGCACCTCCAAATCACAGAGCTCTGGGAAGCGGAGGACCCAACTCTCAGAATGAGAGGGAACTCAGACGCTCGGAAGGGAGCGGCATGCTCAAAGGTGACCTTCTATAGTGAGGGGAGCAATGCTAGCTCGACCATAGGAGAGCAACCTAGCAGGGAGACAAAGAAGCCTAACAACCTGAGGCTATTGTGAAGGCTCAGAAGGGAGCGGCATGCTCATAGGTGACCCTCTATAGTGAGGGGAGCAATACTAGCTCGACCAGCCAAGAGTGAGGCTGCTGTGACCGCACCGGAGAGCGGAGAACCCAATCTAACATTACAGGGAACTCAGACGCTCAGAAGGGAGTGCTCGACCGACAAGGAGAGCAACCTAACAGGGAGGCAGAGAGAGGCCTATCAACCTGAGGCCACTGCATCACAGCCTTCGGAAGGGAGCAGAGTGCTCATAGGTGACCCTCTCGATGAGGGGAGCAATACTGGCTCGACCGACCCGGAGAGCACCTGAGGCCACTGAATCACAGCCCTTGGAAGGGAGCGGCATGTTCATAGGTGACCCTCTATGGTGAGGGGAACAATGCTAGCTCGACCGTACCGGGAGAGCAACGTCTAAAATCACAGAGCTCCGGGCATCGGAGAGCTCCACTCTCAGCATGAGAGGAAACTCAACCGCTCAGAAGGGAGCTGCATGCTCATCGGTGACCCTCTATGGTGAGGGGAGCAATGCTAGCTCGACCGTCAAGGAGAGCAACCTACCTGAGACCGCTGAATCACAGCGCTCGGCAGGGAGCAGTGTGCTCATAAACGACCCTCTACGATGAGGGGCTTTATGCTCTATACATAGGTAGAGTGGGGCCCAAGGTGAAAACCGGGGCCTGACCAACTCAAAGAAAGGGCACGAAGCCGCAGCTCGTAACTCCTACCGTACAGGATTTTTAGAAAAGAACGCAAAACACTTGATGTGCGATCTTACCACAACGTGGGTTTAGAAAAGTGCACAAAGACTTATCGTGCACACTTACCATATGCTGTCAGAGCTCTGGGGAGCGGAGAACTTAACTCTCAGCATGACAGGGAACTCAATCGCTCAGAAGGGAGCGGCATGCTCATAGGTAACCCTCTATGGTGAGGGGAGCAATGCTGGCTCGACCAACCAGGAGAGCATGAGGCTACTGTGACAGCTCCGGAGAGCGGGGAACTCAACTCTCAGCACGAGAGGGAACCCAGACGCTCAGAAGGGAGCGGCATGCTCATAGGTGACCCTCTATGGTGAGGGGAGCAATGCTAGCCACTACCTGATTAACCTAAGTAGCCCTCCAGTAGCCACAATCCTAGCAGGGGAACACTCTAGGCAAGGGCTCAGGGAGATGCTACTTAAACCCCGGAGAGGGGAGCAGTCCCTGAGCTAGTATATAGATATCCTCAGATAGCCATGCACCTTCCTCAAAAGGCGGTGTCCCCCTTTGTCCAGAATTATATTTTAAAAAGATCCGTAGGTCCTGGAATTGCAGTGCTGGGGACCTGCTGACCAAGGAGGCTCCACAGAGACCTACGACTAGGCCACACGATCCAGGGGTCTCATCCCAGCCTGGATCTAGTATCGACGAGTGAGGTCATCACTGCACTGAGTCGAAACAAAAACCGACAGGTTTCCCAGAAATACTGCAAAGAATGGTTACACAATACCAGTTTTTTCATAGAACTGGATCGTACTCACCCATCCATGGTTCCTGCGCATGAGATCAGTCCAGGAGGCGACGTCCGAAGAGTCGGGTCCGGACCATCAGTAAGGTAGTTTCTATGAAACATAGAACTCCACCAAAAACATCATAAGTCCAGCATAGAGACTGTAATGTTACAAGCGCAGGTTTCTAGGTTCCCACCTAACCTTGGTCAGGTGGAGTACAATGGTTGCAGGGGAATTAGAGAGGGGAAGATGAGGGCTTTATAAATGTTTCACAGGCCCCCCGAGGGAAGCGAGTAGATGTTTCAATTCTTACTCCGGTCCGGACGAGAGCGTTGAGAACGCCTTGTCTGGATCACCTCCCTCAGGTCTTGCCTACCTCTCTTTGACCCGCGCCACCCTCTACACCTACCCGCAGGCGGGGGAGGGGCACGAGCCGCGACACTAGCCTTCTGTGCCCATCTCTGATCCCCAGACGGAGATGGGCCAGGACCCCTGCGTTGTTCGGGCTCAGACCTGGACCTTCTTGGAATGAAGGATTTGAAGGCTGCTGAGCGCGCCTTTGCCTCCCTAAACTTCTCAACCACCGTCTCAACGGAGGTACCGAAAAGCTCGGAAGGCGAGACCGGAGCATCGAGCAGAAAGCCCTTCTCTTTCTTCCCGATATCTGCCAGGTTCACCCACAGATGTCTCTCTGTTACCACCATGGCCGCCATAGACCTGCCCATAGCAGTGGCGGCCTGCTTAGTGGCACGGAGAGCCAAATCTGTGGTGCGGCGCAGCTCAGCCACTTCATCAGGTGACAAGCCCTGACCCTTATCCAGGTCTTTCAGCAGATCAGCCTGGTAAGCCTGAAGCACTGCCATCGTGTGCAACGAAGCGACAGCCTGACCTGCTGCTGCATATGCCTTGCCATTTAAGCGAGATGTTTCCTGAAGGGGCTTAGATGGCAAGGAGGGAGCCTTAAGAGAGGATGTCTCGCCCACGGAGAGATAGCTGGCCAGCGTCTCTTCCACAGGGGGCATCCTCTCATAGCCGTTTTCACGCATGCCCTCCACGTTAGCATAACTAGTATGCTGAAACCTGTGAATGCGTGCGGAAAATGGCTTTTTCCATTCCTTCTCAACCTCCGCATGGAGATCTGGAAGAAATGGGAGGCTCACTCGAGCTGGGCGGTTATGGCCAGAAAGATAACGCTCATCGAGACGACCCCGCGGCGCCACCATCTTGGCCCGCTTCCACGGCAAGTCAAGCCTCGCCGTGGCGCGTTCCATAACCTCCAGTAACTCATCATACGCAGGGCAGGAGGATTGATCGGGCTCAGCCTCAGCTTCATCACCCTCAGACATCTCCTGCTCTTCCTGGGCATAACCCAGCAGAGCACCAGCCGCTGGATCAGATGATGTCAGTGAAATTGCATCATCATCATCCAGCCGCTCACCCTCGTTCGCGGCCGACGAGCGCGAGAGGGAAAGCCCCCTCTCTAACTCATCGGCCAGCTCCGCCTGCGAGCCCCACGAGATCATTCCCCTCCGTGCCTCGGCAACAGTGAGTCCTGAATCGCGGGAAGCAGACGGCTGCCCCTCCTTCCTCGAAAAGAGAGACAGACGAGAGCGGAGCTTTCTCATCGAGAAAAGCTCACAGTGCACGCAGATCGCTCCCTCGAGAACATCGCGTGCGTGCTCCTCGCCCAAACAAAAGACGCAAAGATCATGTGTGTCATCAGGTGTCAAATAACGAGGACACGGATGCACACATCTCCTAAACGCCTTGCTAGTGCTCGCCATAGTAACAGCCGTTCTTACCTTTTCCATAGTAGATTGTACGCTTCAAACAAAACAGTCATTGAAGACGAAGAAGAGGATGACGTATTTTCCCGGCGCCCCTTTATACTGTGGTTCGCGCCAGTAGTGACGTCATAGGCTGTCGCCGGCCAACAAGTGGTGTTTTTGTATATATGCTTCAGACACGGGTCACGCTGACGACGTTCCTCATAGCGACCCCTAGAGGACGCAGTTCGAAGTTCCCTCGAAAGGGAACAGTAATACTACTAATTTAAAATAACTGTTTCTGTTTTAATTTATTTTAAAATGTGATTTATTCCTGTGATGGGAAAACTGAATTTTTAGCAGCCAGTGTCATACAATCTTTCAGAAATCTTTCTAATATGTCAAGAAATATTTCTTATTATTATTAAAGTTGTGCTGCTTAATGTTTTATGTGAAAATGAGGACATTGTAGAAAAAAAGGAGATAGATAAAGTGGCATAGGCACATGGCAGATAGAGTGCAAACCAGTTAAATAAACAAAACTTGCAGATATAATGTGTAGTGCAAAAAGAGCTTATCAGTCTGTTAAAGTGATAAGAGCTCAGAGAGCAGTCTTTAATCAGACTGTCAGAAGAGGTAGTTTGCAGTCAATGCTGGATGAGGTAGTGATCAGTCCAATGCTGCACAAAGTGACTGGTGCGTGTCACAGTTTGTAAGTGGGGGGGGGGGGGGGTCCTGGGGATGTGGGGAGCTGGGGGGGGGGTTCGTAGTGTCAGAGTTCAGTGGTGCGTGGGGTAAAAGAGGGGGGGGGGCAAGGTCGGGAGGGAGTTCAGCTTCCTGACAGCCTGATGCATGAAGCTGTCCTTCAGTCTGCTGGTCCTCGCCTGGAGACTCCGCAGTCTCCTCCCTGATGGCAGCAGACTGAAGAAGCTGTGTGTCGTGTGGGTGGGATCACCTGCAATGCAGAGGGCTTTGCGGGTGAGACGGGTGCTGTAAATGTCCTGGAGGGAGGGGAGAGAGACACCAATGATCTTCTCAGCTGCTCTCACTATGCGTTGAAGTGACTTGAGGCAGGATGCGTTGCAAGCGCCATACCACACAGTGATACAGCTAGTTAGAATGCTCTCGATGGTGCCTCTGTAGAAGCTGCACATGATGGAGGCCGGGGCTCTGGCTCTTCTCAGTTTGCGGAGGAAGTAGAGACGCTGCTGTGCTTTCTTGGCCAGTGCCGCAGTGTTGTTAGTCCAGGAGAGGTCCTCTGTGATGTGCACACCCAGGAACTTGGTGCTGCTCACTCTCTCCACAGTCACACCGTTGATGGTCAGAGGAGCATGCTGAGTGTGCACTCTCCTGAAGTCAACAACAATCTCCTTCGTCTTCTCCACATTCAGAGAGAGATTGTTGTCATTGCACCACCCGGCCAGGCGGCTCACCTCGCTCCTGTAGTTTGTCTCATCTCTGTTGCTAATGAGACCCACCACAGTCGTGTCATCCGCAAACTTAATGAAAAGGTTAGAGTTGTGTGACGGTGTGCAGTCGTGGGTCAACAGAGTGAAGAGGAGGGGGCTCAGCACACATCCTTTGGGGGCCCCTGTGTTCATGTTGAAAATGTCTGTGAAGACATCGGTGAGTTCCACTGCATAGTCTCTCAGTACACACCCAGGAATGTTGTCAGGACCCGGGGCTTTGCGTGCATTGATCCTGCTGAGGGATCTCCTCACACTGTCCAGGGACAGCGTCATCACCTGGTCGCCGGGAGGAGGTGGAGTCTTCTGTGCAGTGGTGCTGTTTTGTGCCTCAAAGCGAGCGAAGAAGGCATTCAGCTCGTTCAGCAGGGGAATGGTGCTGTCACAGGTCTGTGGTGGGGGCTTGTAGTCCGTAATGGTCTGAATCCCCTGCCACAGGCTCTGAGTGTCTCTGCTGTCGCTGAAACGATGGGCTATCCTCCTGGAGTACTGTCTCTTAGCCTCTCTGATGCCGCGTGATAGATTGGCCCTAGCTGTCCTTAGGCCCACCTCATCTCCAGCTCTAAAGGCAGCGTTCCGAACCTTCAGGAGTCTGTAGACCTCCCCTGTCAGCCACGGCTTCTGGTTGGCCCGGACAGTGATGGTCTTTGTGACTGTTACATCATCAATGCACTTGGTGATGTAGGCAGTGACAGTCTCTGAGTACTCTTGGAGGTCTGTGGTGTTGTTGTATGTGGCAGCCTGCTTAAACATATTCCAGTCAGTGGTGTTAAAACAGTCTTGAAGTGCCTCTGACGACCCTTCCAGCCACACTTGTATCTGTTTGTGGACTGGTTTGGTGACTTTAACGATCGGTCTGTATGCAAGAATTAGCATGACAGTGATGTGGTCTGAGGTGCCAAGATGGGGGAGGGGTAGGGCCTTGTAAGCTCCTCTCTGGGTGGTGTAAACAAAGTCCAGAGTGTTGTTTCCCCGTGTTGGAAAGTCAACATGTTGGTGTATTTTTGGGAACACACTCTTTAGGTCTGCGTGATTAAAGTCTAAAGCATCTGGGTGGGCTGTCTGCTGCTCACTGATGTGCTGGTACAGTTCATTCAGTGCCTCACTCCTGTTGTTGTTGGAGTTGGGAGGGATGTATACAGCAGCGAGCATTATGGCTGTATATTCTCTCGGTAGATAGAATGGCCGGCACTTAATAATCATAAACTCCACCAGGGGTGAGCAGTGTTTGCGGACCACAACAGCATCGCGGCACCACGCGTCATTTATGTAAACACAAAGCCCACTGCCGCGGGTCTTACCTCCCTCAACGAGAACTCTGTCAGCTCGATAGCATGATAGCTGGTCGAGCTGAATGGCGCAGTCCGGCACGCTGTTGCTGAGCCACGTTTCTGTGAAAACAAAAACACAACAGTCTTTTACAGTCCTCTGAGTTGAGCGTAGTAGTCGGATGTAGTCCAGTTTATTGTCCAAAGAGCGTACGTTGGCCAGTACGATGGCGGGGATAGCTGGCTTGTGTGGGTTAGCCGCTAGCCTAGCCTGGAGACCGCCGCGCTTACCCCTCTTCTGCTTCCTCTCGCGCCGCTTGTGGAGTAGTGGGGGTCGGTGATGTTGTAGGCCTCCGGAGCAGACCAAGGTCCCGCAGCTCTTCGGCGTGCGCGAAGTTTAACTCTAAAAATGTGGTTCTGCCGACGTCGAGCAGAAACTCATGACTGTATGCACGCTTTAAAACAGATAGACGCGACGAAGACGTACAAAAACACTGCGACTCACAAGATAAGAAACACGAAAACACCGATCTGTCGGGAGAGAGAGACGCCGCAGCGTGTGCACGCGCCGCCATCTTAGTTGAGTTAATCACTTTTTATTAACTGTATGCATCCATGCTGAAAAAAAGTATTTTTTATAAAAAAAACAAAAAAACCTTTCTGATCCCAGAATGGTAGTGTAAATGCAGTCCTGCTTTTCATGTAAATTAGATTTCATAATGATCAATTTTGTAATCCTTTTTAATGACACACAATAACAGCTATATTAGAATTTCTGTCTATTATCACAGAAAAATACTCTGTAAGAGCTGCAGAAACACTGACAGTGGGAAAGCCCAATGCGAGCATGCAGTATGTGTGAAAAAGGCCTTTGATTGCTATCCTATGGTTGACACTTGGTCCAAATGGAGTGCCAGCACTGGCTTTATTTTTTATGGGCTGTGTTGTTGTTTTTTTCCCAGAGCAATTCAAGAAAAGCAATAACAGCTCAGAGAGTCTCATGGCCTCATGTTATCTGATATAAATGACAGGGCAATTATTCCATCAGTGAAGTTATAACAGTACTTTATGTATGGATGGTTGTTGCTGTATAATGTAAACTTGGCCGTAATAAAATATCAAACACATATAGGCTGGGATGGTATAAGTGTGTGCGCTGATTCTGATCTGGCTTTCATTCGTTCTCTCCAGCTGTGCAATCTCTGAACAGCCTGAATGACCAGATCGCTCACTTCATGGTGAACAGACCCAACGCCATGAGCCATGAAGAGGACACCTTTCTGCCCACCGAGAGGGATACTTTGAGCCAATCCATGGCTCTATTGAGACACCTGCTCATGGACGCACAGGTACAAAAACACCTTATATCATTTAAGTTTGTGTGCCATTGAAAACTGAACCAAGAATGTCTTTTAAATTTCATTGCTATTGCTGAATTTTGTATTTGAACTGACTAAACTAACTGAGCTGTTTAATTTAGGAACAATATTATATGTTACATAATGTAGTAGATTATATTATCTATCTATTGATTACAATATAAAGATACTGATTATATAATATATATAATTGTTTTGACAGTATTAAACTTCAGAGAATATGTCTAATTGATTAGGGAAACATTATTCAGCATTCTAAGTATTCTACATATCAGGCAATAAAAATTAGCATACTATTCAAAATTAATGCGGCAATAATCCAATATGACAAAATCACAAAAAAAATTTGTTTGAATAATTAAATTCCTCATTCAATTCTGATTCCAATTCAACATCCCGTGTGGCCAATTCCATTGCACTGAACACGTAATAAACTGACAGGGAGGAAATATTATGTTATATTTATCTATTATTATCATCATTTATCATAAAAGGATGGTAATAATCATTTTATAACAGCAATTCGAACAAAAACTGCAATCAATTAGCACTGAGGAATTAATTATATACATGTTTGATGCCTCTCCAGCCAACTCGTTTCTGAAGGAGCTGAAAAATTATTGTTTTTCATGAGAAGACGAGACTCAGAGGGAACATCAGCAGTTGAGCTTGTGATGACTCATTCCTAATTATTTTCAATGGGGACATCATGAAGAAATTTCAACACATTAATCAAGGAGCTTTAGCCTTAGGCAGACCTCTGTGGCATGACACTTAACTCCTGATTGCATCTATGTCGCACAGGCTTCAATAAGTCAGGACAACACATCTACACCCCCGGATCCATTAATGGCTCTGTCTGTAGAGATGCTGTCCACAGTCACACTAAAAAAACAATCTGTAATCACTGAAAGATTTCAGCTCAAACCTGGTTTACGCACAGAGGCTAAAAAACATCTCTTATGAACTGACCTGCTGTTGTTCTCTTTCCCTCATGTATACTATTGTTCAATACTTTGGGGTATGTAAGATTTTTATTTTATTTTTTGAAAGAAATTCATAATTTTATTTAGCTAGGATGTTAAATTAATCAAAAGTGACTGAGATCTTTTTTGCAAGATGTCTTTACTATTTCATATATATGCTGTTTTGCTCTTTTGAACTTTCGATTTATCAAAGAATCCTGAAAAAAGTACCATGGTTTCCACAAAAAAATATTATCAGAGCAACCATTTTCAACATTAATAATAATAATGTTGAAAGCACTAAATCAGCATATGATGATCAGAATGATTTCTGAATAAAATTCAGCTTTGCTAATACAGGAAAAAAAATACATTTTATTTTAAAAAAGAATAAATAATAAAAGTTATAATGAAATAATTCATTAAAATTATAACATTTATTTTAAATTGTAATAATATTCCACAATATTACTGTTTTATTGTATTTTAAATCAAATAATGCAGCTTTGGTGAGCAAAAGAGACTTATTTCAGAACATTAAAAAATCTTACCAACCTCAAACTTTTGAACAATATGTCTTAAAGTGATTATCCACCCCGAAATGAGTTTATTAATCGAACATCTCTTTTTTTGTGTGTTCCACAGAAGAAGAAAAAATAACTTTTGAGTGAACTATCCCTTTAAGACATTACTGGCTGCTACAGTACAACTAGGCTTGTCCTCTAGGGTGATGTGTGATATATGTATAAAAGTAAAGTGTGTAATTTAATCTCAAACAAACAGACTGCACTTCCGTTTGGTGCCACTAGTGGGTCAGAATTCACACATTTCTAGTAATCTATTTAAGTGCTTCCCTCATCTGTATTCATTTTGCATAGTGCTGAAGATGTTTTGACAATGCTTTTGGGGTCACATAGAAGTTCATGCATACAGGGTCAAGGGAAGTCGATGTCGAGGAGGACCAAAGCATTTTTAAATGTCGTAATTTGAATAACTGAACGTCAATTTGTTGAAAGAGGCGCATAAATAATTTACTGTGCCCCGTTTTTCTGACACCCGGATTCAAATGCACCATTCAGAAATCATTAGCACACTCTCCTTCTTTGACAATGGATATTGCATTTAACTGGAATCACTCTTTCCGACCTGGAAAACAGTGGAAAGAATAATCAAAGGAAGCGTTTGCTTGTGTGCCTACTCTGGGACAAAACATTTTATGTGCCTCAGGATGTCGGATAAAAAGTATCCAGGCTATCCACTACCTGATTTTGCTGTTGTTGTTGAGGGAAACTAGTCTCCCTGTGCTGATCTACTTAATTGTTTCCTACTTCCATCCCCAGGATGCACGTCGAGGGAATGTTTGTCCGCAGTACAATGCCTGTCAAAGGCTTTTTAAAAAGTTCTTTCCTGAACATTGCAATCTTTCCTTCTCATCAACGCAGTTGTTTACATACACAACAGAAACACCACTCTGGCTACAAACTGTGAATGCTAAAGCTTAAAAAGCAACCTCTAAGTTCTGAATAAGCAGTGTTGGGCAAGCTACTTGGAAAATGTAGAGAGCTAAGCTAACAGTTACTCCTCATTAAATGAAGCTTAACTACACTAAAGCTACAGCTCTGGGAAATATAGCAAGCTAAGCTACAGTAACATGTCAAAAGTAGTTTACTACATCCAAGCTATTTAAAAAAAAAAAGTCATTTTTATATTGAACTAACATCAAAGCAAGTCAATGCTCTCTCAGTGATCAATAAAACTATCAGTCAAGCAGATAGACAGGCATAATAGTTCAGGTTAATTGTTTATTCAACAACTGTTCCAAACCAATTTGACAACAAAAATCAGTATCATCATGTAAAGGGCCAGATTTACCTCATATTGTGACATACTAGGCAAAATAAATGTTTGCTGTCGGCCGGAAACCTCCTATTGGTAGTTGGTATTTATTGTATAGATACATTTATATAAATGGTAACACTTCACAATAAGGTTCATTAGTTAACATTAGTTAACTAGTGTAGTTAACATGATCGCTTTGGTGCATTTCTCAGATCAGACATAAAATTCTCAAAACTACTTGTTCAACCTCCACATCATCTAGTCACTTGTGCACATCATAAAAGCAGTTTCTCATTCTTTTGAACAAGTTGCAATTGCTTTGGTACATTCATGCAAATGATTATGTACAGTTGTCTGCGTTTTCCTACATTATCAGTTGCTAATGTCATGTTGCTCAATATGTATTATTTAGTTATCTGTGCATTAGTCTTACCCATCAAAACATCTAGTCATTAGTTCATCGTATAAATCATTATATGCAAAATGGTTGATCTAGTTGTCATAAACTGTCAAGCACATTTCTACTAGTCTTTTTGTAAATTTGCCATGGATTGTGCAGGTGAAATTTGACTTTTACTAATGAAGAGAATGTAGATCAACCAATGATAAACCAGTTCTCTGAAATTCCTCATACAGTGCTGCATGCAAAAGCAAAGCTCTGCCTGTGTTCTGCCTGCCTTTCTAATTTTCTATTTTCGCCTTTGTGCCCATATTTCTTTTTCTTTTCTGTCACAATGACATTGTAATGTTTTTTTTTGGTCAGACCACTAGTAAAAGTGTAACCGTGAATCCTATCCAGTCTCTTTCAATCAATATCCCCACATACAGTAATGTGTAAATTTGTACTTTTAAAATGGATATATGGCATACATAAGAAGTGCAGCCTTTTGCATTTCAGTACAGTAACTCTCATCCAAATTGTTGACATAGTTTATATCAGGTAATACTGTTATACTGACAACAAGACTAAGCACATTGACTATCTTGCCTGTGAACAATGACACAAGGACTTTTCATTCTCATGCCACTGATTTGTTCATTGACATAAATACTTACCTTTGAGAGATGAACTAAAGATTTTAAGTAAGTTACAGGCTTTTACAGGTAATCCATTGTGTCGTGCTGTTTGTACAAATTGTACAAATTTTGTACAAATTTGTACAAGTGACTGAAAAAAAAACTGTAAAATCAAAAGTTGTGTTTGTTAACATTAGTTAATGCACTGTGAACTAACATGAACTACCAATGAACGACTGTATTTTCTTTAACATTAACAAAGATGAATAAATAGGCCTGGCCTACTGTAATAAATGTATTGTTCATTTAATGCTAATGTTAGTTAATACATTAGCTAACATTAATGAAATCTTATTGTATGATGTTACCATATAGATGTATAAGCCTGGCTACATTTATTTGCATCGTTACATGTGTCATATTATTAACATTTCACCAAAATGTAAGAACTGTATTTATAAATACAGTTTTAAGAATTTATAAATACAGTATTTATAAATACAGTTTTAAGAACTGTATTTATCCAGAGTGAGCAAAAGGGCTGGCAAAATCACTCTGGACCCCTCACATCCAGCACACTCCCTCTTTGAACTGCTGCCGTCTGGTCGACGCTACAGAGCTCTGAGCACCAGAACGACCAGACACAGGAACAGTTTCTTCCCTCAAGCAATCCATCTCATGAACACTTGACATTAACGTGGAACACACAACACTATTTTACAACTATTTATTCACCACACATACATATATAATATTTTTTATTTAATTTTTTTCCATTTCAAATTTGCACATGTCAGACCTGTACACACATGATTGTCTGTATTGCATAGTGCTTTTGCTATTTTGTACATTGCCTATTTGTATATTTAGGGCCCAAGCCAGTAAGGCGCAGGGCCCTCTTGTTCTTCTAAGGATTATTATTAGGGCCCAAGCCAGTAAGGCGCAGGGCCCTATTGATTTCCAAAGGATTATTATTTTTTTTTTTTTTTTTTTTTTATTTTTTATTCAACCATCCGGCAACTTTTGGGGGTCTTAACGTGCTCAAAAACTCTTGAAAATTCGCACGCACGTTGGAATCTGTTGGCGTCCGGACGCCACAGAGGCTGGGACCCGGGCGCGGCACAGGGGCTCTACGGCGCCCCCTAGAACACAGTTTGAAAACTTGATGTATAGCTCACACATGCTTGCACGTATTCATATGAAACTCGGTACACATATAGATCTCATTGAGCCGAACAAATTTCACACTGCATGTCATAGGCTCCGCCCAACAGGAAGTCGGCTATT
The DNA here is from genome assembly GCA_023376895.1 of Aspiorhynchus laticeps. Lineage (NCBI taxonomy): Eukaryota > Metazoa > Chordata > Actinopteri > Cypriniformes > Cyprinidae > Aspiorhynchus > Aspiorhynchus laticeps. Next base: position 21,737,326 of record CM041810.1, on the reverse strand, counting down.
CAGGGCTGTTTAAAAAACCATGCTCTGGAATTTGATATACTCCTCTGAAGATTACCACCCGATTGCCACCAAACTCGGTGAACATGATCTCAAGACATTGGGGACGCAAAATTGCCAGGATATTTTTGATATCTCGAACGGTTTGCCCGTGGCGAGGCGATGAATTTATGGCGAAAAATGAGAGACAGGAAGCGTCTAATAACATCCACATACATTGTCTGATTTTGATCAAACTTCAGGGTTTTGTTCGTTGTTTGATGCCGAGCGCATAGATGTGACTATTAGGAGTCAAAGTTATAGCGCCACCAACTGGCAGCAGGAAGTGTGTCATTTTCAAAATGCTTTGAATTCAGCATCTTATTTTTAATCGATTTGCTTCAAACTTCATCAGAATAATGTCAAAGCACGGCCGATGTAAAACTATGAAGGGAATATTGATATCTATAATACTGTTGCCATGGCAACGTTTCAAACTTGAAAATTTGTTTCTGGTGATTTTGAAGCAGATAACATGTTTAGAATGTCATGAAACTCAACACCCATATGAGTATTAATGATAGTTAGACACTGGAAAAAGCTCATAAACGGGCGTGGAAGAGGCGCTCTATAGCGCCACCTTTTGTCAAAAATGGGGGGGTTAGTTTTAGCTACAGACACCAAACTCGGTACATAAATTGTTCTATTCAAGCCGGACAACTTTCTAATTTACACTCATTAGCTACAACCAACAGGAAGCCAGCTATCTTTTTTTTTTATTTAATTTTCGGGGAATATCAAGCTGTAAATAAATTGATACTCCTCCAAGCACAAACAAGTAGTTCACACCAAACTTTGTCAACATGATGCCAATATACTGAAGATGCTAAATTGCTAACGGATTTAGGATATCTTGAACGGTGTATTAATGGCGATTTGTTAAAGTTACAGAAAAAAAGAGAGCAGTTCTTTTCTTATCTTTAAAGTGCAGCTTCCAAACACTTCAAAACTTTTTACATACATAGAGCAAGTCATTCTGAAGAAGTATGATTAGTTTCATGACTTTACAAAAGGTCTATGAATAACAGAAAATTAATAAACTATCAAGACATTTGATCACACTGGCTCTGTGTATGTGGGGGATGGGTGAGTCTGTGTGTTAAGTGTTAGTGTGAGGAGGGGGGTGAGAGAGACAGACAGAGAGACCCAGAGAGAGAGAGAGAGAGAGAGAGAGAGAGAGAGAGAGAGAGAGAGAGACAGAGAGAGAGAGAGAGAGAGACAGAGAGAGAGAGAGACAGAGAGAGAGAGAGAGAGAGAGAGACTTTTAAACATCTCTTTAATCACTAGATAAAATAATTCAGTATTTATTTATGTAATTATTCGTTTTATTTTATTTTATTTATTAAATTATTCTTTTTTATTATTATTTTTTTTGCATTAAAGCTTAAGAAATCTCCTACGCCTTATCTTTTTCTGTCAGTCTTGGGGACAAAAAATAAATAAAAATAAAAATCCAAGAACCAGTTAATTTGTTAAAGTTTATTAAAGTTACAATAATAAAGAGAGCAGTTATTTTCTTATATCTTTAAAGTGCAGCTTCCAAACACTTCAACACTTTTTACATACATAGAGCAAGTCATTCTGAAGAAGTATGGTTAGTTTCATGACTTTACAAAAGGTCTATGAATAATAGAAAATTAAAAAATCTAGCAGACAACTGATCTGTGTGCACTGTGTGTGTGTGTGTGTGTGTGTGTGTGTGTGTGTGTGTGTGGATGGGTGTGTCTCTGTGTGTTGAGTGTGGAAGTGAGGAGCTGGGTGAGGGGGTGGGGGAGAGAGAGAGAGAGAGAGAGAGAGAGAGAGAGAGGTAACACTTCATAATGATTGCACACTATGAATCATTAGGTAAGCATTAGTAAATAGTTAGTTCATCCTTTATAAAGCATTACCCCAATATTAATATTCATTAGTAAGTAGTTTATAAATACAGCTATAAATGCCTTGTTCTTTACTTATTAGGCATATCTATTACAAAGGAGATTTAAAGGGTCAGTTATCTTCCTAACACAAAAAAATAAACAAACACAACACAGAGGGATACAACACATACATATTTTTTTCAAGATACAAAAAATGAAACTGTACACTTGAAATTTTTATTTTATTTTATTTTTTACAATGAAATTTCAGAGGTTAAGATTTCATTTTTTATCAAGTGTACAGTTGTAGGGTTTCATTTTTTGCATCTTGAAAAAAATATTTGTGTTCTGTATCCCTCTGTGTTGTGTTTGTTTAACTTTTCTGTTTGGGAGATAAATGAGTCTTTTAATCTGGGCAGTCAGGGGCAGCAGGGCCTTCTCTGCTGGCCTTATAAAAAAATAAAATAGTGTGAAAAAATGTTTTTATTGATTATTTGGGTATCACTTTCATTTGTGTAATGTCTACAAAATTGCCTATGATTAGTTTAGTTGAGGTTGAACTGGAATATCCTACATAAAAAAGTCTGAGGCCAGCACTACAGATAGTGCTACCCTTTTGTTGAAAGACGTCACATCTGATTTGTTATGAGCATTAGTGACAGAATCATCAGCCAATCAAATTTTGAAGTTTAATGACAGCCCGCCCTCTGGGTCTAGCTACGTGCCCAGTGCTACCCCTTGTGTTAAACCGCCCATCTAGTCAGGGATTTCCAGAGATGGTCCTCACTGCAGAACACAAGATCCAGGGGGTGTGGCTGGATCTAGATCCAACTCCTCCCACCTTACATACACCTAAACCTACCATCTCCACCTACATTGTCTGATTTTGATCAAACTTCAGGGGTTTGTTTGGTGTATGATGGCGATCGCATAGATGTGACTATCAGAAGTCAAAGTTATAGCGCCACCATCTGGCAGCAGGAAGTGTGTCATTTTCAAAATGCTTTGAATTCAGCGTTTTACTTTTACTCTATTTTTTTCAACCTACATCAGAATAATGTCAAAACACGGCCAATGTAAAAGGAATAGGCCCATATTGAGGGAATATTGATATTTAAAATACTGTTGCCATGGCAACGTGTCAAACTTGAATATTATTTTCTGGTGATTTTGAGGCGGATAACATGCTTAGAATTTCATGAAACTCAACACACATATCAGTATTAATGATAGATAGACACTGGCAAAAGCTCATAAAAGGGCGTGGAAGAGGCACTGCATAGCGCCACCTTTTCAGAACACTTGGGGGGTTAGTTTTATCTAGTCACCAAACTTGGTACATATATTGGTCTCATCAAGCTGGACAACCTTCTAATTTACAGTCATTAGCTACAACCAACAGGAAGTCGGCTATTTTGATTTGAATGTGGATATTTGGAAAAATATGGGTGTGAATTAACGCATACTCCTCAGAGGATTATTATACTATACACACCAAACTTTGTCTACATGATGCCAAAACATTCACAAACTTAAATTTGTAAACGGATTTTGGATATCTTGAACGGTGTTGCCGTGACAATTTATTAAAGTAACAGTCTTTCACAGTCTTGATGGTTTGGATTAACCCTTTAATTGCTGTATCAATTAAAACCAGACTGCCAGAGGGTTACTGTAAATGCATGTGCTCGCTGTACCCCTTTTTCGTGATGCCACCGGCTTGGCGGTTGCACTGACAGCTTGGGCCCGCCATCGCTGCTTGCAGCTATATTTTTTTTTTTTTTTTTTATTTTTCTTTCAACCGTCCGGGGGTTTTTAGGGGCCTTAACGTGCTCAAAAACTCTTGAAAAGTCGCACACACGTTGGAATCCGCGGCCATCAGGACGCCGCAGAGGCTGGGACCCGGGCGTGGCACAGGGGCTCTACGGCGCCCCCTGGAGCACTGTCTGAAAACTTGATGTATAGCTCACACATACTTGCACGTATTCATATAAAACTCGGTACACATATAGATCTCATTGAGCCGAACAACTTTCACACTGCATGTCATAGGCTCCGCCCAACAGGAAGTCGGCTATTCAGGGCTGTTTAAAAAACGCATGCTCTGGAATTTGATATACTCCTCTGAAGATTACCACCCGATTGCCACCAAACTCGGTGAACATGATCTCAAGACATTGGGGACGCAAAATTGCCAGGATATTTTTGATATCTCGAACGGTTTGCCCGTGGCGAGGCGATGAATTTATGGTGAAAAATGAGAGACAGGAAGCATCTAATAACATCCACATACATTGTCTGATTTTGATCAAACTTCAGGGTTTTGTTCGTTGTTTGATGCCGAGCGCATAGATGTGACTATTAGGTGTCAAAGTTATAGCGCCACCAACTGGCAGCAGGAAGTGTGTCATTTTCAAAATGCTTTGAATTCAGCATCTTATTTTTAATCGATTTGCTTCAAACTTCATCAGAATAATGTCAAAACACGGCCGATGTAAAACTGTGAAGGGAATATTGATATCTATAATACTGTTGCCATGGCAACGTTTCAAACTTGAAAATTTGTTTCTGGTGATTTTGAAGCAGATAACATGTTTAGAATGTCATGAAACTCAACACACATATGAGTATTAATGTTATTGAGACACCGGAAAAAGCTCATAAACGGGCGTGGAAGAGGCACTCTATAGCGCCACCTTTTGTCAAAATGGGGGGGTTAGTTTTAGCTACAGACACCAAACTCGGTACATAAATTATTCTAATCAAGCCGGACAACTTTCTAATTTACACTCATTAGCTACGACCAACAGGAAGCCGGCTATCTTTTTTTTAATGTCATTTACGGGGAATATCAAGCTGTAAATAAATTCATACTCCTCCAAGCAGAAACAAGTAGTTCACACCAAACTTTGTCAACATGATGCCAATATACTGAAGATGCTAAATTGCTAACGGATTTAGGATATCTTGAACGGTGTATTAATGGCGATTTGTTAAAGTTACAGTAAAAAAGAGCAGTTATTTTCTTATATCTTTAAAGTGCAGCTTCCAAACACTTCAAAACTTTTTACATACATAGAGCAAGTCATTCTGAAGAAGTATGGTTAGTTTCATGACTTTACAAAAGGTCTATGAATAACAGAAAATTAATAAACTATCAAGACATTTGATCACACTGGCTCTGTGTATGTGGGGGGATGGGTGAGTCTATGTGTTAAGTGTGAGTGTTAGGAGGTGGGTGAGAGAGACAGAGAGAGAGACACAGAGAGAGACAGAGAGAGAGAGAGAGAAACAGAGAGAGAGACACAGAGAGAGAGAGAGAGAGAGAGAGACACAGAGAGAAAGAGAGAGACTTTTAAACATCTCTTTAATCACTAGAAAAAAAATCATTCAGTATTTATTTATTTAATTATTCGTTTTATTTTATTTTATTTATTTAATTATTCTTTTTTTTTGTATTATAGCTTAAGAAATCTCCTACGCCTTATCTTTTTCTGTCAGTCTTGGGGACAAAAAATAAATAAAAATAAAAATCCAAGAACCAGTTAATTTGTTAAAGTTTATTAAAGTTACAATAATAAAGAGAGCAGTTATTTTCTTATATCTTTAAAGTGCAGCTTCCAAACACTTCAACACTTTTTACATACATAGAGCAAGTCATTCTGAAGAAGTATGGTTAGTTTCATGACTTTACAAAAGGTCTATGAATAACAGAAAATTAAAAAATCTAGCAGACAACTGATCTGTGTGCACTGTGTGTGTATGTGTATGTGTGTGTGTGTGTGTGTGTGTGTGTGTGGATGGGTGTGTGTTGAGTGTGGAAGTGAGGAGCTGGGTGAGGGGGTGGGTGAGGGAGAAGGAGAGAGACGGAGAGAGAGAGAGAGAGAGAGAGAGAGAGAGAGAGAGAGAGAGAGAGAGAGAGAAATAACACTTCATAATGATTGCACACTATGAATCATTAGGTAAGCATTAGTAAATAGTTAGTTCATCCTTTATAAAGCATTGCCCCAATATTAATATTCATTAGTAAGTAGTTTATAAATACAGCTATAAATGCCTTGTTCTTTACTTATTAGGCATATCTATTACAAAGGAGATTTAAAGGCTCAGTTATCTTCCTAACACAAAAAATAAACAAACACAACACAGAGGGATACAACACATACATATTTTTTTCAAGATACAAAAAATGAAACTGTACACTTGAATTTTTTATTTTATTTTATTTTTTACAATGAAATTTCAGAGGTTTATATTTCATTTTTTATCAAGTGTACAGTTGTAGGGTTTCATTTTTTGCATCTTGAAAAAAATATTTGTGTTCTGTATCCCTCTGTGTTGTGTTTGTTTAACTTTTCTGTATGGGAGATAAATGAGTCTTTTAATCTGGGCAGTCAGGGGCAGCAGGGCCTTCTCTGCTGGCCCTATAAAAAAAATAAAATAGTGTGAAAAAATGTTTTTATTGATTATTTGGGTATCATTTTCATTTTTGTAATGTCTACAAAATTGCCTATGATTAGTTTAGTTGAGGTTGAACTGGAATATCCTACATAAAAAAAGTCTGAGGCCAGCACTACAGATAGTACTACCCTTTTGTTGAAAGACGTCACATCTGATTTGTTACGAGCATTAGTGACAGAATCATCAGCCAAACAAATTTTGACGTTTAATGACAGCCGCCCTCTGGGTCTAGCTACGTGCCCAGTGCTACCCCTTGTGTTAAACCACCCCTCTAGTCAGGGATTTCCAGAGATGGTCCTCACTGCAGAACACAAGATCCAGGGGGTGTGGCTGGATCACTCCTCCCACCTTACATACACCTAAACCTACCATCTCCACCTACATTGTCTGATTTTGATCAAACTTCAGGGGTTTGTTCGGTGTATGATGGCGATCGCATAGATGTGACTATCAGAAGTCAAAGTTATAGCGCCACCATCTGGCAGCAGGAAGTGTGTCATTTTCAAAATGCTTTGAATTCAGCATTTTACTTTTACTCGATTTGTTTCAAACTACATCAGAATAATGTCAAAACACGGCCCATGTAAAACTGTTGAGGGAATATTGATATCTAAAATACTGTTGCCATGGCAACGTGTCAAACTTGAATATTCTTTTCCGGTGATTTTGAGGCGGATAACATGCTTAGATTTTCATGAAACTCAACACACATATCAGTATTAATGATAGATAGACACTGGCAAAAGCTCATAAAAGGGCGTGGAAGAGGCACTGCATAGCGCCACCTTTTCAGAAAACTTGGGGGGTTAGTTTTATCTAGTCACCAAACTTGGTACATATTTTGGTCTCATCAAGCTGGACAACCTTCTAATTTACAGTCATTAGCTACACCCAAAAGGAAGTCGGCTATTTTGATTTGAATGTGGATATTTGGAAAAATATGGGTGTGAATTAATGCATACTCCTCAGAGGAGCATTATACTATACACACCAAACTTTGTCTACATGATGCCAAAACATTCAGGAACTTAAATTTGTAAACGGATTTTGGATATCTTGAACGTTGTTGCCGTGACAATTTATTAAAGTAACAGTCTTTCACAGTCTTGATGGTTTGGATTAACCCTTTAATTGCTGTATCAATTAAAACCAGACTGCCAGAGGGTTACTGTAAATGCATGTGCTCGCTGTGCCCCTTTTTCGTGATGCCACCGGCGTGGCGGTTGCACTGACAGCTTGGGCCCGCCATCGCTGCTTGCAGCTATATTTGTATATTGTTCTTTTGTTGTCTGTGTCCTGTCCCGTTGCTGTCATTCTGTTGCACTGTGGAGCTTTGTCACTAGAACAAATTCCTCGTATGTGTAAACATACCTGGCCAATAAAGCTCATTCTGATTCTGATTCTGAAATCAAGTTCAAGCTTTTGACCAGCGAATGCTTTTTTTCCCGTAATTACCGCCACAAAGGCAGTACGTGCATCCCATTTACATTTTCATGAACTTGCAGGTCATACAGTTTTCTGTCGCTATGTGGGTGCTCAGTTTTTTCTGTTATTTGGCCAAAGTATCATAATAAGATTCAGTGCTTCGCACAAGCTATGGCTGTGACTTTACAACAAATGCTAGACTAAGACACTCTTCTCCACTCCTCAAATACAAAAAAAAACTTAGCCTTTATAAAAAAAAAGTTTCTTGAGTAATGAAAACGCTGTACTTATCCAGTCAACAGTCAACGGTTCACTTAGTTTTGTGTGGCCACGACATACTAGCTGTGTCCCAAAGTTGAGTGCGCGCCCTTCCAAGACCGGATTTGAAGTGCGATTGCGTCACACCGACACTACGAAGACTGTCCCAATGTGAAGTGTGTGGACTCCGAAGTCCGTATTTGAAGTGCGATTGCATCACAGCGCCACGACGTAAGCTGTCCCAATTCAGAATCCGCCCTCCGAAGACCGCATTCCAAGGCCGATTGCGTCACCGCGGCGCGACAAAGGCTGCTGTAATTCGAAAGCGACTTCAAATGCACCCTCCGTTTCCCTGGAAAATGAAGTGTACATCTGATGGACACTTCGCACCCTACCATATCCCAGAATTCATAGCACGCAGATGATGATGGAATTTATATTCAAAGAACACGGAGGATGAGAGTTCTGTGGGGAATTCACATTGAAATGTAAGTATTGTGTTTTCATTTACTCAAATACCTAGCGAAAGTGTTAAAAGCCAGTTGTTTTTTTAAACACAAAGCCCACAAACAATAAGACAACCACTATATATAAGGCAATCTTTCCCTTTGTTGTGTTTTTGTAGTGCTGTCATGCAAGATATGTCCACATGTTTTAACCAAACTTGTGCACTTCAGTATTTTTTATGCATGTGCTGCTGTGTCATATTTTCTAATGTTGCACAAATTTTTACATATGTTTAAATATGTTGTACATATTTTCAGAGACTGCACCACTGTCTAAATATTTTTCATAAGTGTTTCCATTTTCTCTTATTTTAGGACTATTCTGGAGAAGATGAGCCTGCTGGGGAAGGACTTACAAATACAAAGTAATTGCTGAAATCCATTGTTCTGTTGTTGTTAACAGGTATGGTTTATTTGCTCTGCCTTAGGATTGCAGGTGTCCTGGGACAGGTGAGGGGGTGAGTGGAAGCTGGTGGAGCTACTCAGGAAGGACATCAAACTCCAGAGAGAGAGAGACAGAGGAGAGAAGAGCTCAGGAGAGAATGGAGAGACAATAAATTATTTATTTACCCTTCCCTCAAGAAGAGAAAAAAATGGAAAAAATGGGTACATAAATATAATTTTTTTAGGTCACAATGTCAGTGAAACAACCTAATTTCTGCAGTTTATTTTTGTGATGCAAGTTAAAAATGAAATGGTAAGTTGTATACGTTATTCCTTTTTGTAATGTAATTTATTTGTAAATGAGCCTGAGTACTTTCTGTACATTTTGTATTTTTGTTATGCATATTCACGTGTAAATAAAAGGGAAGTAATTATGTACATTGTTCATTTTTTTTTAATGCAGCTTACAAAACCTTTTTCTATACGTTTATTTTTTCTGTCCTGTAAAATAATTTTTTTACATATCAAAACAAATTGTTCTATACATTACTGAAAGTACTTTTTACAACTATTTACAACATAGCTAAGATTTAACATCAGAAAAACGACATCAGTTTTAAAGGAACACTCCACTTTTTTTTGGAAATAGGCTCATTTTACACCTCCCCTAGAGTTAAGCAGTTGAGTTTTACCGTTTTTGAATCCATTCAGCCGATCTCTGGGTCTGGCGGTAGCACTTTTAGCTTTATAGCTTTTAGCTTAGCTTAGCTTTTGGTCATTTTTGATTGCGATGCTAATGGTCTAATCTGATTTAATGATCTATGCTAAGCTAAGCTAAAAGTGCTACCGCCAGACCCGGAGATCGGCTCAAAAACGGTAAAACTCATCTGTTTAACTCTAGGGAAGGTGTAAAATGAGCCTATTTCCAAAAAAAGTGGAGTGTTCCTTTAAGCCCAGCCCTGCCTCCATGTGTTCTGGGGTCTTCGGGAGGTGAATCTCTTGGTAAATGGCCAGCACCTCATCAGCGACTCGGAGGACAATGCGGTGGACAGTGGAACGAGGCATGTCAAACACTGGACACCACTCTGTATGATGTACCACTGGCAACCAGAAGAGAAACACCAGGGTCTGGATTGTGGCACTTCTCAGAAGATCCAGCAGGACTGTCAGGGCCTCCCCGCTCAGCCCAAAACCATTAAAAAACCTGTCCAGCTCTGGCACATTCAGCTTTATCCTGCAGTACAGGGGTCCAGTCTGATTTAGGGAAAGAAGGAAAATATAAATTGTTTAGAGCTATGACAAGGTAATTAGAAGAAGAAATATTGAGGTACTTTAGTAAACAACTTGTGGTAATACCACATTGGGGAAAAACTAGTCATACTTAGTTGAAGGGATAGTTCACCCAAAAATGAAAATTCCAAACCTGGAACAACTTGAGGGTGAGTAAATGATTACAGAATTTTTTACAACATTACAAAAATACAAAATTTTTGGGTATCTATCCTCTAAATAAAAGTATTATCTTACATACTCTATATACTTAAGGTATTGAGAGTAAAAGTAAAGGTATTTACAGTATTGTTCTGAAAAAGAATTCGTTTGCATGGTTTTGCATTAATATTACTGCTGCACTACTGTGTATGTTGCATTTTACTTCTGAATATGTTCAAGATTGTTAAATTTAAGGGTAGTTTAATCTACAACAATGCATCATGTTGTAAAAGACCATAGTTTTATAGTGTTGCTGTCCTGTGAGAAAAAAAAAAAAGACAAAGAAAACTTAGTACTTCACATTTGTACGAGAATACTTAATGAATGTACTTCCTTACAGTCCACCACTGATTATTTTGAAAATGGAAGTAACAACATCTATTGTCAGAATATTAACAAATTGTTGCTAACTATATCAGAGGCTACATCTGAAGGACTCGGACCGGCCAAAGAGCACTGTTCAGCTGTGACAGATGCCACTGAACATTGAGCTGTACACTGCCCTTATTTTTTATTTTTTTATTTCTTTTATGCTTGTCTAAAAAGTCCGGGTTGCAAACCTGTCTACATATGGTCACCATTGTCAAGACAATAAACTATATAAAATCGCACCTTTGTAAAATATCAGTCAGCATTTGAACGTGTGTGTGTGTGTGTGTGTGTGTGTGAGAGAGAGAGAGAGAGATAGGGTTAGGTTTTGTGTTTTTCATATGTAACGTATCATTACATTATTAAAGTAAGCTCTAAGCCAATACCTGCATTTAAAGTTGTAATCCGGCAATTAAGGACGCAGCAAACCAGTGTAACTTACCTGGCCTTGGTCTTGGCTAATCACTGTCTCCTCCATTATGACATAAAACATAAAAACAAAAATAAGCAATTCTGGCTCCACCTATCCTGTCAGGATGGCTGCTCTCCTCTGCACCGTTGCTATGCGACAGGAGCAGCAATCGGGAACACCTGGTGGCGCAAATAGGAAATCCTGCGAAGGCGGAGCATCTCATGCACTTTGAAGGGTCCTTTGTGCACTTCGGAGGTGTGGCCTTCCAAGTCCGTGGAAACTGCATTTCCAATAGGCTCTAAATTCCAGTCAACATAATCAAAGGTTTATGTCGAGCATTTCATGGCTTGGCTTCGCAAACGAAGATTTAGGAAGGACATCCACGTCTTCTACAGGCACGCTGGTGGCTGACGAGGCCTATACGGGACAGGCAGGTCCTGCCACAGTGGCTGCAGGTAAAGGTCTGGTCCAGGATGAGTGCTGGGGGGACACGTTTTTTCCTTCTTCTCCTTATGTCCTCTATACTGGCCCTGCAGCACGATCTTAGGTAGACGGTATTTCTCCATCCTGGATACATGCCCTGCCCATCGAAGTTGTACCTTGAGGACCATGGCCTCGATATTAATAGCCTCTGCTAACTCGAGGACTTCAGTATTGGCAACAAAGTCACTCCAACGAATGCTGAGGATTGTGCGGAGGCAACGCTGATGGAAACGCTCGAGGAGTCTCAGGTGATGACGGTACGTGACCCAGGACTCAGCGCCATACAGGAGAGTGGTCAGCACAACAGCTTTGTATACACTGACCGTCGTGTCTTTTTTGAGGTTGTTATTGTTCCAGACACGTCCATATAGTCTGCTGAATGCACTGTTTGCCTTGGCCAGCCTGTTATCAACTTCTTTGTCAATATCGGCGTCAGACGAGATCACGCACCCCAAGTAGCTGAAATGGTGGACAACCTTTAGTTCAGTTTGTTCGATGGAAATGCTTGGTGGATGGTACTCTTTTTGTGGTGCGGGCTGATGCAGAACTTCCGTCTTCTTCAAGCTGACTTCAAGGCCAAAGATCTGAGCAGATTTTGCAAAACAGGACGTGATTCGCTGCATAGCTGCCTCTGTGTGAGCAAGGAGGGCGGCATCGTCGGCAAATAGCAGCTCCCGAATCAGTAGCTCTATGGTCTTTGTGTGGGCCTGTAGACGCCTCAGGTTAAACACGCTCCCGTCAAGACGAAAACGGATGTATACACCATCAGCGTTGTCGAGGTCCTCTGTGGTCTGCTGGAGCATCATGCTGAACAAGATGGTGAACAGTGTGGGTGCAAGAACACAGCCCTGTTTCACACCGTTTGCAATAGGGAAGGGCTGCGAGAGGTTGTTGCTATGTCTGACTTGTCCAAGCTGGCCTTCGTGAAGCTGGATGATCATAGTGAGGAACTTTGGTGGGCAGCCTAGCTTTTCCAAAATTTTCAAAAGTCCCTGTCTGCTCATGGTATCGAATGCCTTGATCCTTGATCCACGAAGCTAACGTACAGCGCTTTGTTGTGTTCCCGGCACTTCTCCTGAATCTGACTCAGGACAAATACCATGGGGGGGGGGGGGGGGATGGTATCAACTCCTGCAGCTTTTCCACTCTTCAACTGTTTAATGGCTTCCTCAGTCTCTTGTAATGTTGGTGCCACATCCAGTTCAGTTATCACTGGCTGTTGTAGGATGCGGTCAATCGCTGGTTCTTGGACTGAGCGGCTAGCATTGAAGAGGGTGTAGAAGTGTTCAGACCAGCGGTTCAGAATAGAGTCCTTTTCGGTGAGCAGCTCTTTTCCGTCTGCACTCCGCAGGGGGCTCAGGATTTGGTACGAGGGACCAATAAACCGCTTTTAGAGCTTCATAGAAACCCCTGTAGTCACCAGTATCGGCGCAAAGCTGAGTTCTTACTGCGAGGTTTGTCCACCACTCGTTCTGAATCTCTCGAAGCTTACGCTGGAGGGTCCTGCATTCCAAGCGGAATGCTGATTTTTTATGCGGGCAGGACGGTTGGGCCAGGTGAGCCTTGTGTGCTGATCTCTTCCTTGACAGCAGCTTCTGAATTTCTAAATTGTTCTCATTGAACCAATCCCTGTTTTGCTTCGTGGTGAAACCAAGGGTATCTTCAGATGTTTGCAGGACAGCGGTTTTGATACGGTCCCACAGCACTTCTGGGGCCGGAGGCGAGTCGGCTAGGCAGATGGGTTCCCCCAGCCTAGACCGTAGGCTCTCCTGGAAAACTGCTCTGATTGCAGCAGTCTGAAGGCTGCAAACCTTGAGCTTCTTCCTCGGAGCGCCACCTTTCCTTGGTTTGGGCTTAAAGTGGAATGTAATTTTGCAGCGGACAAGGCGATGGTCTGTGTGACACTCGGCGCTTGGCATTACTCTGGTGTGAAAGACATCTTTTAGGTCATGCTGGCGCACTAGGATGTAATCTATGAGATGCCAGTGTTTTGACCGAGGGTGCATCCAGGTTGTCTTCCGACTGTCTTTCTGCTGGAAGATGGTGTTGGTAATGGAAAGCTGCTGTTCAGCGCAGAGTTTGAGTAACAAGCGTCCATTATCGTTGCAGCTGCCCACACCATGCCTTCCAAGTACGCCTTTCCAGCTTTCTGAATCTCTGCCCACTCTGGTGTTGAAGTCGCCAAGGATGACAATCTTGTCGTCAGCTGGGATGTCTTGAAGAAGGCTATGTATATTGGAGTAAAACTTATCTTTGTCTACAGGATCTGCCTGGAGAGTTGGGGCATACACACTGAACAGTGTGGTGTGTTGCTGGTCACGAAGTGGTAAACGCATTGAGATGATACGGTCAGGGTGGCCAGCTGGCAAGCTTGGTAGCGATGGAAGCCCTGATCATGAAGCCGACACCTGAAAGGCGTCTCTCTGTCGCTGGTTTGCCTGACCAATAGAGTGTGTAACCTGCGCCATGCTCCCTTAGACTTCCTTTCTCTGAAAAACGGATTTCGCTGAGTGCGGCGATGTCAACATCCAGCCTAGCAAGTTCGTGTGCAATTAAGGCAGATCGTCGCTCAGGTCGAGTGCTATCAGCTGAGTCTATCATGGTTCTGATGTTCCAACATGCGAGTTTGAGTCCTTTCCCACCTTTTAAGGCTAGTGGGATACGCCACCGTTTCATTGATTTATTTCGACCGCATAAGAAGATGCCCGTTGACCGCGGTTTGCCAACTGGGGTATGAGGAGACGAGCTTTGTTTAGGCCACCTTTTCTAGGCCCCTCTCCGTATGGAGCAAGCAGTGCTATCCCTAGAAAAGGCTGCTTGGTCGCTCAGGGTGCTGCCGGGTGATGATGTCGTCTCCAGGTCATCATCAGACGACCACTAGCGCCTGAGCCGCTTGCATGCAGGATCGAGGCTGCGGCTTCCAGTGTCAATCTTACACCTGCCGGTTTGTCCCTTTCCCATCGCTACAGGACTTAATGTGGACTTGGGGGGGGGGGGAATCTTCTTGCGCAGGCAAGAAGATTCCTTCTTGCCTGCGCAGAGGAGCTTTCAAGTGGAGTGCAGTGTGCGCAGAACTGACCCCACCCTTTAAACCCGGGGTTCATCTGCCATGACCTAGCAAGCTGGGACAATGACAGTGAGGTCCTCGGGCCGTAGGTTTTACATCAGAGTTTCCCTCTCCTAGGCAGATGGCCTGCAAGGTTAAAGAGATCTGCCTTCCCTGCTATTCCAAACCATAGCTGGTAGGTGGCCGGTGACTCCATCGTGGGAGTTCATTATTAAGGGCTTTCGCTGAAGGAAACTGCTGTGGTGTGATGAGTGGTGAATGCAGCGAAAACTTTACAGTAGATTGGAAACCGATTGCTCTCCCATGACTTTTTGTAAACTGTATTTATGACAAAGAACTGCATAGATGTAGATACTATAACAATCTATCGATAAACACACACCTTGTCCTCTCCTCTGCGCCACCGCAGTCTGTGGATTGAAGAACGCGCAGAAAGATGGGGAGGAGCCGAAGTCTGCTGCCGTTTCCATTTGAAATTTAAAGGGGAAGAATCGCAAGATTTTTAGGGGGGCTGAGCAGAAATTTAGGGGTGCTAAAGCCCCCCTAAAAATGGCCTAGCGACACCCATGTCACGTTCCCACGGCTTAATATGTCATGGCCAAGACAAAACTAAGTGAACCGAAGACCAGTGTTGCCAAACCCCTCCCTCAGAAAAGCTCTAGAACCACTCTCAAAAGTCTCCATTTTTCAAAAAAAGTCGCCAAATATGAAAAGAAAGTAAATACAGGAAAATTTGGTAAAGGAAAGTAAATATATATATATATATATATATATATATATATATATATATATATATATATATATATATATATATATATATATATATATATATATATATATATATATATATATATATATATATATATATATATATACTTTACAAATGATGACAGTATAAAAAAATATAACAAAAGATGAAGTAGGCCTATAACAAAAAAATCTGAAGTGAAATTAGGAAATGCTTAGGCCTACTTGTAACTCTACAAGAAACATCTGAATGAGTAAATTCTTCCTGTGACCTGCAAGCACATCAAACATGATGGAAATGATGTAAAGACACAAAAGACACATAGGCCTAATGTTGGGCATTTGTTTCATGTGTCACCAAAGTGAATCCCTGTCCTGATTAAATACAACAGATAAGACATGTGATTCTCCAAAAACAAACCTTTGAACCTTTATTCATACAAACTTATTTCAGTCAACACACTCTATTACTACAAAGTAAGTGCAAAATACTGCATCACAGCACACATTACACTATGATGCACTGTGTCTCTCAGTATCTGGTTGATATGATTGTGCATGAATTGTGGTATAACTTTTGTGTCTGTGGTTAAAACACAAGATGTTCATGTTCAGTAGTTGGTGCCCTGATGTAATCATATTTTTTCTCCACCATCTTGATGCTTATAATGAAATGGTGGTGTGTGTCATCATATCTGAATGGCAGATGTACTGATGTGTGTTCACTGCGCAGACTCATTAGGCGCGTATGACTTTAAGCAGCAGAATGATCAGTGTATGACATCAAAGTACCGCGAGAGAGCCCGGTACTTTGATGTCATACACTGACCATTCTGTGCAGCGCCGCTTAAAGTTGAACGCGCCTAATGATTGAGAGCAAACGTGAGAGGTCACGGACGTGTGGCCAAGTAAAAAATAAAAAAATCGCTATTTTTATTTAAATATAGCTAAAATAGTTCCTTGTCGCAAAAAAAAATCAATAAAAGTCGCAGCAACAATGAGAAAGTAGCTAAATTTGGTGACAAAATCCCCAAATTGGCAAAACTGCCGAAGACGACCCCTCATGGGCACCGTAGATCCAGGATCAGTGATCCATAGCAGTTATATTTCCGATTTGAGCTTGAGCTTCAGAAATGCTTTGGAAAATGTAACGTTAGCTTTTGTTGACGCTACCGCGCTACTTGATCAAAAAACGAGCTTCGCTACTGAAAAGCTATTTGATTCAGAAAACAGCGACGCTACCACCACGCTACTGAGAAATGTAGTTAAACTAGTAGCGTCACTACTTGTAGCGACGCTACTGCCCATCACTGTGAATAAGTAACCCGCTGGGCGCTTGCTTAGGCAGCTACATTGAGTTTGATTGGTGGATTTTACAGTTGATTTTCCCTGTGCTATTCTCATAACTCTCTCGTTCATCCTTGTTAAATGATGAATGTTCATGGTGACGAGACGTAGTGATGTATTTGGCTAATCAATTAGACACAATGCAGATATGCTTGATTGATAACACGACACGTCCGCATTTTTCAGAATATATTTCTTACTTGCAGTGTCATTGATTAAGGAGAAAGTAATTCAGCAAAAGGCCATCGCCTTCAATTGTGGGTGGCTACGTGCCAACTGTGCAGAGAGATTGTTAGCCCCAAGTTGCTTTCTCTTTCAGAACTGGAGTAGCGAGACTTTATGATGGATGAGATTGAATTCATGAATAGATACTGGGTCTCAAGTGCTGTTAATATGTTAAAACTAGGGCTGCTTTTACTGGAATAGCAATTGTGATGGCAATTATTATTATTTTTATTACTATTATTATTTATTTAAAATATATTACCATATATTATGTAATGTACATATATCAATCTATAATTTAAGACAAGAAACATTAATTGATTAATGTTATAAAACATATTTTGTAATATTTCACTGTAACTGTCAGGGATCCCACACTGTCACAGTCACCGGCCACAACACTCACCAGATCACAATCACCTGAATTCTGATCACCCGCACCTGCAGCCTGCAATCGGCACTCCTTTAAATACACGCTTCACTCAGACACTCATCGTCTGGTCTACCGTTCATCTACCTGAACTAGCCTGACTCTCTCTCTCTATACTTACCTTCATGTGCTTACACTCAGATCCTCCATTACTCCTGCGATTCCGTTCTCCACTGTTCCTGCACGATCCCGATCCACCTGCAAAGAACCCAACATCAATCACAGATAAGAACCCACGAACTGCCAGTTGTGTTACTGCTCACCTCATCTCAGTATCAGCTCTCTCATTCAACCAACCTGTCAATAAAGCTCACTTTGTACTCACTTACCTCTTGTCTCTGGCCTGTGTTGTGACAGTAACAAACCAAAAATCATTATTTAAGAAAAAAAAAATATAAAGTAATTTTATTTTACAGGGGAAAGAAACAGTAAAATTCTAATACTAATATTTATGCTTTTGTTTTAATTTTGCCAAAAGTAAAATCTGCATGGGGAACTTTTTCCCTCACATGACATTTCTCAAAGCAATGGTAAAACTAACTCAAGTCATATCACGATTTTGATTTTATTCTGATTAATCGTGCATCCCAAGTTAAACCTCAAAGTGTTATGGGGTTGACGAGACGTGAGACATGCGGATCCATTTGCAAGGCTTTATTATGAAACATGGTCAATACAGGCAGGGTCGGGCAGTAGCAAACAGGTATGGCATGGGCAAGACACAAGAGCAGTCCGTTAAGCAGGCGTGGGTCGACGATCAGCGTACAGTATCCAGAGGGCTAGGCAGAGAGAATAATCCAGGAGCACGGGCAGAATCGGAACACAGGAAATCAGACTAGGAATACTTGGGAAACGCTTCGTATGCAGCTAGGCTAAACAATACTCGGCCGAGTGTAAGAGAATGTCCAGAGTTTATATAGTGTGTGTGTGTGTGTGTGTGATTGGGTGATGGTGATTGAGAGATGGTGAACAGGTGCAAGCGTGATTATAGTGAACAGCTGTGTGGGTGCAGTGAATGATGGGAAATGTAGTCTAGGAGTGATCTGTAACTGTGTGAAAGTCCATGTGTGGGAGAGTGACCTCTAGTGGTGAATGATGGAAAGTTCATGGCCAGGATTCATGACATAGCCCCCCCCCCCAAGGAGCGGCTTCCAGACGCTCCTAAACAATTCTAGGTGGGCGGTGGAGCGGAGGCGGAACAGGGGGAGGGACGGAGGGCCAGGTCCATGTGGAAGCCAGGGCGGAGAGGATGGAACTGGAGCCTCCCAGGGCGGAACAGATGGGACCAGAACCCGCCAGGGCGGAGCAGACGGACCCGGAGCCCACCAGGGCGGAGCAGACGGGACCAGAGCCCCCCAGGGCGGAGTAGATGGACCTGGGGCCCACCAGGGTAGGGCAGACGGGACCAGGACCCACCAGGGCGGAACAGACGGGACCAGAGACCACCGCAGGGAAGCAGACTGGGCAGGTAGCCCTGACAGAACCTGGAAGCAGAGGAGAACAAGGACAAACAACACAGGGAGAGCAGAGACAGACAACACTGGGAGAACAGAGACAGACAACACTGGGAGAGCCCTCCCGATCTCAGGGGCCGTGCCAGGGCAGGACAGAAAATCCCAGACGGCCTCCGTAGCCATGACAGGGCCGGACAGGGAATCACCGACGGCCTCCTTAGCCGTGTCAGGACAGGGCGAGAGTTCATAGACGGCCTCCATGGCCGGGGCAGGACAGGGCGTGAGTTCATAGACAGCCTTCCTTGCCGTGACAGGACAGGGTGAGAGTTCATAGACGGCCTCCATGGCCGGGACAGGACAGGGTGAGAGTTCATAGACGGCCTCCATAGCCGTGACAGGACAGGATGAGAGCTCACAGACGGCCTCCATAGCCGTGACAGGACAGGATGAGGGCTCACAGACGGCCTTCTTAGCCGTGACAGGACAGGGCGAGAGTTCACAGACGGCCTCCATGGCCGGGACAGAACAGGGTGAGAGTTCATAGACGGCCTCCATAGCCGTGACAGGACAGGATGAGAGCTCACAGACGGCCTTCTCAGCCGTGACAGGACAGGGTGAGAGCTCACAGACGGCCTCCATAGCCGTGACAGGACAGGGCAAAAGTTCACAGACGGCTTCTTTAGCCGGGGCAGGACAGGGCGAAAGTTCATTGGAGGATACCACCGACACCTCTGGAGGTTCTGCAGCTAACGCCGCCACCTCTGGAGGTTCTACGGTGGTAACATGACAGGTTGAGAGTGTATTGCTGGGCGCCACCACCTTGCAAGGAGCTGAAGCGAGCACCACCGCTTCAGAAGGTTCTGCAGCAGGTGCTGCCACCTCTGGAGACATTACGGTGGACGTCGCTACCTCAGGCAGTCCAATGGTGGTGTACGCAGCCCAAATGCAACATAAAGCGATCCCTATCATGGGAAGCGCTTCAGACAGAGAAATCAGTTCAGGGACAGGAGGGCCAAAGTGAGTGGATTTGGGGATACCAGCAGCGCGTGCAGACACTAGTGGTGCATCCCTCACGCTGGATATCAGACAGGAAACTCGAAGGACTGACCTTAAATCTCTGGGTCTGACAGACTCTGGCAGTTCGGCGAAGACATGAAGAGGCTCTTGCTGAAGAGCTGAGACGTGAAGAGGCTCGGGCTGAGGAGCTGAGACGTGAAGAGGCTCTGGCTGAGGAGCTGAGACGTGAAGAGGCTCTGACTGAGGAGCTGAGACGTGAAGAGGCTCTGACTGACGAGCTGAGACGTGAAGAGGCTCTGACTGACGAGCTGAGACGTGAAGAGGCTCTGGCTGGTCAGCTGTGACGTGGCGTGACTCTGGCTGGTCAGCTGTGACGTGGCGTGACTCTGGCTGGTCAGCTGTGACGTGGCGTGACTCTGGCTGGTCAGCTGTGACGTGGCGTGACTCTGGCTGGAGAGCTGAGACGTGGTGTGACTCATGACGATCAACTGTGGCTTGGCGTGACTCTTGACGATCAACTGTGGCTTGGCTTGACTCAAGGAGATCACAGGTGGCTTGGCTTGACACGTGATGATCAACTGTGGCTTGGCTTGACTCACGGAGATCACTGGTGGCTTGGCTTGACTTGTGACGATCAACTGTGTTTTGGTTGGACTTGTGACGATCAACTGTGGCTTTGCTTGGCTTGTGACGATCAACTGTGGCTTGACTTGACCTTTTAACATAGGCTGTGACTTGACTTGGTTCTTCAACATCAGCGGTGACTTGACTTGACTCCTTAACATCAGCGGTGACTTGACCTGGCTTTTTAATATCAGCGGTGACTTGACTTGACTCTTTAACATCAGCGGTGACTTGACTTGACTCTTTAACGTCAGCGGTGACTTGACTTGACTCTTTAACATCAGCGGTGACTTGACTTGACTCTTTAACATCAGCGGCGACTTGACTTGGCTTTTTAACATAGGCTGTGGCTTGACTGGGCTTTTTAACATAGGCCGTGACTTGACTTGGTTCTTTAACATCAGCGGCGACTTGACTTGGCTTTTTAACATAGGCTGTGACTTGACTTGGTTCTTTAACATCAGCAGTGACTTGACTTGGCTTTTTAACATAGGCTGTGGCTTGACTTGACTCTTTATCAGCAGCGGTGACTTGACTTGACTCTTTAACAGCAGCGGTGACTTGACTTGACTCTTTAACAGCAGCGGTGACTTGACTTGGTATGTGACTGGCAGCAATGACACTACGGGGTGTTGTTGTGGCCGCCATTTTGTGAGCGTGCTCTAGCGCGGCTGTGATCTCACAATTGGGTGCGGTGTCTCGTTCCTCCGCGACCCCCACAGTAAATGCTGAACCCACAGTCCACAGAGCATAATCCAGGAAATGACTTAATGACAAACGAGGGCCATTTTGAATTACTTTAGATTTCAACGGCTGGTTAAGGCCATCACAGAAAAAGTCTATTAATAAACAGTCTGGTAAATCTGAGCCATTAGCCAAAGCCAAATATTCCGTGATGTAACCCTCAAGTGATCGAGTTCCCTGCTTGAGGGCTAGTAACAGGATCGCTGTATCCATACCTGACCCATGTTGTTTGGGAAAGCCGCTGGATCCTTGTTTGGCCGAGTATTCTGTTATGGGGTTGACGAGACGTGAGACATGCGGATCCATTTGCAAGGCTTTATTATGAAACATGGTCAATACAGGCAGGGTCGGGCAGTAGCAAACAGGTATGGCATGGGCAAGACACAAGAGCAGTCCGTTAAGCAGGCGTGGGTCGACGATCAGCGTACAGTATCCAGAGGGCTAGGCAGAGAGAATAATCCAGGAGCACGGGCAGAATCGGAACACAGGAAATCAGACTAGGAATACTTGGGAAACGCTTCGTATGCAGCTAGGCTAAACAATACTCGGCCGAGTGTAAGAGAATGTCCAGAGTTTATATAGTGTGTGTGTGTGTGTGTGATTGGGTGATGGTGATTGAGAGATGGTGAACAGGTGCAAGCGTGATTATAGTGAACAGCTGTGTGGGTGCAGTGAATGATGGGAAATGTAGTCTAGGAGTGATCTGTAACTGTGTGAAAGTCCATGTGTGGGAGAGTGACCTCTAGTGGTGAATGATGGAAAGTTCATGGCCAGGATTCATGACACAAAGATAGAAACTGTTCTAAAATGTATTCTTATGAAAAATGCTGTTTTGCATTTCACACTCTGGTGAAAATGACTCTCACTGAAAAAGATTAGATAGTTGAGGGTTTATGCTGTTTTGTTATAGATTTTGTGCAGGTTGAATCTGCTTAATAGTTCATAGCAGAAATTTGCATTCTCACTGCATTGCAATATTATAGAAAAACAATACTATTATCTGTACATCTTTAGCTTTATGATAGTAATCCTTCAGTATCAAACTGCAGTTTCAGACATTATAGAGAGAATAAAGATCACTCAAGGCAATCAAAGCACCAGTCCCCTCATTTTATTTGTAGAATGCACTATAGCATTTTAGATAATCAGCCATGATTTAATTTCTCTGACAACATGAGCCTAGGAGCTTGTGCTTGCAAATATTAATCCTACATATGAGTCTAGAGCTAAAGAGAAATCCCAGATAAATAATGCATCACAGAAACTTCCATCTGCCTGTTTTTACTGCACCAGCAGTTCCAGTTGAAGCCTGAGGGGATTTGCTGGCTAAATAATCATACAAATGTCTATAGGTTAAGAGTCTAAAACAGTGACAGCATCAGTCCTGACTGAGAGTTTGCTTCCTTCAACATTTTTTTTTTCTCTTCATGAGTTGCCTGGGAAGCTCTCTACACATTTTGCAGAGCCTAGTGCGCATTAACTGCTAAGACTGCCCTTGAACACCATTACAGTTCAATTCAAGGCAATAATGGACAAGCACTCCAGTGCAAGATTATATAGACAGGTTTATAATCGTGGCTGAAAGTCAGGCACATTTCCAGTATACTTGGAGGAGATGTGTGACGGAAAAAAGCGCCAAGGTCTCCAGTCAACATCAGCACAACGCTTAAGCTGAATCCAAAATAAATTGCGCGTTGTCAGACCTCTCTCTCGGCTGTCAGGTCATTTGGGCATCATAGTCCCAGAGCCTCCGTTCAAGCACATTTCAACTTTATACAGCACACGGTAAGCCTAATTGTTCTCTTGAAAGCCTTGATGTGTTTTGACCTCAGGAACTACAAAATGACTCGGTCAGGATCCACTCCAGAACCTTTTGCTATTGGAAACTTTTCAGTAAATTAGGGCACAATGCAGGTGAAGTGCTTCTGTGTGCCGTGCTCTTCATCATTAATTGCACTTATCAACACTAGTGACAGCCTCTTAGGAAATGAGGAGTGTTATTTTTTTTACACGAGCACTTGCAATTACATTGTGCCTGATTTTTGCCACTTCCCCCATCTGTGCACAAGAAAATTAGAGCCTTTTTGTATACATGCTAAACATTAACCCTATAAAGCCTACTGTGTCATATTTGATAAGCACACATCCAAGGCTCAAAAATTATCAAAATGCTCAAAACTTTGCTGAAAAACCTGTTGTACACAATCAACTACATGCCTGCTTTCGTCTGATTGATAGTTTATACTTTATTAGTGGCACACGTGTGTTTTTGTTATGTGATTTTTATAAAATAAACATAAGAATAAAAGTTATATTGTTAGTAATATCTTAAGAAAAAGATTAGGTGATATTTATATGCAGTTTATGTAATGATTTTTATAACATAAACCTAAGAATAAATGGTAACACTTTACAATAAGTTAACATTAGTTAATGAATTAACTCACAAAAACTAACACTGAGCAATATTTTTGTTACAATATTTGAAGAGTTCAGATGCAAAAGCCTCTAAGTGCCGTCTGAAATTTTCATCTAAAATGAGCATTTTTATCAGGCTCCTATGTTTAGGTTCAGTAATTTTACTGTAATGGCAATGTATAGGTCCTTTTCTATGCAATTAAAGTGAAATAACTGAACATAAATATAGGAGCCTGATAAAAATGCTCATTTTAGAAGAAAATTTCAGACGGCACTTAAAGGCTTTTGCATCTGAACTCTTCAAATATTACATTTTATGTTATTTAATAAAAATATAACTTTTTATTGTTCCTTCATGTTAGCTATAAGGTGCATTAACTAATATTAACAGATACAATTTTTATTTAAATAATGTATTAATAAATTATGAAATTAAAATTACCTATGATTAAATGCTTTAAACATAGTTTTTATTGATAGTTTATGTTAGCTAATATCAACAAATGAAACCTTACTGTAAAGTATAACTAAATAAATGTTATATAATATTTCAAGAAAAAAAATTCTGGACTGAAGCAACTTAGGTTTACTTAGATTACTTCATGATAAATAAAATCATGATAAATATGTTAAGGCTTTTTTTCTGTTCAGTTTCAAAATTAAATTTTTCAGACCATTATTATTTTATATTTCAGGCTTTACAGAGTTGCTAACATCGTGAATAAATGTTTTTCATTTTACAGTTTTATTTTACATGCAGCCTCTGTGTAGTATTGTGTGATTGTCTGTGATCAATATTTTAATCAGATATGTTAGTAATCCAGTGCCCACTTTTGTAATTTGTCGTCTCTTTCTGTTTATTTGTTACGCGCCGTTGAGGCCTCCGTTCCATTGTGAACGATCATCTGGAGAAGTTTTAGCATATTGAATATCGTTGGGCAGATTGTGATAGGTAGAAAATTAATTTGGATCGAATTTCCAATGTTTCTCTTTGAACGTGCTCCAGGTATTGATTGCTTCATTTGTCATTTGCACAGATGAATTATGTATGTGTTGCTTGCTAGAGGGGGAGGGATTAATCAAATGCATTTTGATAGGTTGTGTATATGCGTGTGTGTGTGTGTGTGTGTGTGTGTGTGTGTGTGTGATGCGACAGAACGTGTCCTGTTTGCATGCAAGGGCAATGGGATTTCAAAGAGTGTCGGCGAGACCAATACGGAAGTGTTGATTGGCTAATAGGCTGTGACAGTTCATACTGCCCCACTCTTTTACAGTCAATGATGTTTTCTGTTTGGAACTGAGGACTAATTATAATGATGTCATATATTTTTTTCCCTATACATCTTCAGGCTAGTTTGGTCTAGGTCAGAGGTCTGTATGAGGTAAGAGTAGAATAACAATCAAGATATGTATCTTGAGAGAGCTGGCTATATAAATTGATCCCAACCAGAATGTAAACAGTCTACAAAAAAAAAAAAACAATCTGATAACATGATGAAAGGCATGATCTCACTTTTAAGATGAAAATAAGAGATGATGGCTTTTAGGCTAGATGCTTTTAACTGCCTGAAATGTGATTGCATATGTTGTAATCTGTGAAGGGGCTAATTTATTCCATTATAATACAGACTTTTGGCAGAATCGCATCTTTAATTACTTATTGACCAATCAAAAGTTGAGCGGAGTGAATGCAGGCTGAGGCGTCGTGATTAAATGGTTTCAAAGGCTGAGGTATTGATCAGTGTGGTTTGAGTAGCACACACAGGACTGATTCTTGGCTTGAGCGTTTAAGATATACAGTATTCTTTACTGCTTAATAGAATTAGTGATGCAAACCATTGTAAGAAAATGACTCAGACAACAATTCCCAGCCATATGTTATACAAGTCTTTTCAAGTTTTTACACTCACATGCACTACCCTTTAAAAGTTTGTTCGTACGATTTTAAAATGTTTTTTAAAGAAGTCTCTTATGCTCACCAAGGCTGCATTTATTTGATCAAAAATACAGTAAAAACAGTAATTATGTGCAATATTATTACCATTTAAAATATCTCTTTTTTTATTTTAATATATTTTAAAATGTAATTTATTCCTGTGGCAAAGCTGAATTTTCAGCACCATTTCTCCAGGCTTAGTGTCACGTGATCCTTCATAAATCATTCTAATTATGCGATTTGCTGCTCAAGAAACATTTCTTATCATTATCAATGTTGAAAACAGTTGTGCAGCTTAATATTGTTGTGGAAACTTTTTTAGAATTCTTTGATGAATACAAAGTTTAAAAGAACAGTATTTAAATAAATAAATATAAATTTATTTGTTTTTGAATAAAACTGAATGTCTTTACTATCAATTTAGTTCAATATAATGCATGCTTGTTGAATTAAAAGTATTAATTTCAAACATTATTTTTGTTGCAATTATTGTACAATAAACTTTTGGAACGGTAGTATGCTATACAGTACAGTATTTCCTATAATAATAAACTATGACTAAACAGTCAGTCAGAGAGAGTGTGTATAGGGAATCTTACAATGACTCAACAGTTAAGTATAGAAGCAAATAGGAGTCGCAGCACTGGTGGGCTGGTGTGAAACACTGAGATAAAGACTCTCTTGAGCTTTCTTTGCATCTTAACTCTTCTAGACCTCAATGGATTTCAAGAGCTCTCGTGTGAATTCTTAAGACTTTTCAGAATGAAAGGTTCAGTAGAAAAACAAATAGATCTAACACAGAATCAAAGATAAGAGCAATTTCTAGTGGAGGGTGTTTGGAGAAAAAATACAAATTTAGACCGCTTGTATTTAATTTTAATTAATGCGTTTGAGATACATGCAAGGCAGCAGGGGAACTAAGACCTGAAACAACAACAACAAATCTTATTGAACCATATGGACCTAGCTGCAAATGATAATGTAATACATTAAGTCATGAAATAAATGTTTCAATAGATAAACTGTAGACTGTGTAAAGTTTATTAATGTGAAGTTATTATTTATTCTGAAACACTGTAATAATTAACAACAGACACAAATAGACACAAATCTTTGTGAATACATACAATTTGTGTGATTAAGACATACTTATTTAGTCATGTTAAGCGTTTTCATCACTAGTATTACAAAAGTTAAATTTTGAGGCTAATACCATGAAATAAAGGAGACGATATGCCAATTTAAAACAAGAAGATAAATAACAAAGGCTCAAATTTTTTTTAATGAGAAATAAGGTAGCTGAAATCATTTCTGTGCTTTGATATTCAGCAGACCTGCGTTGTTTGCGGTCAGATTTCATCTTATTAAATGTCAGGTGTTCATAGCCATTAGGCTACTGTGAAACAGACGGGCTGCCAGAGGCCTGTATGAATTGAACCGTTGTTTGAAGTGTAAAAAAGCAAATTACATTGTGATGTGGGAATAGAGCAGAGATCTGGAGATCAGCCCATATACGGAAATGATTGGAAGGCTTTCATCCAATGTCAGTCTGTTCCAAAAATAGACTGACTTGCCTTTATTGCTAATTCTGTCAGTCGTGGCTCTCTGAAAAAAGCAGAGGCTATCATTAACTGACTTAAGGAGTCAAAATACATTTCTACAGATGTGTTACCTTATCTGACCAAAATTTTAGAAGTGGAACACATTATATGAAAGACATTTTGGTCAGGGCCGGCGCCACGGGGGGGGCGTCCCGCCCCCTCACTCAAGATGAGTGTGAAATAGATTTTATTTATGAAATATAATGGTTTATTTAAAAAACACAGTTGCCAAACGAATAGGCTTTCTAGCATTAATACGATGCTACTATAGCAAAAATTTAGGAGAGTCTGTTTCACAAAGTCGCATTTTAATTACATCTGACACACAAACTAAATGCAGGCATTATGCAGCACTACTGACTAAGCTAAAGGTATGATGAAATATTTTTTTAATGTTTAATAGAGGGCTAGATTATTGTAGTTAATTGATTATTTTGCTGTATTGTTTGATGCTGTTCAATTTGATGCATAAAATGATGCATCTGTTAAATGGGCCGCGATGAATGTGTTATGTCAGGGAATCGGTCACAATAAGCTTGTGTTTCATTGTAAAACAGACACAATTAAGTATTTCTGGTGGTTGTGGTGGTGTACCCCCGCTCCCTATAAGCAGAGTATGCAGTTTGCATAGGGCACTAACTCCCAGGGGGGCACAATCCCAGTTGCTCAAAAAAATTTTTTTTTTAAATTAAATTCGTTCTATATTAATATATACATATACATAAATAAAAATATAAACATGAACAGATAGCCTATATATAATGATAAAAAATGAACGCAGTAGCGAAGCTAAGCACATGTGACGCGCCCTTCCCGCATCTGCGCTCGCGCCCGCCCTCACTCATATTTGCGGCTGAATGCAAATTATCATAAATGATCGAAAACTATGCCCGGGAAAAGACATCAGCAGTCCAGGGCCCAGAAAGGAAAAAGGAAAAAGCCCAAGATGAAGCCCGTGCATCATTTTCATGTACGTTCATAATCCTGTGATTAATCCATAATCAGCATCTGCCTTAATATTCTCTTTGAGTTTCCATGTTCTTGTAGCCATGGTAACCACAAATTAACCATGATTTTCTTACTTCAAATAATAATTTACAAATAAGTTAAAGCTTACATTCATTGCATAACACTGTTAAAATTCATAAAGTAATACAAAATATACAATTTATGTACATTAGGCTACATATTATTACAAATGCCTGCAAAGGGCACCAAAGGCCTGGTAATTGCTGCTGTTACACTTACAGGACGATCAAGTCCTTTAATATCAACCAAATATTTAATTAAAATATCTTATAATACCTTTTTGCAATAGAAATGCTACAGCCTCTATAATTTATTCAAGAAAAACATGTGAACATCACAACCCTTACAAAAATTAACCATGGTTTTATCGTAGTAAAGCTGCTTAATTTTCTTTTGTGTGATTTCTGAATGCTGGAAAAAAGAAAAAAAAAGAAAAAAAAAAAAACACTCTTCCACTGACCTGTCTCGCGACCAAAACACTATCTGTGTGTGAACCCAGTATTCTAATAGTTGTAGTAGTAGCGCGGGCAGGTTTGTTTACGGTCCGACAAATACGTGAATGGGCCACAAATGTTTTTATTTATTTATTTATTTTTACTTTGCGCTACGTCATCGCCCCCTTTTGTTACCTCAGCCGCCCCCCATCAGTGCTGCGCTGGCGCCGGCTCTGATTTTGTTACAGCATTTAATTTAATGTGTTTAAAATTGATATTAAGAAAATATAGACATATATGTTCACATTTTAGACATATGTCATATTTTAGAATAATAATAAAGTTGTCAAACAGTGAAATAACACAAAATGGAAGTTTGGAAATTATGTAAGGACCAAAAACAAATGGAAACTATCTTATGTTTTTGCTTTTCAGAGTATTCTCCTCTTAAGTAAAAACTATTTAAGTGACATCGTTACCAGGGCTGGACTGGGACAAAAAATCGGCCCTGGCATTTTTTGGTCCAGGCGGCCCACCACCACCATATAATATACTGTATATACTGTATATATGATATACACTACCATTCAAAAGTTTTTGAACAGTAAGATTTTTTTTTTTTTTTTAAATAAGTCTCTTCTGTTCACCAAGCCAAAATACAGCAAAAACAGTAATATTGTGAAATGTTTTTAATATTTAAAATATATTTTAAAATGTAATTTATTCCTGTGATCAAAGCAGAATTTTCAGCTTCATTACTCCAGTCACATGATGTTCAGAAATCATTCAAATATTCTGATTTGCTGCTCAAAATACATTTATTATTATTATTATTATGTATTATGAAAACAGCTGAGTAGATTTTTTTTCAGGTTTCTTTGATGAATAGAAAGTTCAGAAGAACAGCATTTATCTGAAATAGAAATATTTTGTAACATTATAAATGTCTTTATCATCATTTTTGATCAATTTAAAGCATCCTTGCTAAATAAAAGTATTAATTTCTATAATTTCTTTCCCAAAAAACAAAACAAAAATTGTACTGACTCCAATCTTTTGAATGGTAGGCTATAGAGTATAATGTTACAAAAGCTTTTTTATTTCAGATAAACGCTGATCTTTGGATCTTTCTATTCATCAAAGAATCAAGAAAAATAAATGACTCGACTGTTTTAAATATTGATAATAATAATAATAATAATAAATGTTTCTTGAGCAGCAAATCAGCATATTAGAATGATTTCTGAAGGATCATGTGACACTGAAGACTGGAGTAATGATGCTGAAAATACATATTTGATCACAGGAATAAATTACATTTTAAAATATATTCAAATAGAAAGCAGTTATTTTAAATAGTAAAAATATTTCACAATATTACTGCTTTTACTGTATTTTGGATAAAATAAATGCAGGCTTGGTGAGCAGAAGAGAATTCTTAAAAAAAAAATCTCAGTCTTACTGTTCAAAAACGTTTGACTGGTAGTGTAGATATGTATCATTGCACTAAGTTGTTTTGGATAAGAATAAAACGTCAGGTCCGACAATATCGTGTCTTTTCGAATTTAAATCTAGATTTATTCGCATTGGCCCATGGAAACCTCTATGAACACACTTGACTTGACAAAAAAATCGCGGGGGACGAATTTACGGTTTATTAAAAAGTGTTAAATAAAAATAAAAATAAATATTAAAAAGCTATTCTGCACTCATGGCGCGCGCGCGCACACACTAGATGCCTGCCTCCGTTCCGAGTCCCTTATCAAGCACTTTACTGATTCAACTCCCCTCCCCTCCCCTCCTGCCTGGCTCTTTGGCCCGCATCACTCACCGCAGAGCAAGCCTGTTTTTATAAAGCTGCTGTGAAACGTGGGGAAAGCCGATACGGAAGAAGTTGGGGTTTATTTAGGCGAGAAAAATACTTCATCGCTCTGTCTATAGCGCATTGTGATTGGGTGGTTTACGCTGTCAATGCAGGAGACAAACCAATGGGCCACTGACTGCTCGTTGTCCCTGCCTGATGGCAAAAAAAAAAAAAAATAATAATTCTGTCGGCCCCTTCAGTGCGTCGGCCCACCGGGAAAATGCCCGGTATGCCCGATTACCAGTCCAGCCCTGATCGTTACATAAAAGCAGTAGGTGGCAGCAATTGACTGTCTTTATTAGTGAATCATATTGTTCAACCGATTCTTTTTAGAAACGCTGCTTCGTTCATGAATAAAAAAAGTAAGTGAGTCTCTGAATAATTCACTCAACCGAATTGTTAAAAACTGCCAATTCATTAAAGGGATAGTTTTGATGTTTTGAAAATTTGATGTTTATCTGCATCCAAAGATGCAGGTGACTTTGTTTCTTCAGTAGAACACAAACGAAGATTTTTTAACTCAAACTGTTGCAGTCTGTCAGTCATATAATGGCAGTCAATGGGACCCACGGCTTTGAGAGTAAAAAAAACATACACAGACAAAACCAACTTAAACCCTGCGGCTCGTGAAGATACATTGAGGTCTTAAGACACGAAACAATCGGTCTGTGCAAGAAGCTGAACAGTATTTATATAATTTTTTTACCTCTGATCCACCGCAATGTTCACAACAGCCGGCACGTGACGCGTCAACGCGTGCTGCCTCTAAAATGTAAGTTACTCAGTATGAACTTGTTTATGTATTGAAGTAACTTTGTTTTTCTGAATCAGCATGACTGATTTGACTTTAAGAACAAGGCCGCCTCAGATCTAAAACAACAGTTGTGTTCTTACATTTACATTATTTCCAGATTAGCCTTGCTGCAGTTCTTCTGTTATTAAGCGAGTATTGCTTATCAGTAAGGTTTGATTGTTTTGCTTTTTGCTTGGCTTATCTACATTTTGCAAACAATACCTTTTTTCTCTTTGAAACAATTAATCTGTTGAACACTCAATATCAGATTGAATGCAGTGAGGCTTGGGCACTCTATAATAAAGTATGTGCTGTGAAATATGTGACATTTTGATACACTTCATGTGGCAGTTGTGACAGCTCCATCAGTTAAATAGATATTTCCACTGAGACTTGCAAAAATAGCTCTATTTTTTAGTATGCTTTAACCATGCCTACTGAGCTGTAAATGCTAAAGAACATTTGAGATCAGAGCCATTATTCCTGTCCAGTGCTTTTAACATTACTTCATTTGGGCATCTCAAAGACTGCGTTAACCTAAGAACATCCTGATGCTTTCCATGTATATTCAGAAACATGCATATGGGTTGCATTAAGTGGACTTATTAAGCTCTGGGCCTACTTTGTATTCAAAAGCTAGTCTCTTTCTGTTATAATTGCTTTTAGTGTGCTATAGATAACAGGCTTCGGCTTCAGCAATTTCCGGCCATTTGACAAATGCTTTTCATCTGTTTGTTCCTCCACAATGTTCCTGTGGCATTGCATCCATGAAGATTTTGAAATGTGAATAATTTATGAGAGGCATCTTCTGCACTCAGCTTGTGCTCCTTGCCCAGAAATGGTGACAAACAATACAAGTCTCTTGTTTCGCTCTGGCCCTTGTTAGGTTCTGTCTGATCCTTCTCTCTCCTTTAGGCTTTTTGTCACGTGCCATTCCTATACTCCTCATCCTGAATTTCTTCGCTAGCTGTGTTTTAGATTCAGAGTGGTGGCAAGAAAGACTATCTGAATTTAAATCCCTGGTCAAAGCAGCTGTTTTCTTCCTTGAACCTCTGTGGAATTCAAAATCGGCATGTTGTCTGTTTTTTGTGCCTCAGGAGAAGCAGTGCCGGAATTACGTTCCCTGCCGACTGATTTCTGCCAGTCACAATCTGTTTGAGGTACCCATTCAGGCAGGCCCGGGGCCCCGCGACACATGGCGAGCCACTTTATCTCAGAGTGATTCTGTGAAGGGCTTCACATTGATAAAACTTTCTTGTGAAAACTGCTTCTTCAATGGCTATCAGATGCTTGCTGAGTTTGTCAGACGGCACTTGGCTTTGTCTGATTGCGCCAAATCTTTTTATCTATTAAGAGTGTGTCACTTTAAAAAATGTGCATTACATCATTCCATCAGGTCCAGTAGGATTCTGTGGATTTTATTTGCATTTTATATTCTTATTTTGAGAGATGATTGTATTTTTTAAACATTATAATGTGTTGGTAGTGCTGCACTTACATTACTAGCTGAAAGAATATTCAAATTAGTCAGTTCGTAATTTGAGGATATATCAGAGCTCTATCCCTGCCGCTGAATGTTCATGATATGCCAACACGTAGGAGACGGATCTCTTGTTTTTATCTGATTTAGCAAAGCCACTAGCTGTGAGGGTCAGCATTAACATCACTGATGCTGACACTCTCAACATGATGACTATTGACTCTTTCACCAAGGGATAAAGTGTTTTACAAAAAAGTACTGTGGTCATATATTTTATATAGGCTATACATTACTGTTCAAAGGTTTTAGGTCAGAAAGATTTTAAAAATGTTTTTGAAAGATGTCTTATGCTCATCAAGGCTGCATTTATTTGATTAAAAGAAGAGTAAAATTCTGAAATATTATTACAAATATTATCATTTTTTATTTTTAGTATATGTTAAAATGTAATTTATTCCTGTGATGTCAAAGCTGATTTTAGCATCATTACTCCAGTCTTCAGTGTCACATGATTCTTCAGAATCAATTCTTCATTCTAATATGCTGGTTTGGTGCTCAAGAAACATTCTTCTTATTATCAGTGTTATGCTGCTTAATATTTTTTTGGAAACCATGGATCCTTTGATGAAAAGAACAGTATTCATTTGAAATATAAATATTTAGCAACAATGTAAATGTCTTCACTGTCGTATTTGATCAATTTAATGCATTTTTGCTGAACAAACAAATTCATGTCTTTTGGTAACGCATCTAGTGCATAGAAAACTGGCAGAGCATATGATTTAATTGGTGTGTTGCTCAATGGCTGTGCAGATTCCTTTCTCAATGTTATAGTAAAATACTGAAATATTTTAATTGTCTCATCAGTCCTAGCTCATTAAAAGAGTTCGACAGGGGTCGGCCAGTCGGCTTATCCTGTTAATGTATATAATCAGGACTGTTTCAGAAATTATATCACATCTTCAGGCTTGTTTGGGGACATTTTAACTTTTGTGTTGCTTGTGGGCAAATCCATTGTGAAAGTTTGAAATACAACCTGTCCTCCAAACCACAGTCCCTCATTGGTTTCCATACAAGTGATAAATCTGCACCTGCTGTGATGGTGGGTGGAAGGGAAGCTGGGTGGAATGTAATGGGCAATCGCAGCAGGTATGAAATCCCTTCAGGCTTGATTCTCTGGAAAGCGTTTTAGAGCTCATAGGATGAGCAGTATGTGCATGCTTGCACGCTTTGGTAATTTTATTTTCAGCCGCTGCATATTTCAGGATGTGTTATGACTGTTTCGGTTAGCTTCGCTGTTATTCTTGCAGCCTGTGGGGTACTGAATGTCTCACACACAATTTCTCCTTCAGCCACACATTTCAGGCGGTGTGACATTTGTCCCGGGGGACCCATCTCTGTAAATTAGAGCTTATGAAATGTCTATGCAGAGAAGCAACACAAAACAAACACAAGGAATATTAAAAGACAAGGACATTTTTTTTATTAATAAATTTGCCAGAAACAAATCCATTAAACTGAATTTGCACATTTATGCTGATCAATGCATGTACCACAATGTATGGATATTTTAATTCAACTTAAATGTTAGCCTTTGCTTGAAGGCTTTATTATCAGACACTTTTTTTTTTTAAAGCTTAATTAGGCTACTAGTTTTACTTGTGGTTAAATGTCCTGTATGTTCTGGAAGCTGTTGGTTGATGCTCCAGTAACAGGACGACAAGTCTTTTGCATACAGTACATGAGTTGTTTTGGTCTCCAAGTAATTACACAGTTTTTTAGGACTACTTGAAAGCAGTTTCTGTTGTAAAGCTTGATTCAGGAGCAGAAGTAATCCATTTGGCAAGCCTGTTTACTGTAGTATTGGAAAAGTGCACAGTAATCCCCATACTCTGAATCAACAGGCTAAACATAACCATTTTCCCAAAATACCTCTTGTGTCCAATATCTTTTTACCCTAATGTTATTAAATTACGCTTTCCCTGGTGGATGGTCACATTGGTCCAAGAAATTGAGTTGTTTATATTCTGATGCAGATGGTCTGTGTTGCAGGGCAGATGTCGATTTGTAAACTGCACTGGTGTTAAAATCAGATCAACAGTTTTTATGAGTAGAGCATGTGATTGTTAATGTGAAAGATGGCATTAGCTCACCACCCAAGCTGTATTGTGTAATGCGGTCTGTTATCTAGCCACAACAAACTTTAACAAGGTTCCTTTCACGATATAGCGCATTACATGAAGCTAATATCTGCCAGAGAGGCTTGTCTCCAGACAGCATCTTATTAAATGAAAATATTATGATAGTCATGTTAGTCTAAAGTCAATTAACCTCACTGGTGTCTGGGCTTAATTAATATGGGGGAAAAGTGAAATGCCAAGGTCACCGATTATACAAGCATGATATTACTTTAAACGAATTAATTTCAAATGTTTCTGAGCCTATTAATTTTCCAACTAGGTTATGTAATCCCACTGTACTTGACCTTTTGTCCAATAATCTAATGTCTCAGAGGAAATGAAATCAATTCCAGGCTTACCTTGATGCTGTCTGAAGATAAACATTAAAGCGGCAGGACTAAAACACTAGGCACAAAGACACAGCTCAGGTCTGCTGTTATGTGAGGCAACAGTGTTTGCCATCTTAATCACATTTGTTGAGGTTTCAGCTTGATTCATAAAATGTTATTACTTAAATTTTCTGTGATATAATGTGCACATGGGTAGTTGACTAATAAAAATTGGACTGTGTCCTATGGTGTGACATGACATAAAAATATATTTTTTAAAAATTCGCCCGTAGGCACGTTGCCACAGGTAATCACAGCGTGCCGATATACAGCCATATCTCCTACAAGTGTGATAGTGCATTTATACAACAGTTCGACAGCAGGAGTGTGTAAATAAAGAAGAGACAACAACCCCACAAACCCTCTTTTGTACAGAACTAATTCCTTCCGCCACGGATTCAAATCTCAAGTTGACAGTTTAACAGCTGAGCCCAAGTCCTTGTTACTAATTCGAAAACGTCACTTTAGAACTAGTAATGAAGGAACGTTGAGTAGGGCTGCTTGATTATGGCAAAGATCATAACCACAAAATAATAATGCAAAGTTTTAACTGGCAAAGTGGTTCTTATATTTCTAGATTTTCATTTTTAGTGTCACAATTTCTGTCATGCCGTTTCATGATTTTCAGTCATGCAGTTTGCCGCATTGTGTTAAATTATTAATGTAAAACTTTTTGCATTAAGATCAGATTTATTTGTAGCAGGAGGAATTGACAATGACAAGTGGGAGGACAAAAAAATAATTTGCACTCAATTTATTTTAGTGCTGTCAAATGATTAATCGTGATTTATTGCATCCAAAATAAAAGTTTTTGTTTACATAATACATGTATATGTGCTGTGTATATTTAATACGTATATATAAATACACACACACATGCATGTATATAATTCAGAAAAATATGTTATGTTTATATATTAAATATATTTATTTATAATATAAATTATATTAATATAAATATAGACATGTAAATACATGTAAATATTTTCAAAGTATATATTGTATGTGTGTGTATTTATATACATAATAAATATACAGAGAACACACACATATATTATGCAAATGAAAACTTTTATTTTTAATTAATCTCGATTAATCGTTTGAAAGCACTAATTTATATCAAGAATTAGGACAGATGGTTTGCTCCTTTTCTTACTAACTAGATATAAAAAACCTGTGGCAAGTTAAAACTTTTTTTAAATATATATTTTGGTGCAACAGTTTGTAAATTAGACCTACATCTTCCAGTTGATTTCATAACTAGAAAGATAAAATAATGAGATCAGTGTCAGCACAACCTCCACCCACACAGGTGTGCTGCTCTGTCTGCTCTGTCATTATATTAAATTGACAGCGACAAGCTTGATACTATAATTCACACACATGCTCAGCGTTTCTCCTATTGAGTCAACTGATCAGCCCTCACTTTCCACCTCTCCATTCTGCACAGAGTCTGTCAGTCTGTCAGCTCAAACCGAGAGGGGAATCAGTGAATGGGTCCCAAGAATGAGGATGTGCTTGGTGCATGGTTCCCACTTGCTGGTAAAAGCGACAGGATGTGTTTAACAATCTATTTTAATTAAAGCCTATAGCCCCATCTCCCCATGAATGTAAATGCAGAACTCTTTGGGCTGCTTTGTTTGGTGAATTTCATTCCACCAGAATTCAAATCTACAAAACTTGCTTTGAAAAATATGCCAGAGTCAGTCTGGTATGATGATCAGACGTTTTGATATTTGCATTATCGCTGTGACCGGCATGACAGCCTTGATCTTGAACTTTCTTGACTGTTCCTCAGAGGCCATGACATTTTCAGGAAGACTATAGTTACCTTTTGGTTTTCTTGACTTTCAAAGAAAGGCCATTGCAAATGAAACCTTTAATCTATATGGCAACATTTGAGTGATTCTACATTCTAAATTCTGTGTCATTATTGCATTTGTCTTGTCAAGCAATTCGTCAATTTGCTTGAAGTTACAGGAGATCTTTGCACCAGAAGCTTGGCATATAATCTCATGTTGGTTCTTGCTGCCTCTGTTTATTAGATCCCATAATCATCTGGGGTTGAGTGACATACAGTAATGCTGAGATATGAAATGTTATGGGAATTTTTCTGTCACAAATGACACATCAGTAATTTTTTCCCTCCCACTGCAGTCTTCTCACAAGGTGTTTCCGGAATGCGAGTTGATCATGCAACAAATAAGGCGTAAAATGCTATAAATCATGTAACACGCTAACGTTTTTGGCGGCCCCAAGATTGATCACTTCTGGGAACAGGGAGGCTGCACCGAATCAGTCTTACATGAACCAGAACTGAAGGGAAGGTGATCATCGCAAATATCCTCCGAGATACACACAAAGCAATTGACATTTATCATTAGCGACCGGTCCTGACAAGAGCAATAAATGGTCTTCACATCGATATATTCTACATAGGCTGCTTTTGATAAATGAGACAGTATGGGACAAAAAGGCTAAGGTATAGATGTAGAATGTCTTGGTGCATTGTTATACAGACTGACATTTATATTTGTAGCTTATGTTCTCAGGTTAGCAGAAGCACGGAGGTGGCTAATTTCTGAGTTAGGGTGAGGAAAGCAAGTGCTAGACCTGCAGAGCTGCTCAGCAATTTTTTTTTTTTTTTTTTTTTTGCTGTGCCCTCAGGGTCTGATTAGAATGCTGAGCCATACAAAGTCTGCAGACAGAGGGGAGCAAGGTGACTAAG
>CM041810.1:21595773-21699035 GCA_023376895.1 Aspiorhynchus laticeps | reverse complement strand
AATATATCAACTGCAGTCTGGAGAAGATTCTCTGTGCATTGCATTTTTCTTCAAGCTGTCGAGGTATTCTTGTTGTGAAGCAGCCAGAACTGAGGCCAGAACGTCATCGTCTTCCCAATCTGTTAAACCTAAAAATTAAAACATCCGCCTAATTAAGTAAGCTTGTTTAATTACACAAAGTATAGATCAACAAGCATTTATACTGAAGCACGTAATGCCTTACCAAAGGCAGTAGGTGACATCTCCTGCATTAGAGTCCTGTAGCCCAGGCTTGGGTAGAGAGACACCAGGGAAGAGTTGGCAGAAGACTGATGACTTGGACCTCAAAAAGAAATCCAGGAAAAAACAGTTAGTAAGCAAACTAAGTGCATTAGTGTAAGCAAAGAAAACATACATACAAATACAGACCTGGAGCACATGGTGATGGGGGTTTGGGAAGAAACAGCGAAGCTCCAGCTGGAGAGGGAGGTTTGACAGGGGGTTCAGGGTGAGCCGGGCCTGGATGCTCTGGAGAGGAGGCAGAGCTGCGCTGGCGGGGAGACCGGCATCCCCAGTCCTCAAAGCCGCTGGATGTGGCGGCTGTGGCAGAACTGCAGGTGGCACTAGCTTTACGAGGCTGAATGGAAAAGCAGAGAGGGAAATGTTTCAAAGTCGTTTAAACTTGCTTTGATTAGGATGGCTGGGATGGTTTCATACCTGTCTTGCTTGCTTCTCTTGGTCCTGAAGCCACTGTAAGTAGGACTCACGAGCCACCTGCTCCTCGATGGCCTCATTGGTGGCCTCCCAATCTGTTGCTCTTTTCTTGTCCTCCAGCATCTGCTGCTCAATCCAAGACTCCTCAGACGTCTTAATAGCGTTTTTCATAAGACACTGGTCAGCGTACTACACAGAGACAAAATAACAAATATTAAAGCAATAGTTAACCCAAAAATTAAAATGTACTCACCCTCTTTTTTTGACATTCAGCATTACATTATGCTCACCAATGGATCCTCTGCAGTGAATGGGTGCCGTCAGAATGGGAGTTCAACTTCAAACAGCTGATAAAAACATCACAACAATCCACAAGTAATCCACACAATTCCAGGGGCCCGCTCTTCGTACGTCGATAACTCAGTTAGCTGGATTTGATTGTTGACGATTTGTCATGATCTTGGATTGTTTGGTTCTTTGAAGCTCATCCCGGAGTTGATGTCATAGCAACAGGTCCATAAGCTTAAACCTGCTCGGGAGCAGGCTTATTTCATGTAAACAGGATTAGATTGCAACTTTTTAAGCAGAATTGATACTTAAAATCTGTCCCAGCTACTGCTACTTTATTACAAGAGTACCCTACTGATCCAGGGACAATCATTTAAAATAATAATAATTAAAAAAAGTATTTGAAAATAATATAATAATGTTGTGTAGTCTATAATACTATAGACACAGCCAGTTTTACTCATTGAAAGATTTATTTGTGATAAAATAATTACTTTATAATTGTATTGGAGTCTTGCACACATGCTATACAGTTAATCTGAGCCGTGCATTAATTTGAGTGGTGACAGATATTATGAGAGTGGCTTGATGGAGCGCAGGAGATGCAGATAACTTGATCTTGATCCTTAAGAAACTATAATTAATGCTGTCCTGTAACAAATCTATTTCAAAGAAAAATTAAATGAATTGCTAATTGCTCCAAGATGGCGGCGCGCACAACAGACGCAGCGGCTTCTCTCTCTCCCGACAGAACAGTGTTTTCGTGTTTTTTGTCTTGTAAGTCGCAATGTTTTTGTACATATTCGTCTCGTCTACCTGTCTTTAAGATTATTATTATTATTTTTATTTTTTTCTACATGTCCTTATTTGTATATTTGTGCGTTCTACTGTTAGTGTTTAGTGTTATCTGTATGCACCAGGGAGTAAGAGAGTAACGCAATTTCAATTCTCTGTATGTATGTATGTACGGTACATGTGGCAGAATTGACAATAAAGCTGACTTTGACTTGACTTTGACTAATTACAACATTGAAATAAAATGTAAAGCCTGTACAAATACTAGAAATTGCGAATATAAATAATTGGGAATGCAAAATTTTTTTTATAAAAACAGTGCACATTTCATTTATCTACTATAACATTTATGTAGTTTTGTTCGCTTGGCTGTTTCCTTATAAAAGTCCAGAAATTCGTCAAGTTTTTTAGTCAGGTGTCTTTTTTAATTATATGATGTCATTACGTTGCTGTCTTGCCGCCAGCCAATCGCTGCATAACTGATCGTGGTTTCGAGTGTCGATACATCTGCCCTTTTCAGGGAAAACAAGAACATGCACTGATCTTAGACAACTTAAGCCAGATATTTTAATCAAGTCCGCAAATTCGTTTGAAGAACCAAATTAGCCAGAGATCAGTTATCACGATTAGAAGATCTGGCATCAGAAGCGAGGTACGAAGAACGGACCCCAGTCCATCAATGAAAGTCTTGTGAATTGTTTATTAGCTGTTCAACTCTCACTCTCATTGCACCCATGCACTGCAGAGGATCCATTAGTGAGCAAAATTTCTGAAGAAAACCCATCCACATCATGGATGGCCTTTGGGTGAGTACATTTTCAGCAAATTTTCATTATTGAGTGAAAAATCACTAATGTATATTGTTTACAACACTTACCCCTGGTTTGAAGGAGGGGAGGCCCAGCCCCACCCCAACACTAGCCTTGTGGGGATTCACTACAGAGTTATAATGAATGTTCTTGTGGTAACTGACACGTATTGGCTCATCCTTATTCTCTTGCATGCATGGAACGTGTTTATTGGCTCTGGAAAATGGGAGTTTTCAAATAAAATTAAAACATATTTCCTCTTCTATCCTAAAACATATTTCCTCTTCTATCCTAAAATATACCACTGACAGCCAATAAGACACCAGAAATTCAACAGACATTGACTAACCTATGCCATACTGGTAAACCTCCACTGGCCGGTTGTACATTTCTGCCATGGCCTGCATCTCAATGTGGTTCCCATGACAGTTGTTCTTCCTCTTTCTGTTAATGTATGAGGTAAAGTCCTCTGTGACATAACTGGAGAAGTAATCCGCATTTTTCGTCTGCAATATAAGTATAAACAAAAAATCAAAACTGCACCTTGGTCGATAATTAAAAAGGGTACAATTTACACTTCAAAGTTAACTATTTTGTAAATGCAAATCATTTATTCTTAAATATTTAACTGACTCACCAAATAATCCATACACTGCTTCCGTGCCACATCATGCATATCTTGGTCCCCATACACTTGATCAGCTTTAAAAAATTAAAAAATGATAAAAGCACATAAACATTAAGAAAAGCTTTATTAATATATAAATAATACTAAAATAACAGTTACGTGCGTAATCCATAGTTGTCAACTGTCAATGAATTTTCATGACTTCCCCAGTCATTCATAATTACTTTAAAAAATAATTTTATGCACAATGCAGTTAAAAAATGTAATCCAACAACAACAAAAATAACAACAACAACAAAAACAATACAGAAATTATAGATATTTAAATTAAGGTTTTAATATTTTCCTTGAATACTTCAGGACTAAAAAAATGATATTTGCCACAATATGGCACCTATATGCACTGTAATAGCCACATGATTACATCTGCCCTGCTAAACTATCATTTCAGCAAATTCAAAGCACAGCATAAGTCCTAAAGGCAAACTGACTCAGCTTTCAAGTAAATAACTCCTAAATACAGGAGAAAAATATTACCGACTGCTCTGAAAAGACATGCTCCATCTTCCTCCATTTTTTTGATTTCATAGCCTTTACTTTCCCTTAAGGCTTTCTCGAACCATTCTTCTTGCTGTAGGCCAAAAAGCAACCAGAAAAATATATTACAGAACAATGGGGACAAATGAAGTATTTATTCCAATCAACAAAATTGACACAGTGTCCCCAAAAAGTATTTGGACGTAAAGAGTAATAGGATAGTTGATTCAAAAATGTAGTTGATTCAAGAAAACTTTCTGCCTAACATTCAGCTTCCACAGAATAATGAATGACAAGCTCAGTCACCATCCAATTTCAATTTAGTCTTCATTATGTAAGGCTAGTTTTAAGGGGTTAAGTCATCATTTATTTGTTTTATTTCATGTCAAGTTTTTATATCATAATTGTGAGTAATGTATATCTTAAGAGAATCTCTTTCTTTTCTATCAAGAATGAATGACATTAAACACGTACAATGAACACGTAGAGATAATTTTAAACCTTTCTATTATGCTTTAGAACAGCGCCTATGCATTTAATGCATTTTGGAGGATGACACAACTGACAACCTGTTCTCGTGTTGCCAAGTATCCTGCCAAATGCCAGCATCCAGTACCTGCTCGACTGTGGCGGGGTCCACAAGCTCAAATCTGGCCGCGTTCTCATACTCGTCCTCACTGTTGTTGCCTCCAGCTCCCTCCTCGGGTTCCGAGACTGGACTACCGCCCCCTCCTCCTCCGCCGCCGCCTCCTCCCACTCTTCCTCCTCCACCTGTCAAACCGCTGGAGCAGACCGCCTGTCGTCTCCGCTTGCTGAGTCCGGGTCCCGAGCAGCAGCTTCCAACGCCACCTGCGCCGCAGGGCAGCTCGACTCGACCTGAGACCACAACCGAGTTCGCGTTCCCTTCGCACTGCACGACCGGTGCTCCAGCGGCACTGGGCTGCGGGGAGGCCGGCCGCGGGCGAGCGCTCGCCTCGATCCGCCGCTCTTCTCTGGACGTGTGCGGCGTGGCCTGGTATGTCCACGGCGGCGGAGAGGCCCTGGGTCGGGACCCGAGCGTCCTGCGAGGGGATGAGGGTGCGACTCAGAGCCGCCTCGTCTGTCCGGTTCGTCCGTATGATCACCGCCACAGGCTGTGGAGGCCGGTTTCTTCTTCGGTAGGATTGTCATCGCTGGCCAGCTTGCGGTGATTTGTGTTGAGTTACACAGAGAATAAACGGCCGTTTTTGCTTGTCTATGAACAGTTTGTTCGCTGCATGTATGGCTACACTTGTCCTAACATAATACGAGAAGTCAGTGAATTAATACAGTCGTCACAGATCGACTTTATTCCTTCGGTTTCGAGGTTTTTCTTTCGTAACAACGACCGACCGAGAGTTTGACACAAACATCAACAAATCACAACGCGATTTTTACGTCACTTCCGACGCTTGCGCTGCTTCGTGTTGACAAATGGGCTCATATTGCTCTGCATTGCCCCCTACCGCATTAACCCTTCTATTGACTTAACTGTGATTTTGTTTCCAGTCAGGAAATACCACATTAGAAGCTATATTTGTGACCGTGTAGATTCGCTTTATATATTTAAAACACATTTTTAAATTTAAATGTTTTATCTTTAACTATTTAAAAATGAACATAGACCTAGGGTTAAATTTGACTCACATTTAAAGGAATAGTTCATCCAAAATTTAAAATAAATCAAATTCAATCATTTACTCACCCTCATGTTGTTCCAAACCTGTATGAGTTTCTTTTTTCTGCTGAACACAAAATATATTTTGAAGAATGTTGGCAGCCAAACAATTGATGGTATTTGACTTCCTTTTTTTTTCTTTTATACTATGAATAGTATAAAATTCTATATACTATTATAGAATAATTATATACTATTATATGACTATGGAAGTCATTGGCTACTGTCAACTATTTAGTTATACAAATTCTTCAAAATATCTTCTTTTGTGCTCAACAGAAAAAAAAACATACAGGTTGGAAAGACATAAGAGCGAGTTTTCATTTTTGGTTGAAATATGCCCTATATAGAGAATGCCATATATATTGAACTATAAAGAGGTAGTAAGTGTGTCTCATATTTTTCATTCACCAACACTGCTGAATTTTGATTCTGATTGGTTCACAAGCATTCTATAATTGCACGGCTATGAACTACACTATAAAAAAAAAAAGTTGGGCAAACTTAAAATTTTAAGGCAACCAGCTTCAGCAGATCTTTTAGTTTTCTCAACTTCTTGTTTTAAGTTTATACAACAAAAAGTTGAGAAATTTCCAGAAAATAAGTTGAGACAACTGAAAATTCTGCTTTAGCTGGTTGACTTAAAATTTTAAGGTAGCCCAACTTTTTTCTTTTTTTTACAGTGTAGTTCCAAGTTTGTTGACCACATTAATTTGCCACATTTTTCAGCTATTTCTAAATACCCACATACTACAGTATAGCAAAAGATCTGGAAAAATCATACAGCAGTCACTCAAACTGTGTAAACATGACAATCATTTTCTATCATTACATTTAATGTCTATAGAAAGCATGTTTTCTCTCTTTTTGTTTGCCCAAAAATTGCTTAGAAACAGTCCAAGCCTAGTCCTAGTCCAACAGTGATGCTTTCATAAAGTAATAGAACCATAGTATGTAATTTTGTTTTAAAAC
This sequence comes from Aspiorhynchus laticeps, assembly GCA_023376895.1. NCBI lineage: Eukaryota > Metazoa > Chordata > Actinopteri > Cypriniformes > Cyprinidae > Aspiorhynchus > Aspiorhynchus laticeps. Next base: position 21,692,617 of record CM041810.1, on the reverse strand, counting down.
ACAGAGAACAAGAAACTCTCACAATCATACTGATTTCTATAGAGTAATATATGATTTCTTCAATTTCCACTTATTTTTTTCAGGATTTTATTAAATAATTTTTTCAACATGCATTCAATCAATACATTTTTATTCCAGTGTTCTTTTATATCTCTTAAATGAAAACAAGACACCCACAAAATTCATCAAGGCTAACTAAGCCTACTTAGAACCTGAGTTTACAGTAACTGCATGGTCATCATTTAATATTAACTGCTTCTTGAAGTGATACAAGTAACTGAACAATAATGCATGGTCCCCCCGCCCCCCCACCTGCTTTACTAAGATACGAGTGACTACTCTGAAAGCCAGTTGCATGTGACAATAAAGGGATCTCAGTATCTAAAATGTTATGATTTTAATTTAAATTAACCAAAAAATAAATTTCTCAGAGAAAAATTGCAAAGAGTTTGAAGTTATCATCATCTACAGTGCATAATATCATCCAAAGATTCAGAGAATCTGGAACAATCTCTGTGCGTAAGGGTCAAGGCCGGAAAACCATACTGGATGCCCGTGATCTTCGGCCCTTAGACGGCACTGCATCACATACAGGAATGCTACTGTAATGGAAATCACAACATGGGCTCAGGAATACTTCCAGAAAACATTGTCGGTGAACACAATCCACCGTGCCATTCGCCGTTGCCGGCTAAAACTCTATAGGTCAAAAAAGAAGCCATATCTAAACATGATCCAGAAGCGCAGGCGTTTTCTCTGGGCCAAGGCTCATTTAAAATGGACTGTGGCAAAGTGGAAAACTGTTCTGTGGTCAGACGAATCAAAATTTTAAGTTCTTTTTGGAAAACTGGGACGCCATGTCATCCGGACTAAAGAGGACAAGGACAACCCAAGTTGTTATCAGTGCTCAGTTCAGAAGCCTGCATCTCTGATGGTATGGGGTTGCATGAGTGCGTGTGGCATGGGCAGCTTACACATCTGGAAAGGCACCATCAATGCTGAAAGGTATATCCAAGTTCTAGAACAACATATGCTCCCATCCAGACGTCGTCTCTTTCAGGGAAGACCTTGCATTTTCCAACATGACAATGCCAGACCACATACTGCATCAATTACAACATCATGGCTGCGTAGAAGGATCCAGGTACTGAAATGGCCAGCCTGCAGTCCAGATCTTTCACCCATAGAAAACATTTGGCGCATCATAAAGAGGAAGATGCGACAAAGAAGACCTAAGGCAGTTGAGCAACTAGAAGCCTGTATTAGACAAGAATGGGACAACATTCCTATTCCTAAACTTGAGCAACTTGTCTCCTCAGTCCCCAGACGTTTGCAGACTGTTATAAAAAGAAGAGGGGATGCCACACAGTGGTAAACATGGCCTAGTCCCAACTTTTTTGAGATGTGTTGATGCCATGAAATTTAAAATCAACTTATTTTTCCCTTAAAATGATAAATTTTCTCAGTTTAAACATTTGATATATCATCTATGTTGTATTCTGAATAAAATATTGAAATTTGAAACTTCCACATCATTGCATTCTGTTTTTATTCACAATTTGTACAGTGTCCCAACTTTTTTGGAATCGGGTTTGTAAAATCTCTGATCAAAACCTTGTTTCATTACAGATTGTCATTGCTTTTTCTTGGTAATCTATCATTTTTAATAAATATGTTTAAGAATACAGGATATTGCCTATGAGGACTGCACACAAGACACTTAAAACATTTATTCTGAAACAAAGTTATGGCACATTTTTAAAAGCAAAGAGTTCAAAGAGTGTTCACTCCAGCTGTTGAAACACATTTGATCCCAACGTTGTCTCTGTAGCTCTGATAGTCTTATTTGATCTTTTATGATATGTATTTAGGATAAGGAGGTAAGGATGGAGATGAAACTGAAACTGAACGTGACTCACTGATGTGTGCCCAAGTTTAAGTCCGATTTCATTGGTCACATCAGATATAAACACTTAGTCCTTCAAAAATGCTGGTGGAAGAAATGTTCTAATATATATTTTTTTTTTCTCCAAAGGGACTCTGTATGGACAGTCTTCTTCATTATGAATTCATGAATCTATAATTTCAACTCAACTGGTGATGCTGTGATGCCAAGGGAAATATTAAAGGGAACAAATACTTGCAGTCTCAAAGCTGATGTGAGCGTTCCACATCACAAAGAATCCATTGATCCTCTAATTTCTGTACATATTGTACTATTCATTCATGCATTACTTGAGTGGTTTTCTCACCCAGACTCTTGTATTGGAGATATTAGAAATATTAGCACATCCTCTGGTGATCCTCGTCCATTAGTGGTTGCAAAATGAATGATTTAGCAAGCAGCAGTTTGCCTTGACTATTTCTCAAACTACTTCATTAGGATGTACACAGGCCTGAACACAGATAGCATATGTTATATCTCTGTTAATAAACAAATAAATATGTATATTTATAAAAAATTATATGAAAACAAATGTATTGTTTATATTATATAGTTACACAATATATATACTGTATATATATATATATATATATATATATATATATATATATATATATGCGCATGTGTGTTTATGTATGCATATATAAATAAAGAGTTATATATATATATATATATATATAAAGAGTTTGGTTCCAAAATGCGATAAACGCCATTTTTTTAAAAAAAAAAAGAGTTTCTGCCAAAATCAGTATTGTATCTGGTCGGTATTGTAAAGTACATTTTTACTTTTACCCAAAATGAGATATCCGCCGTGTTATTCTGTCATGCTTTCTCTGTTTCTTTCCAAACCGCGACAAACGCCAGGCATCCTAGTTTTCCTCATCTACTTTGTACTTTGTTATCAACAAACAAACAAAATTAGGGCTGCACGATAAATCGTATGTGATTGTCGTGCGCATCTCATCAGTAAAGTCAGATCTGTAATCAGCAGTAAATCTCCTTCACGTCCTTTCAGATGGAGCGGCATTTAATGCACAGAGCCGAAGATCACTGACAAGCTAATATCGCGTTCAGAATCGCAGATGAATCGCATTCGATTATGAACGCGATATTGCGTAGCTTGTCAGTGTAAGTGTTTTTATTAATGCCATTAATGTTTTTGTTAAAGGGGTCATCGGATGCAAAATTCACTTTACAAGTTGTTTGAACATAAATGTGTGTTGGAAGTGTGTGTACACATCCATCCTATAATGATAAAAATCCACCTAGTGTTTTTTTTAAATCCCCTTTCTCAAATCAGGCTGTTCTGAGATTCCTGTCAGAATGACGTAGTTTTGTACAGGCCCCTCCCACGATAGTTGATTGACAAGCCCATCTTACCTTAGACCTGCCCTGAGTGAGCTGAGTGAACTGAATGAGCTGTAAACAGTCCGACCGCCATTGTGTCGACTCTGGTGCAGGGGAAGACAAGATGTCTCAGATTAAGCGATTGAAGTGCTTTGTTGTTGGATGTAATAATGAATATAGCAGTCGTCATTTACTCCCGACATCTGAGCCACTGAAGACACAGAGGATTAACGTTACTTTCGTTTTGAAGGGAATGTTATGATCCCCGATCTGCCTAAATGCGTCTATGTTCGTGCGAATCATTCTTGATCCAGCTTCATCTACAGAAGAAGTGAGTATAAGGGTTTTTATGAATCTTTGCAAATCGCCTTTCCTAATAACTTGCTAGTTAACCAGTTTCGTGGCTGAACTTTACAGTCTGCTCGTCACCCCACGGAAGAGAGGGGCGGGGTCAGCAGAGCTCATTAGCATTTAAAGCAACATGGACTATAATGGCTTGATGAAAACAGAGCTGATTTTGACAGGGTAAAGAAGGTGTTTTTTACACTACCATTGAGAAATTTTAACCAAAGCGTGTTATAGACTTTTCATTAAGACCCTAAAGAATCATATCCACTTGTGTAAAATGGGCATCCGATGACCCCTTTAAAACAGCGTATAGCACTAGTCAACTAAATGAATGTAACATGGCAAAGATGAATGCACTTTTGGAAGTTTAATGTAAGGGAAATGTCATTTTGGAATTTCTGTGCTCTAATGTGATATTGTTGTTCATGTTCTTGTTATTGATTTTCTTTTATTGTTGTAATTAATTTATAGCATTAACAAGATGACCCGTTGAATTCATTTTGGGAGCTATGACTGATTGAATGTATTTTTAGCCCAGTGCATGTATATAAGATTAGTATTGACCAAGTTCAGAGGCTGTCATATGTGGATAAACTTACTTTGTTGTGTATCAACTTACTTTACATGTGTATTTACTTTGTTGTGAAAAATAACTTTTATATTGATTCAATGGATTTATTGCATTTTGAGGAAAAAAAAAGTCATGGATTTATTGCATTTTGGGGAAAAATAATCAGTTTTTATAATAAATCTTTGAAAATCAAAATCTGGATTTGAATTTTTAATGTTATTATAACCTGAAGATACTATGTGAAAGTTTGAAACAGAAAATAGTGGTTTTCATCAAAGAAAACACATTTTTACTCAAATTAATCAAAATGGATTTATAGTGTTTTGGAACCAAACTCTTCATGTACACACACACACACACATACATATATATATATATACATATATATATATATATTACCTCCTGGTCTTTATTGGGATCTATCTGGTTCAACTTTGGTCTCTCCGTTCTGCTTGTCGCTGGATTTCTGTGAGAGATGAGTGGAAACGGTGGCTGCCTGGACCACGGCTTTGAAGCTGCGCTTGCGCTTCTGAACATTCTGCTCTGGGTGGAAGATGATGACATAGACTTTGGGGACGTACAACATGCCCAGGGACACCATTGCGCTCAAACTCATGGACACGGTCAGCGTGGTGGTCTGAATGAACATCTGGTTCAGGGCAGAAAAAAAGATTAAGAGTAATATTTTAGCCTGGCCTCCGCCGCGACCTATCACATGATGTGATCAGCCGTCAGGGCTTTAGCGTTGAGATATCACTGCATATTACACATATATATAAACTCTGCTGATTGTCACAATGCATTTCCTGGAAATCAGTATAATGATTTTAATAGTTTAAGACAAAGGGCTGAAATCAGCATGTGCAAATAATTCAATCAGTTTATGCATGTTTAATGTGAGCCAAAAAACGGAGCCCTTATATCATGTGTTTATTGCAATGCGAGTCATTTATTTAATTTTGTTAATTTATAATATATAAATACTATAATTGAGACCTCTTATATTTCATGAGATTGTGCAGCATGCAAATAATTACTGCTAAAATGCTGTTAAAAATGTCACACAAGAAGCTGTGATGGTAAAACTGTTTTTTTCCCCTATAAGAAATATAAAGATAAGCTAAATATACTTCAAAATCTAAACTCAATATGATAAAATGTAAGATAGCATCACATATATATATATATATATATATACAGTATATATTTACTGTATATACCTATACTGCAGCCCACTGCATAGTCTGGTATTTTATTCTTCCATGCTCTTCTTTTCATTTACAAGAAATGAAAAGACTTGAAGACCACCTGAGGGCCAAAAGCTTTGCGGTTGACTGGCCACTAAAAGACCTCTCTATTAGTCAGAGTATACTTTCCATTTTTAAATCCCTGTGCTTTGTAAGCAAAACCATCCCCCACAGGATGAATAGATGTGAAAAATTTTATGACTAAATGCATGAAGTGTGGCTAGCACCTGAACAGCTTTTAGGCCAACACAAAACAGCACCACAATTAAATAGCAATTATGTTAACCTGATATTAGAAACAGTTCTTTAGGTTTCTATTATCTGATTATGGCTGAAGCATTCACAAGAAAATGTTGCCGCATCATTAACTGAAACAGAACCATCTAATCTAGTGAAATGCATGTCTAGACACTCTCAGGGTAAAGATAATATTTCTGTATGACATGTTAATATCAGGCACTAGCGAATCTTCTACACTATGCAACATAGTTTGTAAGAAAATCAATATGATATCTCTTTTGTTTTAAATGTATCCTTAGGTCTAATTTTAAAGTGCCCCCATTATGGATTTTTGAAAATGACCTTTCATGCAGTGTGTAATACAGCTCTAAGTGAATGAAAACATCCTGCAAAGTTTTAAATCTGAAAGTGCACTGTGTATAAAGTTATTGCCTCTCAAAAAAGAGTCGACTCTGAATCATTGAAACGAGTCGTTTTTAAAACAAATCCCAAGCCTTTCATGTTGACATCAACATGAAACATTAGCATATTGCCCGCCCACATGTTGCGTGCAGACCTGGGAAAACCTTTCGCGTTGGTCTGAATGAAAATGCAAATTGATTTTTGCCACTAGGTGCCACTTTTGGAGCGTTAAAATAGCGGATTCCCCGGTAACGGGAGTACACAAAGCAGCACTGCATTGGTATTCTATAGTCTTTGACTGCACTCACAAACGCTGCTTTATCAGGCATTACAGGCATGATGAAATGAATATGAGACCAATCACCGCAGAACAGCGTCACGCAAAGGAGATTCGCTTAAGCGTTGAGCGAATCTCTCCAATAGGGTCTGGCTGCAGACATAGTCTGCGTCCCAGTGTGCACACTACCATCCTAAATTCTATGTGATATTAGTCATTTTCAATACTATTTAGGGCAGACAGGGTGGATAGTATGCACATTGGGACGCAGGGTTGCACTTGCATTTTCAGACTTGCACTCTCAGACACCTGCACTTCCGCAAGTGACGTCACTTGCAGTCTTTTTTGTTTTTTATTTTATTTTATTTATTAAGTATTTTTTTAATCGAATCTCTCAACATTTTACACAAGCATCCAGGTGGTGCAGACAAGAAAAAAGAAACTAAATTACGAATTCGCTTGCAATCGCTACTTGCACTCTTAGCTGCCTGCGACGTCACTTGTGGAAGTGCAGGTGTCTGAGAGTGCAAGTCTAAAAATGCAAGTGAGTCGTTGATAAGTAAAAATAAATGCATATTATAAGACAATGAAAGTGTTTTTTGACCTTGCATGAACCTTTCATTACCCATAATAGGGGCACTTTAATGTTTTTTTACATAGTAAAATATGTAGTAATGGAAAAACAAAAAGTACATCTATTATTAACTATTTTGTTTTTCTGTATAGAGTTATTGCCTATTAAAATGTGATAATCTCTGTCCAAAATCCATCTTAATCTATATTATATTAACAATTTACCTTTTCTGTGGATTGTGATGTGCCAAAAAATATGGGCACAAAGGCCAGCCAGATGATACAGGTGGTATACATGGTGAAGCCAATGGGTTTGGCCTCATTGAAGGTCTCAGGAACCCCTCTGCTCTTAATGGCATAGACTGTACATGTGACCATCAGCACCATACTGTAGCTCAGACAGCCAATCAGAGACAGATCTGACATATCACACTTGAGGATCCCACGTGCATACTCAGGGTTAGGGGGACGTAGCTCATCAAAGTCAACAGTCGTGTGAGGGGGAGCCACTCCAAACCAAATGAAAATACCCAGGAGCTGTGAGCAGAAAAAAAGGTAGGAATGAATGTTTATACAAGATTAATGTCTGTAATGGTACATGATATTACATCAATTCACTAAGAATTCAACTCCAACAATTCTCTGAATATCTTTGAGAAGGAGACCATGTTTCTTAATGTTTCCTAAAATAATATGCAATAACAATGTTAATGGAACTCCAAAAAAGAGAAGAGCTTTCAGTGAAATTACTGCACCTTCACGCTACACTTAAAATATTGCTTCATTAATTATTCAATGGACAAAAAGTTCTCAGATAAAAATGTCTTTCAGGAACATAGAGTACAGTGACAACCCTGTAAACAACTTGCACAGCAGTTAAGGCCATTGCACACTGAGTCCGAAAGTTTTTTCGTATTCTCCATCCTTTCCTATCAAAATGCATGCAACGGATGCGAAAATGCAGAAAATCGAACCTGATCCGATTTTTTTTTTTGACGGACGAAAGTTTTGGAGGCAGTGTGCAAACGTGATTGACACAACGTGAGGTCGTATTTATTTTTTAACGTGCGAAAATTTCGGACTCAGTGTGCAGAGACCTTTACTCTGAATAAGAGTAAATTAAGCACAGATTATCATGCAAATAATTTAAATTAACATTGACTAATGTTGTGCTATTATTATAGACATTTTTTTTCATTATATAATTAAAATGATTTATTAGTATTAGTATTATTAATTTTCATTTTAAACAAACAAAAATCTGAACACTTTTGAATACTTCAAAACATTAATTCATCATATATGGGACTATAATAATACTACATGTTATATAAGTTATATGTAAAACTTTTATTAAATGGGAAAAACAATGGTTCACCTTCAAAATGTATGTTGCTCAAGGTCTGGTAACGTGCTTTGAATAAAATAATCTGCTAAATGAAGAAATGTAAATTTATCATATACTGTAAATATACACGTACCTGTACTGAGATCAAAATAAATGTGATGATCAGCTGGGATGTGGGGCTGATAAATTTAGGTGGTGTGACTGATTTCTTTCCCTGCTCAAAGATCCTGTAGATCCGATTTGTTTTGGTGAGCATGGCAGAGTAACTGAAGCACATGCCCAGCCCCAAAAACAACCTGCGAAATGCGCAGACCACCGTGCTCGGCTCAGCGATCATGAAGAAGGTAATGAGATAGATGAGGAAGATGCCCGTCAGGAGAACATAGCTGAGCTCTCGGCCCGAAGCACGGACTATGGGGGTGTCGTTGAAGCGGATGAATGTGATGATGACTCCTGATGTAGCAAGAATGCCCAGCACTGCCAGAAATACTGGGATGATGGCCCACATAGAGCTCCACTCCAGCTTGATGATGGGAGTGGGACGGCAGCCCGTGCGGTTAGGGGTGGGCCTCATGTCAAAGGGGCACATATCGCAGTTAAACTCATCCAGGAGGTATTGATAGCCGTCACATAGCTCACAGTGCCAGCAGCATGGCACACCCTTCACCATCCTCTTCCTCTCCCCAGACTCGCAAGGAAAACTGCAAACCGAGTCCGGAACCAGTTTATCCCCTCCAGACCACTGCATGTCCTCAGCCTTACAGAAAGAGAGAGGAACATTTCAAGAACATGCATTCAAAAATGTTGCAATCTACCAAGGGGCTTAACACGCTTACATCGAGTCGTAAGTGGTTGGTCCACTGGCCAATGATTTTATATCCCGGGTTGGTGGTATTAGAAAGCTGGTACTGGAAGATATCGTATCGTCCTGGGGCGTCACCGTTTTCATTAAACATCACACCTGTCCCAGCACTGCCTTCAGAGTAAACACAGAGTTTTGATATTCAACATCACTACTTATTACTTCAAATGCAATCATTTGAAACAAGAGAATAGAAACAACACATTTCAAGGGCATAAAATTGCACTAATGCGTAGAAATACATGCTTCGACACACCCCAGGTAAAACTGTCAAACGTAACTTTAAAGGTGACTTTTCTATATCAAAGGTTGCTTACAAGAAAATATGGTGTTCTCAGATGTAATTCTGTGAAGGTAGATGTTACAACAAAGCAAAATCAATCTCATGTTCCTTTCAATTTATAAACCGCAAATCACGAGAGGCAAGGTCTCCATGAGGCATTTTGTTCCCCTTAGGCTCTCAAAGCTGAAAAGATTTCCATACAAGAGTGTGAGGACGTCCACTGTGCGTAAACTGAATAGCTGTGCTTTTCATGGAAATCTCTCAGGAGCGAGTGACGAAAAGAAAAGGGATTTTCACCGAGAGATAGTGCAGAAAAAGGAAATGCGTCTTGTGTTTGGAGAGTGGCTGCCCTAGGGAGAATCAAAGACAAGGAGAGAGACGAGTGGAGGGGGTTAAAACAAGTATGTGCGCTGCTGCTTTGTGCATTAGTGGATTTCTTCAGGCTGGGATTGAGTGCTGACCTCTCTCGCCCCACTCTGACTAACCCATGGGACTCACAGCCCTCCTCCTTGGAAACAGCAGCTTCGTTTCTGGCCTTTCCCCTCTCGTAGAAACTACTCTTCACCTATTTTCACCTGTCAGTCTCACAGTAAAGGCAATACCTTCGATTTGAGATTGTTTGGCAAAAGCAGGTTTATTATGTGTAATCTTCCATGCAGATTCAAACAAAAGCGTTCCTCGGAAATAAAAGCTTACATTCAAATTCCTGTGTTCATTAGTCTTGTACTGTATGAATATAAACCCATTACTGAAATTCTGACTGTTTCAAGGTCTCTTCGCAATGTTTGGAATGGCTCACATGCTTCAGCTCTGTCCTTGAGAAGGCTTACCATTAAAATTGACGGCACGGATGTAACTCAGCAGCATTCTTCCATCCACAGGGTCCATTTTGTCACAAACGCCCATCGAACCCGGACAGAGGTCAATGTGCATGCCATGGAGTGCGTGGGCCATGGCGTACACGGCGTCGATCACAAATTGCACCTTCCCTTCCTGCTCGTATGCCGAATCCCGGCTGATTCGTTCCTCACCTGAAAGACCGAAAGCAACATGACAGTAATCGAAAAGCTTTGCTGAGGGAATAATCCACTTAGATGTGCTTTACACGTCTTAAAAGCATAAGAACGTATGATAATTCAAGTACTAGTGCATTTATGGGAGCAATTTGTTGGAAATTATTTCCTCGCCTGTGCATTTCCTCAGCCCGCTGTCGCCTCGGATTCCTGGCCGTGTCAGTTTGCATTTAAAGTCATCCTCCCAGAACTCAGCGAACCAGATGTTCCTCCTGTTGTTTTCCAGTGATCTTGTTGTGAAGTACTGGTCAAACCCTGAGAAACAGATTAAAGCGGTATGAAAAAACTATAAGCATTTGTGTAATCATTACAAAACCTTGTGCTGTTATTTTCTCTATGGAACACATAAGCATCATTTTTGTGTGTTCTTTTTTCATTTTCAACTGTAGTTGTATAGCAAAATCTGCATAACTATTCTTCAAAAATGTTCGTTTCACAGAAAAAAAAAACAGGAATGGCATTTGGAATGGAATTGGATGATTACAGTATTTTTGGTTGAACTATCTTTAGAAGTATGAAAATATTACCTAACACTGCATTTAGATGGATTTTAGATGGATTCTCCTTTTTAATTATCAAGCCTTCATTGATTTTACAATGGCCTGTTCTATCATTTCATACCATCAATGGATGCCCGCTTGGGGAGGATAGTAACCGCACCCTCAGCCACATCTTCCAGGTTAAGAATGGGTGAGTTTTTTGCTCCCCAGCTATCAGATCCCACAAACAAAAAGTGACCTGTAAGATTGGCATTTTTTGCTGCTTCCAGGACACGCCTACAATAAAAGAATACAAAAATATCAGACACCTCACAAAAGGCAGGTTTATTAAAGATAAGGACAATCAGATCCATTATTGTTAGGAATCTGTTGATTACTGCTGATTTCAAAACTAAATAAATAAATCAATAATTGAATGCATCCTTGCTGAATAAAATATTAATATTTCCACAAATATTTCCACAAAAACATTAAGCAGCAAAAACTGTTTTCAGCATTGAAAATAAGAAGAAATGTTTCCTGAGCACCAAATCAGCATATCAGAATGATTTCTGAAGGATCATGTGACACACATTTGCCATCATAGAAATAAATTATATATTATATATATATATATATACTACTCAGATGCAATTACTATGTATCATTTTATATTACTTTGGGCTTAGATTACAAAATGCTAATTAAACTAGATGAAAAAATTCATGGTACATTCATCTGCCATAATTTCATAATTTCTTCTAAGACTCCTGATATTCCCATTGTAGGGTGATTGATCTGTTCTCTAATCCTTTATAGACCCTTTTCAAGGCCATAACTCATGCCTCAGAGAGATTCAGAATTATTACTGAAAGACTACTCACTTGATGTCATCTTCATTAGCGAAGATAATAACCCCTCTGGCATTGGATGTCTCCATTAGCCTTTTGATGATCTTGTCAAACTCTCCTGGTCTTGGCTCCCTAGGAATTTTAATAGACTGTGCGATGCAAAGACCTCCTGAATAAAAAAAAAAATGAAAGGATAGACAGTTTTGAAGGACTTGGAGGACATTAATAAAAGAATGATAATTGCAAGGTCTTTCAACTGAATATGACATGCAGGTCAGTCTGTAGCATGTCTATCATTACATCTGGTGACTAATAACTTCTTTACACAGAGAATATCACATGAAACCTTTATCCCCTGATCATTATCCTCTTTCCTCATCAAACAACACCAGACGTGTTAAATCCTGGGATAGACTGTGATAAATTCCGCTTCAGTTATGGAAAATCAGGGTATGGTAAATCTGGGTAAAATAAGCTACAACTAAAGCACACACACACACACACACACACACACACACACATATATATACATACAGGTGCATCTCAATAAATTAGAATGTCGTGGAAAAGTTCATTTATTTCAGTAATTTAACTCAAATTGTGAAACTCGTGTATTAAATAAATTAAATGCACACAGACTGAAGTAGTTTAAGTCTTTGGTTCTTTTAATTGTGATGATTTAGGCTCACATTTAACAAAAACCCACCAATTCACTATCTCAACAAATTAGAATACTTCATAAGACCAATAAAAAAAACATTTTTAGTGAATTGTTGGAAAGTATGTTCATTTACTGTATATGTACTCAATACTTGGTAGGGGCTCCTTTTGCTTTAATTACTGTCTCAATTCGGCGTGGCATGGAGGTGATCAGTTTGTGGCACTGCTGAGGTGGTATGGAAGCCCAGGTTTCTTTGACAGTGGCCTTCAGGTCATCTGCATTGTTGGGTCTGGTGTCTCTCATCTTCCTCTTGACAATACCCCATAGATTCTCTATGGGGTTCAGGTCAGGCGAGTTTGCTGGCCAATCAAGCACAGTAACACCATGGTCATTGAACCAGCTTTTGGTACCTTTGGCAGTGTGGGCAGGTGCCAAGTCCTGCTGGAAAATGAAATCAGCATCTCCATAAAGCTTGTCAGCAGAAGGAAGCATGAAGTGCTCTAAAATTTCCTGGTAGATGGCTGCGTTGACTGTGGACTTCAGAAAACACAGTGGACCAACACCAGCAGATGACATGGCAGCCCAAATCATCACTGACTGTGGAAACTTCACACTGGACTTCAAGCAACATGGATTCTGTGCCTCTCCACTCTTCCTCCAGACTCTGGGACCTTGTTTCCAAATGAAATGCAAAATTTACTTTCATCTGAAAAGAGGACTTTGGACCACCGAGTTATTTTTCTCCACAGCCCAGGTAAGATGCTTCTGACATTGTCTCTGGTTCAGAAGTGGCTTGGTAGTCCTTTTCCTGAAGACGTCTGAGCGTGGTGACTCTTGATGCACTGACTCCAGCTTCAGTCCACTCCTTGTGAAGCTCTCACAAGTGTTTGAATCAGCTTTGCTTGACTGTATTCTCAAGCTTGCGGTCATCCCTGTTGCTTGTGCACCTTTTCCTACTCAAATTCTTCCTTCCAGTCAACTTTGCATTTAATATGCTTTGATACAGCACTCTGTAAACAGCCACCCCTTTCAGTAATGACCTTCTGTGACTTACCCTCTTTATGGAGGGTGTAAATGATCGTCTTCTGGATCATTGCCAAGTCAGCAGTCTTCTCCATTATTGTGGTTTCAAAGAACAAGAGATACCCGGAATTTATACTGTATGGATGGTCATTAATTGAAACTCAAATGTAAATATTCTAATATTTTGAGATACTGATTTTTGACTTTCATGAGCTGTAAGCTCCAATCATCAAAATTAAAACAAAAAAACTTTTGAAATGTTTTACTTTACATGCAATGAATCTAAAATATATGAAAGTTTCACTTTTTGAAATAAGTTACAAGAAAAAATGAACTTTTTCACGACACTCTAATTTATTGAGATGCACCTGTATATATATATATATATATATATATATATATATATATATATATATAAATGCATTTATTTATTTTTCTTTTCTTACTTTTCTTTTCTGCAATTCAGTTTTCTGTACCTGCTTCCCTGGATATCTGGACGAAAGCATCTACACCACTCTCTCCATAGTTCCCCTCTGATGCCAGTGTAGAAACATAGTTCCAGCCCATGGCTTTGACGATGTCCACCATTGCCTGGGCTTGGAAGGAATCAGGTGGCACGACTCGGGAGAAAAAGTCATAGCGATTGTTGTCACTAAGCTCAGGTGCTGTTGAAGCATAACTGATCTGAGGTATCTGTGAAATGGAAGATACATAACACATCAGTGAGCAACAAGACTTTTCACATACATCTAGCTGCTGCAAAAATTGTGAACATCATGAATAGCTCTGATCTGCAAAACTGATTTTACTGGCTTTTGTAAATAGTTCAAATTAATTTACACATCAGGATAATGAACATTTTGCTATAATGAATGTTTTACTGTTTGAATCATTCTGTCTATTTGCATGTTTGTTTGTTTAGTGTTGGGGTTTATCAATATTTCTGTATGTCACATTGCTACACCAGTAGGTGATGACAAGTGACTGTGTTTTCAGTGAATCATTAAAACATTTACTCAACGATTTGTGCAAAACATTGGCGGCATCTAGTAGGCAAAAACAATATGAGTAGTATGTCTGCATTCACAGTATTCATAAAAAGTCAGTGGAATTTCACTATCCCACAAGGCCATGGGAGAGGATTTGTGAATGGTAGTAAAGTGACGTAACAGATGCTGGTTGGTCACATAACCAATATGGATACCAATATGGATATAGTATGTCTATATTACATTCATACTAACAACATTCATACCATATAGAACATGCTTCTTCAGCGGTTACAAGGTAAGTACTTATTCGAAACAATTGCCTACTCAAAGAGTATGCGAATTTGAATCATTGAATCATTCACTCAACTGTTTCATTCAAAACACTGATTCAACAAAATATGTGTCATTGAATCATTCACTTCAACAATTTGTTCAAAAATGCTGATTTATATAGAAAAGTCGCTTGGAGACTATTTTCGATGGCAGAGCGACAATAGACAACATATCTGGAAATACTAGGTCTAAAGGTCATTGCACACCGAGTCCAAAATGTTTGCACGTTAAAAAATAAATACAACCTCACGTTGTGTCAATCATGTTTACACACTGCCTCCGAAACTTTCGGCCGTCGTAAAAAAATTCAGATCAGGTTTGATTATCTGCGTTTTCGCATCTGTAGCATGCATTTTGATAGGAAAGGATGAGGAATACGAAAAAACGGGAAAACGCATGCGAAAATTTCAGACTCAGTATGCAATGACCTTACGATACGGTCTAAACACAAAAAAATGGTATAGAAAAAATTCTAGTAAATTGCTAGTAAATTTCAAAAACAATTACAATGAAATGGAAAGTAATACATTTAATAAAATGTGTTTTAATAAAACACATTTTTGAAAATAAAATAATCTATTTTTGCATAACACATATTCCAAAAATCTGTTTTATTTACAATTTTGGGTTGAAAAAAAAACTTTTTACATTCTAGGCTGCTCTCTTGTTTATTGAACTGTTTTGTAAAAGAAATATCTCACTCCTATGTGATATAGCTAATCATGTCTGAAGATCATCATATTCAGTAGACCAGCACATTTGTTCTAGTAATATTATCCTAGCAAGTCTCCTACAGCAAAACTACCCTAGCTTTAGTGGTAGTGTTTTCTGTAGCTCATAAAAAAATTCTGGGGAAATACAGATGGCACGAGCTACCACTGTTAAAGCATTTGTTTGTGAAAAAAAAAGGATGAGAAGATTAATTTACTGTTGTACTAGTTTCTTAATGACGCAGCTGATGTCATTGGACTAGGCTTTGCGCAGACTAATGTCTGCCGAGCCCGTGTGGCTTGATAAAAGGTTCTTTAAAGAAGCAGGCCAGCGGACTGTGAGGAAAAGGTGGATACAGACCGGAGAAGGAGAGAAGAGGGAGAGGACCATTTGACAGATTATCTGGAAGGATTAGAGAGGCTTTAGTCAAATTATGTTAAGCACAGAGGGAGAGAGACAGATCAAGAGACAAGGTTGTCATTTCTCAGCCATAAGCCATACAATATATTTAATTCTACTAGCTTTAAAGCGCCCCTCCCCATCATACAACATATACATTACAGTCTGTGGCACTGCTGTTGATCCACCCATGACCATCCAGACACTTGTTACATCTTGCATGAGAAACAGCAATATTAAAAGTTTGCAATGCATTCCTCATCCAAATCCAACTCTAAAACATTAGAATGCAAATATGCAAAGGAAAACATTGATATAGGACATTGTTACTGAAACATTTACAGATACTGATTTGTAGCTATGCACCATAAACATTACAGCCTTCAAGCCTTTCCACACTTGAGTCATTAACAGCAATCACATGCAAACATTTCCTGGAAGTGTTTCAACATATGTTCCCTAAGCATTTATTCTTGTGAAAATATGAACATCTGCTTTATTTTGCCATGATCTGACCCTTAAAAGTGACTTTCACTGGTGGCCGGATATAACCCAAAATATTCAGGTTGATTCATCCAGATTAAATAATAATTCTGATTAAAAAAGTTCATTTAAAATACATTTTAGTTTAAAAAACCTGACTATTATTATTATTATTTTAGTATGGGATACTCCATGATTTATTAAAATTATTTTTTTATAATGAAGTTTTTTTTGTTTAAGGAAATTACAAATTATTCTTTTAAAAGTGACAGCTTTGCAAGATAAAATCCAATTAAGGAAAAAAAACTTGTACTCATTCAATTTTCAAAGGCCGAATGTCATACACCTACCATATGCATCAGATATAGAATGGTTCATGTATCTTTATCTATAGAAAGACATCTTGTGTTGTCATTAAAACAAAATTTTCTGAATAATATTATTAAGAGTGTGACCAAGAGACTAAGTGCCATCCATAAATGCTGGCTATCTGTCCGTGTCGATCACATGTGTGCTAAAGGTCCACACTCATTCAGCTAAAGCGACAGAGCAGAAGCTGCTTGTAGCTGATAACAGGGCAGCTGCATTTTTCTGGGCTCATGCGTAATTTCCCATCATGAGTCTGAGCTGGTGAGTGGGCTTTAATGGAGAGCGGATCCTCCGTAATGCTGTAGTTAATATCCGCCATCCTCAGTTCATACTCACCAGAACTCAGTAAGGAACATGGACATAAACTAGTATGAAGATCAGCATTTATAGAAAGATTCAAGATGACACTTGAATTTTTTATCATTTAAAAAAAATTAATCTCTGTGTGATTAATAATTGTAGTATGTCCATTCACACTGTCCTTTTCAATGAATCAATTTAAACTCTTCATTTGCTCCTTTTTGATCATTATTAAAAAAAAAATCATGGAAGTCTCTTTGTTTTTATTGTATTATAATATTTGACAAAAACACTGTGTAAAATGTTGATGTTTATTATTATGTAGTGTTGTATTTTTATTAAATTATTAATTTTATTTATAAGACTTTAAGATTTTAATTGTATTTGACATTTTGCATTAAACATTATGAATCTAATTAGCTGTTTGGTCGAAATTTTAGTTTGACATTACACCAGGGTAAAATAGGGTACAAATTTTTAATAATACAGTAGATATCACCATACTTCCCCAGCGGATTAATCACAGCACATTAAGATAATTTTTTGGCATTACAAGTTTTCTGAAAAGTTATGTTAAAATAGGAAAATGAGGCAATGTCTAAATATGCAGATTTGTTCGAATATATGTTATAGATGAATAGATGTTCGAAATTCTTGTTTAATTTTGTTTACATATTAAAATTATAGGCTACAGAGAGGATTTTAGATATCAGTCCATATATCAGAAAATACTGTCAACAACCAGAAAACTGCTTTAAGGAATAAAATAACATAAATCAGACAAATTATATATGAACAACTCCCTCTGTGAAAACATTCAAAATATAGAAAACAAAAAACTAGTATTTTAGTGTATATAAGTGATGTTAAATTGGAGATTTCTGGTTCAGTGAATGAGGAAAAAACTTGCTTTAAAGATATGTATTCTAATTGAAATATACAGAAGCAAATAGAAAAAAGAATAATACAATAAAAAAAAATGATGCAAAAGAAGAAGATTAAGAATGTTATGGAAGCAAAAAATATCTCATAATTGACCACTACATGAAAAAAAACAATGGGTTTGCATGTAGTGTTTTGCCTTTCGAAGGAAATATATATAAATAGCAAGATTTTTGCAAGTCTGGGTGACATTTTTTACTCCAGCAAATATTTCTCAAGGTTAATTTGTTAATTTTTCATTTATTCAACTATCTCCAATCTTCTCTTTATCCAATATTATCAAAAGGCAAAAAAATTGAGATATGATTGTTTTAGCTATATAAGCCAGCCGTGTTCCAGAGTGTATCACTAAAAGTAATGAATAACCACAGCAAAATATGATTAGGATACACAAATTCCAGGTATAATGTCCTGAGAGAAACCTAATGGAGCTCTGACTAAGTCACCTTTTGTGAATTGTTTATCTTCTCTGAAACTGTGATGACTGAAAATGATTGCAGATAGCTCCTGGGTGAGGTTATCAGCTCATGCACAAAAGCACACACAGCCTGGAGCAGTGACCACAAAGAACACTAATGATTAAAATTAATAAATAAATAAAAATTATAAAAAGAGGCAGAGGGCAGAATGAAATTGAATGTAGATCAGGTGTAGGATTTGCAAGAAGGGATTTGAAATTAAATGACATTTTGGCACACAGCACATTTCACCTTCGTGGTTGTCGAGGTTTTAAAGACACAGGTCAATGGTGTGCACAATACAAAACCGCTTTTCACTTCAAGGAAAATCTGATACACTCTCTCTCAGAACAAAAAGGAAGAATCTATATAGTTTAAGAAGCTCTTGCTGAGAGGCCAGTGTGCTGAAACACAATCCAAACCTTTTAACAGAATTAGTTATACTTCCTGTAGCACTGGCCCTATCTGCAGCGCTGCAGATTCCAGTCTTGCAGCAACAACATGCAAGAGCTCCTCACAAAACAGAAGGAAATCCAAAGACAAGGATTTTAAATACAACACAAAGGCTCTTTTCTAAAAATTAGCTTTTTACTCATGCACTGTGTCTGAAATCTTCACTTCAATTGCACCAAACGTTGCAGTTTTATTCCTATCTATATTTTGAAGGTTTTCACAGAAGAGTTTGCTCATTAAACACCCGCCTGATATTTTTTTTTACATTTTATTCCTAATAACATGATGATTCTTTTTTTTTGACAGTTGACAGTATTTTCTGATTTATGAAGTGATACAAAGAAATATTAAAATCCTCCCTCAAGAATTTTAAACTTGGCTTTATCCAAAGTTCAGATTTCTGTTCTGGAATGTATGCAAATGAGTGTATATTTAATTAGGCAACTCCTCATTTGCAAAAAAAAATTCAGAAAATGTACAATAATACGAAACAATTGTCTTAATGTACTGTCAATAATAAGCTTCTTGGGAAAGTATGGTGATTTCTAATAGTATTTTTTTTTTCACCTGCCTTGAAGCATTTGTGGAGCCTGATACTGAAGGAATCAACATTAAAATGTAGTTCATTAAAATTAAGTTAGCTAAAAAGATCTTTCTCACCGCAAACAGCCGAAGAACATTGGCCACCATTATGGACACTGAGCTGGCCGAAGCCCCGATGACCCCAACCACACGCTCCGGTTTTGGGATGATAGGCGGTTCTCCGTTGGAACATCGAACATCTGAGTTGTCCTTCTGGATGAGGGCCTGGACAAAGGTGAGGGACTGTTCCAGCGCATACGTATCCCTGGAGCACGTGTCCAGTATCCTGGCACCCAGAGTGATGTTAGGCAGCAGGTCTGGGTCGCTGTTGATCTGGTCCATCGCATACAACATGGCCTCCATACGATGGATCCCCTTCTCCTTCTTAATTTCCCCACATGGAACACCAGCGGGGCCCCTGGAATGCACTGGAAAAAGGCCTCCCAGAGTGATGTCACCCTCGATCTTTATGGAATGAGGTTGAGTTTCTGAGGAGGCCCAGGTTTCTGGAGTAAATCCCATCATCACTATCCACATGACATGAACCAGGGAGCCCATGTGTTTTCCGGGTGCCCCGCTGATCCTGCGGTGATGACATAGCGATGATGCGTGGTGCTGTGATGTCATAGTTGCTGCCATGCAAGTGGCTGGTTCTACTACAGCACACTGCTCTCTTCTCTACCTGTGTCTCCTATGGAGAAATGAGAGAGAAGGTATACATAAAAATATGAAAAAAAAAACATACCTTCCGACAACATTGCTTTGCAGATAGAATGTGTGATAGTGGAGCTGATTATTTGACCTCTTGACCCACACACACTGATATTATCAAGATTAAATAAAAAAACTGCTGAGGAAAACTTTTCAATTAAATATAGTAAATTTAATTAATTAAAATAATTAAAGTATATAATATATACTTTATAAAGTAAAATCATTTTAAATTTTAAATTATATAAATGTTAGTTAACAGAGAATGGGAATGAGTTATATTTTGATTAAAGATGTTATAAAATATAATGCCTATTTATAGTAGTTAATTTATATTAATATATATATAATAATTTTTACAAATACACATTTTTTTCCAGTCCACAACATAACTTTTATATTTATTTATTTTTTCATTTATTTTTTTTATAATGTTTTTTAACCCAAGGATTTAAGCTTTGATTTCCATTTGATCCACCGGAAATATTCAACAAAGAATGAAAAATGTTGTTATTGTAAGGTACTTTTAAACAATATGGTATTGCCTTCATAGCTGTGACCAAGGACTTTTTTTTTTTGTAAGGATGCATATTGTTTTACATCTTTTATATTTAGTTACACATAAAAACCTACTGACACCATATTCAAGGGAGTTCAATAGCCTATTTTTATAGGCATATACCGAAATGCAGTGCATATAATGTCATTGTATTATTCATATTATATTTGATTGCCCAAGGTCTTCTTATTTTTATAATTATTCTTTAAAGTTATGTTTCAACCCAAAGTCTCTGTCCTCTAGAAAATGAACTCACTTGCACGTCTTCGCACTCAACAGACCGCTGAGAATAGAGGGCATGTATAGTCTTGCATATTAATATTTTATGTAAATTAACTGATACATATTCAGCAACAAGTGAGCGGGAAAAGTGCTATATTTGGATTGAAGCTGAAGTTCCTGCGGGAAGATACACACACACACACACACGTTTGATGAAGTGTTGAGGGGAACAGCAGCACTAATCCCTCTTAATTATTTATCGCGTTACCTGAACAGACATCTTTACAACATTGTAACATTTTACGTAAATTTACATTCAATATATTGACACAACGATTTTTCATTCATTCGCTTCATTAAAATATCTCACCGACTGCTGCTGATAGTGTGCGCCCATCTGGAACTGAAGTTTGATGGATTTGAAACACGACAGTAAACGTCCCCAGCATCCGAGTCTTCAGCTCTCATCTTAAAATGCCCACAGTCTTCTCACACACAAAGACAATTTAAAGATTCTTTGGATTAAGACGAGATTTTAATATAGAAAGCATTAATATAAAAGGTGGAAATGCCCAAACATTCCACAACTGTGATTCTACAAATCACTGTCAAATCCTTTAAAAGCCCCCCTCACTCTGTCTCTTTCCCTCACTCTCTCCCTTGCTGTCTCTCTCTCTCTCACTCCCCCACTCACTCTCTCTTCCTCTCTCTCTCAGTGTGCACTAATGGGCACAGATTGGGATTACCACATGCATGCATTTGAGAGATGGACCCGTATATATTTTTCATGTGAACACTGCTGGATATAGTTCTCTGCATTCAGACCGTCTGCTTTTAAGCAACAATCTGGTGCGAGACACTCCTGGTCTCCTCATAACGATTTATATGCTTTGTTTTGTATATTTTAGAATGACTTCTGTTTTTTTATAAAGACAGATAATCTAGTTGACCTCATGGTCACGTGTGTTTTTAAATGGTAGTGTATAGCCTTACTCTTGTCCATAATACCAGCATCACTGAAACACATGGTTGTTTATGGGCTAATGGGTTTTTACATCCCCAACATACTGACCGACTCGTCACTTTGGTCACTTTTTTCCCTGGATATCTTTTGCTTTATGTTATGAATGAATTATTCAAATACATTGTCATTTCTATTCAAATTTAAAGCAAATCAGTGACCAAGTGACAAGTATTCCCTGTCTACAGATCATTTAAGGTGCTTGCAATATTTTAATTTATTTATTAGTGTGCTTGTGCATGAATTGAGTTCAAGTATGTGGCTATACTATCTGCATTTCATTACTTGATGAAATGGTGTATTTTATTAAGGGATGTTTCATCTATTATAAATCATAAAGTATATTTTAATGGGCTGTAGCATTTAATTTGGAATGCTATTAAAGGTTTATAGCTGTCAATTCAACTTGTGGTATATGGAACACTATAAAATCTGAGTGAGAGATCCAAACATAAAATAAAATTGTCTGCTATATATTTATAGTCTTGTGTTTTGAGACAACACTCTCTAGTCATAAATAAATGAATAATGAAAATGTGTTTTTAGACCTTAGTTAACAACAAGGGAAATAAGAAAAATAAGAAAAAAAATGACTAAAATAGTAACAATAATTTTACCTTTAAAATGAAATTTAATGAAAAATTAAATAAACGAATGCAAGAAATCAATTAGTAAATCTATAGTAAAACCTAAAAACTAGCAAAGTGCATACAAGAATATGCACCAAATGTTTTAAAAAACCAATTAACAAATAAAACTACAATCCATATATGGTATTATCAGTTCTGCAAAAATACATCAAATTAGCACACTCTAAATGCATTGTCATTATCATCACTGCTGACATGCTAAATTCATGAACACAAAGGGCATTGTTTCAATTATTACAGAACAACCTTAAAATAACCCACAAAGCCCCCATTTTCTGTAGGCTACAAATACAAAAATGTGTCTTACAAAGTCATTGGTATAAAATGGTTTGATTTTTCAGATAAAAAATTCTGGTTAAGCTGTAAGAGGGGTCTGGTCTAGACAAAACCACATATTTCATTTAGCCATTTGAAATGTGATCCTACCCTCTAGTGGTACAGAGTGGTAACAGCCTGTTGTTTGGTCAAGTAATATGCAAAACTCTGCATCCTGATTTATAGACTAAGTTAGGGTGACCATATTTTAGTTTTCCAAAAAGAGGACCGCGGGGTTCGTGGGCGAGGCTTCACCTAACAGTATAGGGCAGGGATCCTCAAAACTGGACCATTCCTGCAGAGTTTAGCTCTAACCCTAATCAAACACACCTGAGCATGCTAAGCAGAGTCTTCAAGATCATTAGAAAATCACAGGTAGGTGAGTTTGATCAGGGTTGGAGCTAAACTCTGCAGCAGATTGGGTAAGATTTGAGGAACCCTGGTATAGGGCCAAGGTAGCAAGTTTTTTTTTTGGTTTGTTTGCTTATTTTGTTTTTATAATAAATAAAAAGAAAACAAGTAGAAAGAATAGAGAATGCTAGTGTTAGAGGCTCTTTTTTCTTTATAAATAAAACAAGTAGTTAGAATAGAAATAGAATAAAGAGTGCAAATGTTAGCGGGTCAAGTTTTTTAATAAAAAAGCAGATACAATTAGAATTAGCATTAGAGAGTGCTAGAGTTTTGAAGATGAAAGATGTGTTTTCAGCCGTTTCTTGATAATATTCATTCCACCAGGAGGGAACAGTTAATGTAAAAGTCCATGAAAGTTTTATCATAGGTAGAATGCAAAATGTTTCAATACAAGCATTTCAGTCAAATGTAATTTATGCAATATTTCAAACCTTTAACCCACTTGGGAAAATCAACCCATGACAATTAACAGTTTAAAAATAGCCCAATTCTGTGAAAAAGCCGACTTGGCAACCCTGCATCCAACAAGAGCTGCAGGAGTCAGATTTGACTGATCACAGGTCGAGAATAAGGAGAGATGACTGACAAGACCATGCTTGAGTATTTGCTGCTCAACAGATCCTGAGCTCATTGACAAATATCTGATCTTGTAAGATGTGCTCCCTTCACACAGAGTGCGTGTGATCGCGAAATCGAAAGTGAAAGTAAACAGCGCAAACGCTCATTCAAAAATATTTAAATACACCGCATACAGATAGCGGCTCCCTGATGCACCAAAATGATATACAATATTCGAATGTTTAAAGGAGTGGACACGAAAATCGCGGGAGAGAAACACATGTTGCGGGAGCAGGTGGCAATGGTCAGAAATTCAGTGGGAGCGGGATTCAGAAAACAGCCGAATCCCGGACATTTTGGGCGATTAAGAAATCCCGGCAGGACGCATTTTTTGTAGGTCCAAAAAGAGGACATGTCCAGGGAAAAGAGGACGTATGGTCACCCTATTTAAGTACAACACATCTTGGGGACGTATGATAATAAACCATTTAAATTATACCTCATGCTAAGTCTCTTAGCACAAACTCATAGCAAAAGTCCTCTTTTTAAGCATATGAATCATCCCTGTATATCTCTAGCCCAAAAACACAGACTTCTCCAAGCCGTCCTCTGCCTTGGTGTACTCTAAATGGGATTTAAAATAGCAGCTTTTATAGGAAAGGCTATTGCGCACATATTCAAGATAGTCTGGTACTCCCGGACAGATCACATTATCAGCAAGCAGAACGGTGCCTTTCCTTAGCAGACCCCAATCCTATAAACAAAGAAGAAAGAAAAAGAGAAGAGTAGAAAATGTTGGATATAAGCTTAGTGAGCAAAACCAAGAGAAGAGAATAGTGGCACAGCAGTAAATTCAGGGACTTCTGGACACTTTCACATTTATATCAGTTCTTGTTTTTTTCTGGGAATCGAACCCATGACCTAGTGCCATACACTATTGTTTGGGCTACAGGAAGAGACACCATAATATCTGAGATTGAATGAGATTGCAGTGGTCAGAATCAAACACACCTCCATTAATTTTGTGTCAGGGAGGTAACGGTCCTTCCAGTGGTCCAGAAAAACAAAATCAAATGTTTCAATTCCAAAGTGCTCCTTCATGCGTGGGATCCAATCTTCAGACGCACCTTCTACAAGCTGGATCTGATGAAGTAATACATTAGCTCTAGGCATGATAAACAAGAAATGAGTCTTATCCTTTTAATATATAGGCTACAAACAAAATGTTCAGAGAGTAAATAAGGATTACTGTATTTAAACAATGTGTTTGTGGAGAAACAGGGCCCTTACTTTGTGTTCAAGACCCGCCCAGGCGATTACTTGTCGGGCAATTGCAGCATAATCTGCATTGAACTCCAGTGTTATCAGACGAGCTCCAGGAGGAAGGAGTTGAGCGATGCGCACTGTGGAGTATCCACAGTATGTGCCCAACTCTAGGACCTTCTCTGGGTTCAACTCGCTCACCACTGAGTCCAGGATAGAGCCTGAGAGTATACACAGAAACATACATAAAAGACAGTTATTGGTTAAATTGCAAAGTTATAGCCAGCTTAGTAAAAGCTCCACAAAATACTGAATTTGAGTTGATTAAATACAAATATGCAGATTCCTATAGAAATAAATTTTTATTTTATAATAAAATAAATTTATTGGCTGTAATTTATTTGGGTGATGGCAAAGCTGAAATATCAGCAGTCATTACTCCAGTCTTCAGTTTCACATGATCCTTCAGGAATCACTTATATATTATATATATATAAAAAAAATTCTTGAAGAAAATCATTTGACAAGAGATAAAATGTAAATGTAAAATGTAAACCTTTCTCATCTCCAACGTTCATAGCCCATTCGCTGTGTCGGCAGAAATGATCAATGGCCGAGATCACACTCTGAGGGTCACCTCGCGTTGCACGTTTCCGTACTGCTTTCAGCAGACGCTAGTCACAACAAAGAATAAAGAGGTCTGGTGATGACTTTGCTTACTTTATGGGCCTCAAAAGACTTTAACATCATTAAACTTCTTCAGTCTTAAGATTCCATTATGCATCCTAGTTGCAAATAAAGACCAGAGGTATACATTGTAATTTTGGTGATAGAAAGCTGTTTAACCAGGACTGATTGAGTCACCTGTGGTCGAGTTGATCTGGTCAGAGTATCAAGAGCACGCTCAACGATGACGTCGTGCCAGAGTAACGCCAGACTGCCGTTGAACTGCACAGCAGTGGGGATGAGCCAGGAGTACAACACGTATAAAAGCACTGTGGCCCCGACACACCAGCACAGCAACACCAGCATCATACTAGAGCCAGACAGATTTATAAACCTTTATAATACATTCCAGTCAGGTAAAGTGATTGAATTAAGCAAATAGTCTTATACAGATCTAGTGAATTAGCTAAAAAGAAAAAAATCACAACATAAATTCAATCAAATGTCAATTCAAAGTGTTTGCACTGAATTAAGTATTTTATATTTAATTTAATTGTGCAGCCATTGCTATGTAAAAATGACTATTTTTGACGTATCAGTACAAACTGAAAATCAATACTACTGTTCAAAAGTTTGCGATTGGTAACATATTTTAATGTTTTTTTAAAAATTATTTTCTAGTCACCAAGGCTTCATTTATGTGATCAAAAACACAGTAAAATTGTGAAATATTATCACAATTTAAAATAGCTGTTTTGTGTTTTAATACGCTTTAAAATGTAATTTATTCCTGTGATGTCAAAACTGAATTGTCAGCAGCCATTAATCTAGTCTTCAGTGTCACATGATCCTTCTGAAATCATTCTAATATGCTGATTTGGTGAAGAAACATTTCTAATTATTATCTATGTTAAAACCAATTGTGCTGCTTAATCATTTTGTGGTAAAAGTGATACAGTTTTGATGAATAGAAAGGTTTATAAAACTGCATTTATTTTACTGTCCTCATTTGATTTGTCAATTTAATGCATCCTTGCTGAATAAGTTTTAATTAAAAAAAAAGCTTACTGACCCCAAGTGTACATGCAAGCAATATTAAGAATTATGCCAGCATAAGCCAGGGCTGATTTTGTTTTTTCAGCCTGAGTCCATCCCTGCAAGTTTTTTTAATGCTATGCTTCACTAAGGTTCTATAATGAACCTTTCAATGAAACTGTAAAACAATGTAACTATAAAAATGCAACTAAGCCAGATATTGCCGAGCATCCATTTGAACTATCTGTGTAAATTAGGTGTTACTCTATCATCTTTCAAGACAGCACACACACACACACACACACATACACCAATATATCCAATATGATTAGGCTGTCTGATTACTCTGGTAAAGCGTAGGTCTGTACTGCTGCAGGTCATGAGATGAATACATATGGAAATTAATGTTCTCATTCGGTGCTGTGCTTTCATCTCTCCAGCCATTCCTCTATTGTCATGGTTTAATGAGATGGGTGGTTACTATGCAGCAAATAAACCCTGCATTGAAAATCTCTCTCATGCAATTATTTGGTTGCATTTGCTACTTCATATTGCTGTAGCTCACTCTGTCCACAAGGCAGTTTGGGGTCTTACTGTATTTTTCACCAAATGCAGCCTTTGTGAGCATGAGAGGTTGCTTTCAAAAATATTAAGTTATCTTACCAATCTCAAACTTTTGAACCACACTGTAAAGATTGCAAATCCAGCATTCACTTCAATGAATTGAGAATCCAGAGTCTCCAACTCCACTCCTACTTTGTAAATCAAATTAATTAAATGTAGGAGCCTTTCCACCCCCAACAACATTCTAGACATCTTTGTTGCTATGTGTTTTGCTATTTTAAAAACTAGAAGAATTGGTGTGCTAACACAATTTATGTGTTTTTTAGTTGCTTTTCAGTGATGAGACTTCTTCAGATTTTTTGTTGTTGTTGTTGAAAAGAACGTGCTTTTTCAAAAAAGAAGATCGGTTAATTATTGATTTGTTAATAAAGAAGAGTAAACTAATCATGGAGAGTAAGAATTGCAATGCTAAAGTGGGATTTTAGAGTTGCATGGCAACAAGATCAAGGTTAAGAGCTATTAGACAAAGAGTGTGGCACCCTTGAGAGAGGACCATGACAAGTGCTTCTCAGGCTTTCTTTAAATATAAACACAAATGTAGCTGGGGTCTGGAGTGGAATGCAGAGCTCAGTCACTTTGCAGGACGACCATTGTTAGTGAGAAAATCCTCTCAAATGGGTGCTGGAAAGGAATGAGTGACGTCCAGTCTAGCTTTCGCAAATGCACTGCTTTAAATATATACCAGTGAATATATGTAATACACTAGAAAAGTTCAGTATATATTCTGCTAATTCCACACAGCAACAGCAAGTATCCCAGCAATCATATTAATTAGCACCGTATTTCATACACGTTGATTCATTTTGATTAGAGCCACATATTCATTTACAGTGAACAAGAAATGCAATACACTGAAACAGACTGAGCACAAATGAATATGGTGATACTGAATCAAAAATACATGCTGTCTTCAGTGATGTGAAAACATGATAATTGTTATCAGATGACCAGAAAACACACCGTGAACCATTTACTAAACTAGATTTAACCTAAATTGAGTTTCGATTTTAGACACAAGCCAAGAAAACATCTAACTGAGCAAAACACATTGACACAGAATAATAAAAATATAGTTATTTAAATATTGAAAGAGGCTAGAAAATGGGTTATACTCAATGTAATATTATTATGAACATATAACATGCATTCATTAACAAGAGACAATAAGGTGTGCAATAAAAGGACACCTTCCTAAACAAATACAATGGAACTAAATGATCTACATGATAAAGCAGTACTGTGTAACTGCAAATACATAATCCAATAAAAATTGCAGCAAGTGACATAAATGACCATGTAAGAATGACAGATAGAGAGAAAACACTTACATTTGATGAGGGCCTCTCTTTTTACCTCATACAAAATGGAGCTTCTGTTAAACCGAACATGCAAGGCTGCAAATGCACATTCTACTGATCAGCTGTGCTCTCTCTCTCTCTCTCTCTCTCAGCTGACCCTGTAATAGGCTCTCTCACCTCTTCTGGGTAGATTTAAGCAGTGAGGAATGTCTGGCCGTAGGTCTTTTAGATGGATATGCACCCCCAGACAGTAAACAGAACTCCAAACTAAGCCAGGGATCAAAAACTGTCATGGCTGTGATGTAGCTGTCGGCAAACAAGTTAGTTCACCTCAAATTAAATATTGTCATACTTACTCTCATGTCGTTACAAATGTGAATGGCTTTCTTACATCAGTGTAGCAAAGAAATACATTGAATATATTGAACAATCTTCACGCAGAATTTTCACAAAATAGCAATTCACACACTGTAAAAGGTGATAAGTTGACTTAACTTAAAAAAATTGAGGAAACCTGTTGCCTTAAAATTATTAAGTAAATAATAATTTAAAAAAAAATAATTTAAGTGAACTGTCAAGTTTAGTTCGATTAGTTCTATGTTTCACAGAACTAATCGTTGTCTGGGTTGCATAGGCTACGTATGTGTGGGGCGGAGCTATCAAAATAGGGGCGAGACCCTTTTGGAGTAGGGGCGTGTTTGTTTTGGTGATTTCAACTTACCCTGTCTTTAAATGGAGCTCAAATAACCCCTCTGGTGGCTTTAAAGGGATAGTTCGCCCAAACATGAAAATTTTGTCATTTACTCACTCTCAAGTTGTTCCAAACCTGTATGATCTTCTTTTTTCTGTTGAACATAAAAATATATTTTGAAGAATTTTGGCATGGTAACCGAACTGATTTTCAAGGTATTGAAAAAAATACTTAAGTAAAACTCTTCAGAGCAGGGTTATTATAGTTAACTAAAACTTATTTTATTTCAGCTAGATCTCATAGCATTTCTTATTTTCATTTAGCTTAACTTGATGTACTATAACGACTAAACTAAAACTGAAATAAAAAAATAATAAAAATAAAAACAACAAATAATAATAATGATAAAAACACAACAAAGTTACTAACTTTACAAACTTTAATTAAAATTAATGAAAGGAGAAAGGAGATAAAGAATAGACAGGAACTGTCTAATTAAATCTAAATGAATAAATTATTCATTTATTCAGGGTTTTTGAGGCCCTGGAGAAGTTTTGACATGCCATGTGTTTTTTTGTTTGTTTGTTTGATTGATTGATTATGTATACAAAATCGGATCAGTTCATAAATATACAATATATATTGTTTATTCAAGTTGCTACATATAGGTATTTTTCATTATGTATAATTAATTACAGTACAGACATTTATGTCACCAAAAAACACTAAAAGAGACTAGCAATGCACAGCTGTTTGGTCATGACTTTCATATTCCAGCTGGAGGCACCTCACAAACCC
The DNA here is from genome assembly GCA_023376895.1 of Aspiorhynchus laticeps. Taxonomy (NCBI): domain Eukaryota; kingdom Metazoa; phylum Chordata; class Actinopteri; order Cypriniformes; family Cyprinidae; genus Aspiorhynchus; species Aspiorhynchus laticeps. Next base: position 21,662,243 of record CM041810.1, on the reverse strand, counting down.
GCAAGATGAGGAGCATGAACTTCTCAAGTCTAATTAACCAAACATTAAATAAACCATCATCATTTGAAACTTAAACCATCATATGTCCTATGTTCTGCAGTTTTAGCAATAATTCGTAGGCTTAACATGGGCAAAAAGTCTTGTATTTAATACAGTGCACAGCAAATTGTACTGATTTCGAGGATAATCATCACAACCTGGTAACTGGTAATAATAAGATATGGTTTTGCCAGAATTAATTATGTTGTATTTCAGGAAGAACCTAGTTCAAAGAAAAACTCAATCATCAAGTCGGGAACTGTAACAAAAGTTACTAAACTACTAGGTAAACAATAACCTACTGACTGGTTAAGACAATTATAAGGTATTTCGCTCCAAAACAGTGGCAACATAAGACCAGCTTATGCCACTGCTCAACATGTAAACTACAGTAGATGCTCACCTAAGATTTTCAAATATTCAAGAATATCTATTAAAGGGGTTACCAAGTCGGATGTGACTAAACATGAAAATATTAAATATTTTTGCACCAAAACTATTCACACAGATGCCAATTTTCTCAAAACTGTTCAAATCTTAAACTATTTGGCATCCCAAAATTAAACTAAAAACAACTAAATAATTTAAAAAAACATGAATAATCATTAATTTATTTCTGACTTGATTTCATAGGGATGCATTTTTTCATTTTAAAATCTTCTCATGCACCTTTTTTGACAGTGTGAACAGGCCTCAAGAATAGCATTTCAGAATTCAAGATCTCAATATTTTAGGTCAGCAGTGCTTTTCAAGTCCTTTGAAATTGTGGATTTGATGACTGTGGGCTAAATTGTATAAATCGCTGTATTAGAGCTTCAAGGTTCATTTCGGAGTTCAGACATAAGCTTGTTTGTATGTCTAAGACTTCAGAGAACATAAGCCCTCCAAGTAAAAGCTCATCCTCACTTCAAGGTCCTCTATATGAAATGCTTTTTAGCATACTCTTCATAGCTACATATAGATATAAACAAACAGGTATGCAACACATTCACTGCTGTTATAGTACATTAAAACACATGAGTTTCAATTCTGAGTAGACTTGTATATAATTAAATAATTGTTAACCTGAAACATTAGTTACAAAATAGTAATTTAGAATACATACATTTTATAATCTATTTTATTCTCTGAATATATATCTATCAGGATGAAGTGGAGATGATATGATTACCTTTACATTTTGTTTTGAAAATGTAAATACATTACAATAACATCCCAATAATACACACACACAGATTATGGAGGAAAAGAGCTCCTTGTAAACACCAGTTTGCAATCAAGCGCTGCACTAGATCTATGACAGCAACACACTGATCGCTCGATTTCAGTTCTGTGCTGTTACAGGTGCCTCCTTATTTGCTGAACAATGTAGGGATGCAACAATATGCAGTATGATAATTGTACTTTTAAATAATGCTGAAATTTGAAAGTATAGTAAAATTATATATTTCTCCAATCAAATACTATTTTGTCCTGCTGTCGTTGTTTGTGTGGCAGCATTTATGCTACAAAGGATGCATTCTTTCAGTTTTTTATTTTTTATATTTTGAGCAATTGGACAAATGCATCCCTAAAACAAGGTGTCTTTTTGTATCAAATATTGCAACATGTTGCATTGGAGGCCTTGGGGTGTGTAGGCTGCTGGTCAGACCAGTGTTCCAGGTGAAGGGGGCTCAGAGCCGGACTCTTTCTGAGCGCTCCCCTCTAAGGGGAAAGGCTCTGGGTAGAGAGAGAGCTCCACGGACCTGCCATGATGAAAAGAGAAGATGAAAATGTCACCACCAGAAATCATCTAACTAATTAGAATTAACTAGGCTAATTAAAAAACTACTTACTCCAAACCATTGTGTTAAATATATATAAGGTTTTGGGTCAATAATGGATGCCTTAAAGGATGCATTAAATTAATCAAAAAGTGACAGTAAAGACATTTACATTGTTACAAAAAAAATTCTGCATATATATTCAGCATATTAGAAAGATTTCTGGAGGATCATGTGAGACTGATAAATTACATTTTAAACTATATTAAAATAGAAAACGGTTATTTTAAATTGTAAACATTTCACAATATTGCTGCTTTTACTGTATTTTTGATCAAATAAATGCTACCTTTGTGAGCATAAGATGACAGTAACAAAAACAAACATCCAAACGTCTTGAGAACTGTCAAGCGGTCATGCAAGAAATAACATTGTAATTTGTAAGTTTATTACTATTAATAAATATTATTTTCATTAGCAGTATTATTACTACTACTGATAACAATAATAAGTATTTGTGGAAGGGTTTCCACACCTTTTGTTCAATCCAAATTTGCATGACTAGCAATAGAAATGTTTTTAGTATAGATATTTGCATTGCTTTTCAAGTCTCACAAACTCTGATATTTTCAAGTTTTCCATAATCATGGTAAAGTGAAAAAAATGTGGAAATCTCACCTGGCATGCAAGGGATGCCCATGAAATGAAGCTGACTGAGGTATTTGACGGTGCACAGAGTACAGTGGGTCGGCTGTAACAGACTGAGGCTGGTGCACGAGATGGTGAGTATGTGAGTGGCGCATGGCGAGTCCGTCGTGACCTTTGGCCGTAGTGGAATAACCTAAGGCGTTCCTCAGATACCAGTCCCGGAGTCCCTCCAGAGCAAGTGCCTTGTGCAGACTGCGGGTGGAGTCCTCAGGAGTGGGCAGAGAGAACTGAGGCGCTCTGCGGCCGAACGCTACAGCAGTGGACAGCTCTTTGTGGTGAGGGAGCAGGTTAGGAATAGAAGAAGTGGTGGATCCCGCGGAGGGATGTGATGGATCGTACGCCGAGAACAACACAGCGTCCTGTGGGTGCTGCTGTAAAGGGATGAAGGGTCCACAGGATTTCGTTCGTGTCACTTTGACTCGACGGGGTTCGGCCTCTTGACCCCGCAGCAGCATGGGGCTATAGGAAGGTGGGGCGGCAGCCAGATGTATCTGCGAATGGGAGAAACCGTTGTAGTGCGGAGGGGTGCCCGATGGAGGAGTGGAGAAGTCTGTCCAGATGCGTCCTGCTGACTGGTTTTGTTGAGCCTGGGCGGGCCTCTTTTGCTGTTTGCCCCAAATGTAGTCCATCAGAATCTCATTGTAACCTGTGCCACTGCTTTGGCCACCGAGAGAGGAGCGCATTCGACCCTGGTCTTTAAATCCCATCATCTGTCTTTCTGGGCTGCCTTGATAGAACTGACGGAGCTTCCCGTCCGTGAGGGACTCCGAGCTCTTGTATGGTCCAGCTCGGGGTGGCATGCCGTTGCGAGGGGGACCGGGCTCAGGGAGACTAGAGCGGTCAAGTAATGCCTCTGAGCTGTTGCTACGACGGGCACGGGAGCTGTAGGGGCAGCTGCGGCGCTCAGAAGAGGAGCCCTCCAAAGATGCCAATGGGACAAACTGAGGAACATCTGGACTGCCACACCACTGCTTCAGTGCAATACCACCAGACATTTCCGGCCTAGGAGGAGAATATAAGACAGTAAGAATTTATAGTAGTAACAAGATTTTTTTTTAAATACATTTGGATCTAAAGTGGATTTACAGTGATAATGTTGTAGAGCTGACATTTGACGGCACCATGAGTGCACTTAAAAGGTAGACAACATAATTATGCTGTCTGCGAAGATATTTTATTTTGGCCAAATTACACTGAATTATCCTTTGCGGTAAAGCCAATCTAGGAAGGACAAAGGTGGAGTAAAAAAAAATAAATTCAAAAATATACTTGGTAACACTTTACTTAAAGCATTTATGCATAATGCATTATAAAAGTAGTTTTAATGCATTAATTATGCCTTGTAACGCACGCTATAATGCACTATGCATTTTAAATTTGGTTATAATTCTTTACAAGATATAATGCATTACAACCCAAATTATGATTAATTATAATGCATTATACCCTTTAATAATCCTTTATAATGTATTATGCACAAAGACTTTAAGTAAAGTGTTACCATATACTTATTTCATTCTGTACTGAAAAGTATTGATAAAACAGTTTAATTTTAATTTTGTTATTCCCAATATTAGTGTATATTATGTTCAAAAGTTTTGGGTCAGTAATTAAAAAAATGCTTTTATTCAGAAAGGATGCTTTAAATTGATCAAAAGTGACAGTAAAGACATTTATAATATTACAAAAGATTTCCATTCCAAACTGATGCTGTTCTTTTGAATTCTTTTAAGTGCAATTCTTTAAAGAATTCCATAAAAGTGCATCATGGTTTCCACATATATATATTACAAATATATACTGTTTTCAACATTTATAATAAGAAATGTTTCTTAAGCAGCAAATCAGCATATTAGAATGATTTTTGAAGGATCATGTGACGCTGAAGACTGGAGTAATGACTTGCCATTGCCATCACAGGAATAATATGTATTAATATTTTTTGCTGTAACCTGTAATCTTAAATGTAACCTTGTTGAGCATAATATTTTAGCATAATGTTTCATAAAAACATTTTTTTTTTAAATATCAAAAACCCAACAAGCTAATATCAAACTATATTAGAATAATTTGTGCAGATTGTTCTATTTTTGTGTAGCTGCCCATGTAAATGTAAGTTCGGATATCTATGTAGAAGTTGGAACCTCACTAGCCATAGTGTACATATAGCAGAAGAAATAGTCATGAAAGTCATTACCTCACATGAACACTGATTGGTGCAGTGCGGGACAACAGCGGTGTGGCTGGAACACTTCTGCCCTCCACATTGGATGCACTTCTTGGAAGTGAGTGACTCGGGCTGAATGAACATTCACACATTCAGAAGTTATAATTGTAGTGTAAACCTCACCCGTTTCAGCTAGCGGACACATCCCATCCTCCCCCTCCGCTCACCTCACAGAGCTTGAGGCTGAGTTGCGGCGAGTCCTCATCTCGTAGTAGATCTCCACAGGTGACAGCTTCCTACAGAGTCTACTGTCAGGACTGCCTGGGGCCAGCCGGGGGTGAGACAAGGAGCGATGCTCAGGTGCCACACTGGGAGACGAATCCTCTGTAAAACACAGTCAACAGGGTTGTATATCAAAGTTACAGCCGGTCATAAACAGGCCAGTGTGGTAAAACAAATCAGAGTATTGAGATGTACTTCCTTTGTTTGATAATGTTAAGAGGCCTCACCATTGTCATGTGATGTTGAGTCTGACATTGAACTGCTCTCTGACTTCACAGTTTCCTCTAAAAATTAAGGGGGGGGAAATTATAAAGTCAAATTAAAATAATTACACGAAGATCAGATTTTTCCATGGTCTATAATATAAGAAAATATTTGTATTTATTATTATCTAAATAGATACAGGTGCATCTCAATAAATTAGAATGTCGTGAAAGTTCATTTTTTCTTGTAACTTATTTCAAAAAGTGAAGCTTTCATATATTTTAGATTCATTACATGTAAAGTAAAACATTTCAAAAGTTTTTTGTTTTAATTTTGATGATTAGAGCTTACAGCTCATGAAAGTCAAAAATCAGTATCTCGAAAAATTTGAATATTTACATTTGCGTTTCAATAAATGACCATCCCTACAAATTCAGGGCATCTCTTGTTCTTTGAAACCACAATAATGGGGAAGACTGCTGACTTGGCAATGATCCAGAAGACGAACATCGACGCCCTCCACAAAGAGGGTAAGTCACAGAAGGTCATTACTGAAAGGTGTGGCTGTTTACAGAGTGCTGTATCAAAGCATATTAAATGCAAAGTTGACTGGAAGGAAGAATTTGGGTAGGAAAAGGTGCACAAGCAACAGGGATGACCGCAAGCTTGAGAATACAGTCAAGCAAAGCTGATTCTAACACTTGGGAGAGCTTCACAAGGAGTGGACTGAAGCTGGAGTCAGAGTCACCACGCTCAGACGTCTTCAGGAAAAGGGCTACCAAGCCACTTCTGAACCAGAGACAACGTCAGAAGCGTCTTACCTGGGCTGTGGAGAAAAACAACTGGACTGTTGCTCAGTGGTCCAAAGTCCTCTTTTCAGATGAAAGTAAATTTTGCATTTAATTTGGAAATCAAGGTCCCAGAGTCTGGAGGAAGAGTGGAGAGGCACAGAATCCATGTTGCTTGAAGTCCAGTGTGAAGTTTCCACAGTCAGTGATGATTTGGGCTGCCATGTCATCTGCTGGTGTTGGTCCACTGTGTTTTCTGAAGTCCACAGTCAACGCAGCCATCTACCAGGAAATTTTAGAGCACTTCATGCTTCCTTCTGCTGACAAGCTTTATGTGGATGCTGATTTCATTTTCCAGCAGGACTTGGCACCTGCCCGCACTGCCAAAGGTACCAAAAGCTGGTTCAATGACCATGGTGTTACTGTGCTTGATTGGCCAGCAAACTCACCTGACCTGATCCCCATAGAGAATCTATGGTGTATTGTCAAAAGGAAGATGAGAGACACCAGACCCAACAATGCAGATGAGCTGAAGGCCACTGTCAAAGAAACCTGGGCTTCCATACCACCTCAGCAGTGCCACAAACTGATCACCTCCATGCCACGCCGAATTGAGGCAGTAATTAAAGCAAAAGGAGCCCCTACCAAGTATTGAGTACATTACAAGTATTAATACAGTAAATTAACATACTTTCCAGAAGGCCAACAATTCACTAAAAATGTTTTTTTTATTGGTCTTATGAAGTATTCTAATTTGTTGAGATAGTGAATTGGTGGGTTTTTGTTAAATGTGAGCCTAAATCATCACAATTAAAAGAACCAAAGTTTCACAATTTGAGTTGAATTACTGAAATAAATGAACTTTTCCACGACATTCTAATTTATTGAGATGCACCTGTATATTCATTTCTACATTTTTTAAAAAAGTAGTATCTTATGCTCACCAAGACTGTAATTATCTGAGCAGAAATACAGTAAAAACAGTAATATTATAATATATTTTTTAAAATGCAATTTATTATTTTGATAGCAAAGCCATTTCTCCAGTCTTCAATGTCACCTGATCCTTCAGAAATCATTCTAATATGCTGATCATCTTGGTGTTCAAGAATTATGTTTCATTATTTTTAAAGTTTAAAACAGTTGTGCTGCTTAATATTTTTGTGAACACTTTTTTTCTTTCTGTAAACTGTAAATGGGTAGTTGACAAATAAAAATTGGACTGTGTCCTATGGAGTGACATAGCAAAAATGTAGAGAGAAAAAAAAAAAAAAAAAAAAAAAAATATTATACAAATAACATGAGAAAAATGTATCTTCATTCTTAGAGTTACAAATAGCATGAGAGAGGTTTATCTTCAATGTTAGAGGGTTTTTTTTTTGTACATTTGTCCGTCACACTATAGGACACATTGATACGTCAACTACTTAAATATTTTTACCGGCACTTGATGTAATGCATTCTTGCCAAATTAAAGTATTATTTTCTTAAAAAAAAAAAATTTACTGACCCCAAACTTTTGAGCAGTGGCCACATTTTACAATAGCGTTTGGTATCAGTGGTGTCAAACTTGGCCCAATGTGTCTGAAGGCACACATTTTTGTAATCTAAATTCTTTCTTTGTGTAAGCTTTGTTTAAAACACATAATCAAGTCATTTATAAATATCGAGGTCTGTCAACATGTGTCCATTGTCCTTTTCAAGCAATGGCAGCAGTCTTGGATAATGGAGGGAAAGGACTCATTTACCATGCACTTCCTATAGAGCCATTTTCAATGTATGCACTTTTTACCAAATTACCAATGTTTACCAGAAATTGTTTGGTGCTTTTGTGTGTATGTTACCTGTGTGGCATCCCCGATGAACAGTCCTCTTACTGTGCAATGCATTTTTATCAGAATCGATGTTCCGGCGCAGAGCACCACTGAAGAGAGCCTTCATCTGCCGTCGCTGACCTAGGTCATCCTACATGGAAGACACATATGGTTGTTATAGTATAAAACTTATAGGAGAATCCTTTTATTAACTTTCAGCAAACAGACTCACCTCTCCTTTTGAGGTAACATGAGGGGCCAGGTCAGCTCGGCGCTGAACAAAGGGAGGTCTTTCCCCTTCTTCTAAAGGAAAATCCCGTGGAAGCTTCCCTGTGAGCTCCTGTGTAGACATTTAAAGTTTTTACTGGAAATGACAATATTTGCTGCCATTCGTTAGAACAGATGGTTCTAATAAGTACACCCATTTCATTTTTTTTTTTTTAACATCTACTTTTGAAAAACAACTTAATAACAAACAGTTCCTCACATCAATGCAAACCCTAAAACCAACACTCACACATCAAATAAGAGAATTCATTTTCAAAACAGAGAGAAAAATTAAAATAAATCATGTAGCCCAAGAAACTTTGTGAAACAGCTGGGTGCACTTTTTCTTTGCTGCTGAAGTCAGCATTTTGCATTTGTTTTTTTAAGAGAACAATATTTTATAGCGACTGCCTAGAAGTAAAATACTGTCTCAGTTTAATAAACCATCTCACCGCCTCCAGAAGACACACTTGTCGCAGCTCTCCGAGACGACTGTTCAAAAGGTTCTTCAGACTCTGCTTTCGCTCCTGCAGCTCTGAGATTCGCTCTGCTTGCAGCTTGCTGTCCTGACAGCGCTGGACGTCTGTGCATGAGCATGATGTGCATTAGACAGAGAGCCAAAGTTAAAATTATATTTACACTGCCATTGTTCACATGTCTGTTATTTTTGTTCAAATAAATGCAGATTTGGTGAGCATAAGAGACAAAAACAGAAATCTTACATATTAATTTAACTAATTGTTTTAAAATGGTACAACTGAGCATGCAAAATTAAATATCCAATATCAACCAACACAAAAATCTATAGCATATATAGTGCTTCCATACTCCATTATCAATAAGGAAATATGTATGCTCACCTGGAGCCCCTAAGCCCATGGCAGTGATCAGGTGACCTTTGACCTCCATAGAATGGATTTGAGGAAGTCTTGTGAAGTCTTTAGCTCCCAATTAACCCTCAGCTTCTGCAGACAAAGAATGTAGAGCTAATGAATATGGTATAATTTGAGCAACAAATGACCAGACTGACTTGAGAACCTCCAATCACCTTGTAGTTTTTGTCACGTGAGGCATGTCATTCAGTGCTGGGGTACACAATGTTACAGTATTCTAATGGCCTGCAGGGGGAGCCACTGTGCGGCTTCTCAATTTACTGCTGAGCCCTTAGTAGTGAGGAAAAATCATATATGCTTGTTATACACACATTAAAAACGTCTATATGTTCCTGCTGGCTGTAACACAGTCCTCTAAATTATGGCTTATATAAAACTTCAAAGACGCGTTCCCTGCCACAAAACTCAATTTGAAGACATCAGAATACATTGACTTAAGAGGCAAACAAACAGCACTATCAAAATGAATAAAAAAAAAATGGTGATCATTTCCATACTTAAATTGCTGCTGTGCCTCTAAATAATTTATTAAACAGCTACCTCTTCTTACTTTCTGGAAGTTATGTCATGTGAGAGTGTGAAAGTAAGAGCCCATATCAGGTCATTGCGGCAACATAGGTTACCCAACAAGTGATAAAAATCTGGGATTGCAGTTTACTGTGACTAAGATATAACTCATATTCATGTAAATGAACAATTAATAAAACTAAACATAAGTACAGTGTAATTTCACCTATATGGTGTTGGCTATGCTAAAATGTAGGCTACATCTAACAATTCTAATCACATTTAAATGGTTTAAGATCATTAAAGATTTTTTAAAATCCTATTAAATGTCAAAAACATTATTTGCAGTTTAAATTTAAAATCTTGATTCTTGACTATATTTCAGATTCCAGTGCATTTACTGGCATAAATTAAACATTTAATAATTAATATTATTAATTTAACAATTAGTTAAAAATATTAATAAAAAATAAAGAAACCTGCACACTGACACCCATTTTAAATCACTTTGGATCCACTGTACTTCCACAAACAAGAAAAAAAAATTAAAAAAAGGCAAATGCTGCAAAACGGTTCATGAATCATTCTTATGGTATAAAGGCTGCTGGCAAATCTTGGACATAACAAGCAGGATGTGTTTTTGTTTGTGAAGAAGTGGCGTGGGTCATGTGGTACGATGGGTGGCTGGGAATGCACCCAACAACAAAACAAGATATAAAACCACCATGTGCAGGGTAAACAGACAACAATGAACAGGAAGTATAAGTAGGAGTATAAATAAATGAGGCAAAAATATTCAAAACAAGAAGCTCTCAAAATTCATATAGGAGCAAATGAACGAATAAGATTCTTCAAAACACTACAAGCACATCTGGTGGACACATGCTAAGAGATATCGCACACCAACTCTTGTAGAGACCTGGCAGAGAGCATGATGGGAGGAGAGAGGGGAGGATAAATGCTCAGAGATCAAAACCTGACTCAGAGAGAATGATGAGATAGATATAAACAAGGGATTTATAGGAATTTGATGACAAAGCACCCAATGTCCTGGGACAAAACATGTGCAGGAGATAAACTGTGAGAAAGGGAAAGCATGAGAGCCAGAGATCCATATACAGACCACAGCACTGTAAGCAGTGCATGATACTAGATAACAGTCTCATAAAGAAAAACGCAAGTAAATAGATAAAGAAATATATAAATTCAAATGCAATTATCAAGCTTAGTGAAATATAGGCCTATCTCTGAAAAATAAAAGTTTAATAACAACAATTCCATGAAATATAGGTCTGAAATTAAAGGTGAATAATAATAATAATAATAATAATAATTCCACATTTGGCCCAGTGTTTGTTCCATGCACTGATAAATCACACTTATGCTGTTGTTTATGCATTTATAAAATTTCAGTTTTCATATTCTTGGGCCTGTGCAAGTTTGATAAAGTTTGATGTTTAAAGAGATAGTTCACTTTGAAATTAAAATTTGGTATCTATCAGCTTACCCCAAGGGCATCCAAGATGTAGGTGTCTCTTTTTCTTCAGTAGATCCAATTTTGATGATGTTTTTAGGTCAAACCGTTCTAGTCTGTCAGTCATATTATGGCAGGTATAGGTCACTGTCTCTATAAGAGGGAAAAAGAAAATGCACAGAGAAATCCAAATTAAACAATTCCCCATCGTAACTACACATTGATGGACACGAAACGAGTGGTTTGTGTGAGAAAATGAACAGTATTTATATCGTTTTTTACCTCTTGTACACAACCATGTCCAAGTGATCTGAGTGCGCACACGCATCCGGTGTGTGACGTGTGTGTGCGCGCGCTCTGGCTAAAAAACAATATAAATACTGTTCGTTTTCTCACACAAACCGCTCGTTTCGTGTCTTAGGCCATCAATGTGTAGTTACGATGGGGAATTGTTTAATTTGGATTTCTCTGTGCATGTTCTTTTTCCCTCTTATAGAGACAGTGACCTATACCTGCCATTATATGACTGACAGACCAGAACGGTTTGACCTAAAAACATCAAAATTGGATCTACTGAAGAAAAAAAGACACCTACATCTTGGATGCCCTTGGGGTAAGCTGATAGATACCAAATTTTAATTTCAAAGTGAACTATCCCTTTAATTTCAAGGACATTTTTGTTACTTTTGTACAATGTAGGGTTGCCAGTTCTTGTCACATGTACAGTAAAACCTGGTTCCTGAAGCAGAAAGAAATAGCTAGTCTCAAAGGGTTAAAGTTGCCAAAAATGTCAAACTTTCACAAAAGGAGTTGTTAAGCAGATCAGTCTAAGACACCATTCACTTCACATTCAAGGGAAAAAATGCAATCAAAGTGAATGGTTAAAGTAGCTGTAAACTTTTACCCAACATTTTATTTGGCGTTTAGTGGAAGAAATACAATACACAGAAATAGTTACAGAAGTTTTGAACAATATATGCACTTCAATTTCATGTCTATATAATTAATAAATAAATAAATAAAATAAAACAATTTCAAGTCTATATTTCACCTTATTTGTATTTGACAGACGACTGTGTCTCAAAACGACTGATTTGTGTCTGACTGTTTCTGTTTACATTTTATCACCATCAACTAACTATACAGCAAACAGGAATCAAACGAGTGAAAAATCTTCTTAACTCTAACATTTTAAAAGCATTTTTTATAACGTATGACACGCTTGAGAGGCTGGAAAAACTTTTTGCTTCAAGGACTTACCTTGACCAAATTAAGTCACTGAGAAAATATCCACAAAAGGACAGAAAAAGCAGGCTTATTTTATTACATGTCCGATTTCGCTAACATGTTACTCTTGAAGTTGTCTCTTATGCACGAACTCAAAGTTTTTCGCGTTTCTTCTCTTGCAGACGCTGCAACTCAAACAAGTCATTTCTACGAGCCCTAAAGGAAGCAAGGACGAAACCATCTACACGCGGTGACGGGGGTTAACCACTGATAAAATGGCTGGAAAATATTAAACGTTCACAATTTTAAATAAGTAATAAGATATTGTTATCTTTCCAGACAATTCGAATGTATATAAACCGCCGTTTTCATCTCCATACTGGCGATATAAGTACAGATTATCCATGCAGGTTCTTTCAATGGTTTCGTCTGGAAAGCGGACAGGTGAGGCTGTGGCGTCCGTAACAACCATATGGTTTCTAACTTAAACGTTGCAGACAGGAATGATTTACTCTCATTGCAGTACTTGAAAATGGCACACAATTATTTTTATCTTTTAAAGTAGAAGAGGTTTATCTAACACGTGTTAAGTTAGCTGCAAATGTAGTAGTAGGAAGTCTATTTAAAGGGACAGTACACCCAAAAAGATAATTCTGTCACCTCTTGTGGCTCCAAATCTATATGACTTTCTTCTGCAGAACACAAAAGATTTTCTGAAGAACTGCATGGAAAAATACCATGATATTGAATCTTGACTGAAGATGCCAAGTCTCAAAAAGGACAAAATTACCATAAAAATGCATTAAAAATAGGCCATTAAATGTATTGATATGGTTTAGAACAGTGGTTCCCAAACCTGTCCTGGAGGCCCCTCTGCCCTGCACCTTTTGTATGTCTCCCTTATCTAACACACCTGATTCCACTCATCAGCTTGTTAGTAGAGACTGCAAGAACTAAATTTGGTGTGTCTGATTAGGGAGACATACAAAATGTGCAGGGCAGGGGGTCCTCCAGGACAGGTTTGGGAACCAGTGGTTTAGAAGAATTCTAAAGTAGTTATGCAGATACTTTTATGTATACTGTTTAGTAATTGTCCTTTTTAGAGCTTGACATTTTTAGTCACCATTAATTCTCAAAAAGACCAGCGCAGTCTTCATGATTTCTCATTTTGTCTTCCTGGACTAAAAGTATGCCATAGGTTTTGAACGGCGTGAGGGTGAGTAAATGATGACTGAATTTTTTAACTATTCCTTTAAGTCAATAGTCATGTGGTCAAACAAACGTTAAGTGCCAGCAGTGTTTACTTAGCAATTTACTGACCTCTGCATGCAGCATTCCTCTAACTTTCTTCTGTGCTCAGGAAGAACAACTGAGACAATTCTGCAGGTAATTATTTTGCTTTAAAACAATCAAGCATTATTTGATTCCGTGCGTATTTGAAGTCAGTATGTTATTAGGTGAAAATGTTATTAAAGAGTCGACCAAAGAAAATCTAGAACATAAAATGAGTTTATGGGCTTTCAAGCACAAAAAATGACTTATTGAACACCTCTATCTGCTAACTGCGTTTGTTATTTTATTGCCAAAGAAATGGTTAAATTGAAGATTTCACTAATTGGTGGCTAATTCGTATGAATTTGTACAATCTCATTTGTACGTTTTCGTACAATCTGCTTATACCCCACTGACAGATAGATTTAAGTGTTGACCTTCATTGAACATTTCTGTACAAAGCATTATACATATGCAAAATCGCCACTTCGTAAAATACTTGTAGATACGTTTTGTCGTAAGATTTTTAAAGGATGCTACAACACTATCATACTCAATGACATGAGCAGGACGACACCAACTGACTATGAACAGGCAGCCTAGAAATTTATGACACACTTTTCCTGCACATGAAAGCATGGTGAATTGGCATAGCAGAGGGATCTGACGCTATTTGCGACCATGAGACCTGATTGTAGAAATTGGAGGGGCTGAGATTAGCGCTTGGGGGAGAAGTGCTTTCTCAAAGCAGACAAAGGCAATTCCAAGGACTTGTCATGACCTGTCTCTCATTTGCACTGCCCTGTTTTAGCACACCAATAGGGCTCTAGCACACAAAGAAACTGAGGATTACTGCTTGGAGATTACGCCGCTTCTCGCTTTCTGTCTTGCTCTGGTCATTGCATCACGTCTGAGTTCAAAATACAACAGAGATGCAAAGAAGAGCGTTTCTGGGTCACCAACAAAATTACTTGAGCATCATCTAATGGGCCATACTGCGAGTGTAATCATGCATTTTGTAAGTAAACAAAAATACATAATTGAGGACACATTTAAATTGACATGGAGCGTTGATAGTCTCCAAAGCAATTTGACTGTAATTATCAACAACTGTAGGTCAGGAAATATAAAATAAGTGTATAAGTAAGTGTATTGCACTTAATGAGCGGAAACACTGCAGTCTTTTTGTTCACTTATAATTGATCGATGTAACCCTATAGCAGTGATTTGTGAACAAAGTTGTCAAAAGTAAAGACCATTATAGTTAAAGGCCAGACCGATAAAAGAGGCCTGTGGGCGCAATATAATAATATATAGCTCCTTCTTCAGAGGCACGAAGCAAGTGTGACCAGCAGTGACCCTCCCTCCTTGTATCTGATTCTCAAGAACAACCAGCTGCTGTCCTGCTAACCTTTACTCTGTTTTGCTTTGATCTCTGCAGATCAGGTTACAGGGGTCAAACTACAACCACTATGTTCAAACAATTTCAGCAGCTACAGAATCGAGAACCTGCCCTCTTAAGCTATTGATGCTTAATGTTATCATGTGTTCTGCTCATTCAGTAAAATACTCCATCCTAACAGTCATCTTCTATTAAATATTTAACAAGTATCTTGCTCTTCATATAATGGTAAGGTAACCTTATGACCATGTCACTGTGCCCATTAATATGTCAATGTTTGTCATGTCACATTTTCATCCAAATTCTTATTTATCTTCATTAGTAGTGGAACAAATGCAAAACTAGATATATAGATATATAATTTTATAAGGAGATAAAAAAAATTGTTTCAACTGTTTTTGCCTAATAAAATTCCACAAGGTTCAAAACAATATTGGACCCCATTGACAACCTTGTGGTTTCATTGTAACAACAAATAAACATTAAAACATTTCTCAAAATATCTTCTTTTGTGTTCCACAAAAGACATAACATCATACATGTTATAAACTACAGGTGCATCTCAATAAATTAGAATGTTGTGGAAAAGTTCATTTATTTCAGTAATTCAACTCAAATTGTGAAACTCGTGCATTAAATAAATTCAATGCACACAGACTGAAGTAGTTTAAGTATTTGGTTCTTTTAATTGTGATGATTTAGGCTCACATTTAACAAAAACCCACCAATTCACTATCTCAACAAATTAAAATACTTCATAAGACCAATAAAAAAAACATTTTTAGTGAATTGTTGGCCTTCATTTACTGTATATGTACTCAATACTTGGTAGGGGCTCCTTTTGCTTTAATTACTGCCTCAATTCGGCGTGGCATGGAGGTGATCAGTTTGTGGCACTGCTGAGGTGGTATGGAAGCCCAGGTGTCTTTGACAGTGGCCTTCAGCTCATCTGCATTTTTTGGTCTTTTGTTTCTCATTTTCCTCTTGACAATACCACATAGATTCTCTATGGGGTTCAGGTCTGGTGAGTTTGCTGGCCAGTCAAGCACACCAACACCATGGTCATTTAACCAACTTTTGGTGCTTTTGGCAGTGTGGGCAGGTGCCAAATCCTGCTGGAAAATGAAATCAGCATCTTTAAAAAGCTGGTCAGCAGAAGGAAGCATGAAGTGCTCCAAAATTTCTTGGTAAACGGGTGCACTGACGTTGGTTTTCAAAAAACACAATGGACCAACACCAGCAGATGACATTGCACCCCAAATCATCACAGACTGTGGAAACTTAACACTGGGCTTCATGCAACTTGGGCTATGAGCTTCTCCACCCTTCCTCCAGACTCTAGGACCTTGGTTTCCACATGAAATGCAAAACTTGCTCATCTGAAAAGAGGACTTTGGACCACTGGGCAACAGTCCAGTTCTTCTCCTCCTTAGCCCAGGTAAGACGCCTCTGACGTTGTCTGTGGTTCAGGAGTGGCTTAACAAGAGGAATACGACAACTGTAGCCAAATTCCTTGACACATCTGTGTGTGGTGGCTCTTGATGCCTTGACACCAGCCTCAGTCCATTCCTTGTGAAGTTCACCCAAATTCTTGAATCGATTTTGCTTGACAATCCTCATAAGGCTGCGGTTCTCTCGGTTGGTTGTGCAGCTTTTTCTTCCACACTTTTTCCTTCCACTCAACTTTCTGTTAACATGCTTGGATACAGCACTCTGTGAACAGCCAGCTTCTTTGGCAATGAATGTTTGTGGCTTACCCTCCTTGTGAAGGGTGTCAATGATTGTCTTCTGGACAACTGTCAGATCAGCAGTCTTCCCCATGATTGTGTAGCTTAGTGAACCAAACTGAGAGACCATTTTGAAGGTTTAGGAAACCTTTGCAGGTGTTTTGAGTTGATTAGCTGATTGGCATGTCTAATATTCTAATTTGTTGAAATAGTGAATTGGTGGGTGTTTGTTAAATGTGAGCCTAAATCATCACAATTAAAAGAACCAAAGACTTAAACTACTTTTAAAAAAAATTACTACTTAAAAAACTACTTTAATTTATTTAATACACGAGTTTCACAATTTGAGTTGAATTACTGAAATAAATGAACTTTTCCACGTCATTCTAATTTATTGAGATGCACCTGTATATCATTTTTAGTTATTTTAGTATTATTTACATACTATTGTACAACCCGAATTCCGGAAATGTTGGGACGTTTTTTAAATTTGAATAAAATGAAAACTAATAGAATTTCAAATCACATGAGCCAATATTTTATTCACAATAGAACATAGATAACATAAATGTTTAAACTGAGAAATTTTATGCACAAAATGAGCTCATTTCAAATTTGATGCCTGCTACAGGTCTCAAAATAGTTGGGACGGGGGCATGTTTACCATGGTGTAGCATCTCCTCTTCTTTTCAAAACAGTTTGAAGACGTCTGGGCATCGAGGTTATGAGTTTCTGGAGTTTTGTTGTTGGAATTTGGTCCCATTCTTGCCTGATATAGGTTTTCATCTGCTGAAGAGTTTGAGGTCGTCTTTGACGTATTTTTCGTTTAATGATGCGCCAAATGTTCTCTATAGGTGAAAGATCTGGACTGCAGGCAGGCCAATTCAGCACCCGGACTCTTCTACTACGAAGCCATGCTGTTGTAATAGCTGCAGTATGTGGTTTAGCATTGTCCTGCTGAAATACACGTCGTCTGGAGGGGAGCATATGTTGCTCTAAAACCTTTATATACCTTTCAGCATTCATAGTGCCTTCCAAAACATGCAAGCTGCCCATACCGTATGCACTTATGCACCCCCATACCATCAGAGATGCTGGCTTTTGAACTGAACGCTGACGACACGCTGGAAGGTCTCCCTCCTCTTTAGCCTGGAGGACACGGTGTCCGTGATTTCTAACAAGAATGTCAAATTTGGACTCGTCTGACCATAGAACACTTTTCCACTTTGAAACAGTCCATTTTAAATTAGCCTTGGCCCACAGGACACGACGGCGCTTCTGGACCATGTTCACATATGGCTTCCTTTTTGCATGATAGAGCTTTAGTTGGCATCTGCAGATGGCACGGCGGATTGTGTTTACCGGCGGATTGTGTTTACCGACAATGGTTTCTGGAAGTATTCCTGGGCCCATTTAGTAATGTCAATGACAGAATCATGCCGATGAGTGATGCAGTGTCATCTGAGGGCCCGAAGACCAGGGGCATCAAACAAAGGTCTTCGGCCTTGTCCCTTACACACAGAGATTTCGCCAGTTTCTCAGAATCTTTTGATGATGTTATGCACTGTAGATGATGATATTTGCAAAGCCTTTGCAATTTGACTTTGAGAAACGTTGTTTTTAAAGTATTCCACAATCTTTTACGCACTCTTTCACAGATTGGAGAGCCTCTGCCCATCTTTACTTCTGAGAGTCTCTGCCTCTCTAAGACATCCATTTTATAGCTAATCATGTTACAGACCTGATGTCAATTAACTTAATTAGTTGCAAGATGTTCTCCCAGCTGAATCTTTTCAAAATTTCTCGTGTTATAGTATTTAATCATATTTTGAATTAGCTTTTATTTGTATATTTTCATTTTAATTTGTTTAAGTTTTAGTAATGTTAGTTTCAATTAACAAAAACAGCATTTTAATAGTTATCATTTTAGATTTAGTTAACAATACCAACACAGATTTTACAAAGAATACTAGTTTTCTGGAATGTTTTGGGATGTCTGGTCATGCTTAATTGTGTGCTGTAAAAAAAGGGAAAAACAACTTTTAATGTGTTCATGAAGTGAGCAGAATTCGACTACAGAACATCAGAGGCTACAAAACCCAACAAAAAGTGAAATCTCTCCTTGAATAGTTGAATAGCAGTTTAAATTTGTGTTATCCCTGCCTGAGTAATTGCTCAACTCCTCTTTCTTGTCCACCCAAAGACAAAATTCTTTCCTCCATGTTTTCTTTACTACTGGATAAACAAAGACAAAACAGACAGTCAGCAACAAAGCTGACCACAGCTTGGCAACACTGTGGTAAATCCCTCTGTGAAAACATGTACATTTCACAGCCTAGCCGAGGAGGAGACAGTGTTTTGCCACCTCAGACCATGTCCTGGGGTCAGCTGGACAGATAACAGAAAGCCATTTGTTTGGACACTAACACTCACACCCTGCACTATAATTTGTGGTCATGACTCAAGCCTTTTAAGGGATCGTAAACCCAAAAATGAAAATTCGGTCACTCTGTCATTCCAAACCTGTATGGAACATAAAAAAGATACTTTAAATAATGTTTCAGTGTTGTCTTTGTCAATACAATGGAAGTCAATGGCATTTACTCTCCCTTTAAGCATTTAGCTGTGATATATTATCACTCCCTATAGCCATCTAAAATATTGCAAACGAGACAATAGAGAAATAATAAAAGGAAAACAGATGTTACCCCGAGTCTTTAGTGCCTGCTTGTGTGCACATGGTAACAACATCAAGCCACAATTGAACTCTTTATTGCCAGTGCGCCCTGGAGAAGGAGGAGCTCAAAAACAGAAGAGATCTGCTGAAAATACACTCTTGACAGTGCTAGATGGAGCAAGAAATCTGTGCTTTGCAAAGCGGAGTGACTCAAAGTCTAGAGTCTAGACACTTCAAACCACACTCACCATCCTCAGCTAGCAGTGAACATAGTGGGACATGATTGAGAGAGTTTCAATTATAGAAGTGCAGTTCATTATGTGCCATGATAGGCAAAATGTAAATGTCTAATTTAAATGAATGGGCAAATTTGTTTGTCATACAAATTAATCATTATTATGTAGGCTGGATGAAACAAACCACATGATATAAATGCCACACCAACCCTTGTCAAATTTGTGCTGTATGTCTGCAGGTCAGTATTGTTCCTGTTAACAAACTATTAAAATTAGTTTTGTTAATTGAAATAAAGCAGGGCTGCAAAACGATTAGTCGTGATTGATCACATTCAAAATAAAAGTTTATGTTTACATACTCTATGTGTGTCTACTGTGTATATTTATTATGTATATATAAATACACACATTTATGTATATATTTTAAAAAAAATTATGTATATATATTTATACTTGTATATAATTTATATTATATATAAATATAAATATTTTATATATAAATCTAAAATATTTTCCCTTAATATATACATGTGTGTGTATTTTTTTAATATACATAATAAATATACACAGTACACACACATATAGTATGTAAACAAACTTCTATGTCAAATGCGATTAATCGGGATTAATCATTTTGCAGCCCTAAAAAAATATAAATATTATATGAAAAAAACTCTCTCTTGGCTTGCTCCCATCGGGGTTCAAATATATAAGTAATAAAAATGACAAAAACACAGAAAATTTACTAAAACTTAAAATATGATAGTATAGCTATGACAGTGGTGCATTGAATACCATGGTACTTTTTGCAAGTGTAATCATCGTATTTGTTTAAGAAGTACATAAAATATTGTTATGGCCCTGCAAATGACAATGTGCAATTAAAATGCTGCAAGGGTGGTAATGAAATGGATCTATTTATGCTTTATAGCTGGATAAAAATCATGACTAGCAGTTGACAACTGAATATAAAGTTATAACAGTTAATTGTTCTTTCTGTTGTCTATTAGTAGATTTATAGACAAAAAATATTTGAGAATTATAAGACGATGGTGAAAGATTCGGTATTTCTAAAGAATCGATTAAGTGACTCACTCACACACAAACAAAATGAATTCGTAATAGCTAGCATACTTCATATCGTTATGAAATGATGAAATAGTAAGAAATAGTAAAACGATGCTATTCCGAATTCAGACTTGTGGCCACCTACTGGCGATGTAACCTGTGGAAAGGGTCACTGGATGAATCTTTTGAGTAACTGATTCAAATGATTCGAATCACTGAAATGAATCAAACTGAGACACACGCCAGGATACGTATCGCATTATTGATCAGAGTGGCTTATCCGAGAGAACACATGCATTTACACACGACACATTTACTGTTAATCAATTCAAGCAGACAAATAACAGGTGTGACTGTTTTGCATCATTAATCCATTGCATAGCAACATGCCACGGGAAATCCCGTTGAAGCCCACGCGCGACGCTTTCATCAGCAAGAATTACATGCTGGATGAATGAGACGCGAATAAGAGAATGTAAACGCTGGTTTTCAATGACAGGATATTTTCTAAAAACATTCATCACAACACCAAAAATGTCCTAGAAATCTAACAGGAAAGCAGGCAGATTTTTTCCCCATGCGTCCCTGCATTTTCGGTAGCATACACGTCTGCCGTATCTAACCCATATATAAATCTAGTGCTGTTCATTTGTCATATATTACTCCCATTAAAGGCTGCCTGTTTAAGAAAACGCGACATTTAAGAGAAGATATCATGAGAAACGCACACGGACCTGCGATGCCAATTAATATTCATCTGCGGCTCTCCTCAGTCACATCTTGCAGATCACATCCTCCCCTTAATGCAAAACGCGTACAGGGTCCCTGCATCGCGCCAGCACGATGATATTATAACATCTCTCACATTTCATCCCAGTTATCAACTGTAAAGCGCTGTCACACCTCTGGAACAAGACTGACAAACAGGGAAGAGCAACACGCATCCACTTGTCTGATTAACTCCTTCAGTCTCGCCTATTTATATAGACCCAACTGACAAACTACACACACTATGTCTAAACTGAGGTTTGCATTGCTTTCGAGGATGTTAATAGTCTGTTTGCAACGAAAAAAAAGCAGGTTGACTAGTGAACACATGAGCATTTCTTGAGCAAATAATGAACTATTTAAATAAACTGATTATTATCTGTTCTGAATATATATATTTTATTGTATCTGAATAACAACATAACAAAAAACAAATTTTAATTTTAGATTCAACTTTTGCACGAACTGAATGCAGAGGTGCTATTATACTGTGCTATGGCGCCCCCTTTGGTGCATGTGTGTATTGCATAATTTACCTATCGGTAAGCCCCTCCCCTCGAACGCAGACTAGCCAATGACAGTCGAGTATCAGTTGCACGGGGAGCGGAACTCAGACATCTTTAGGTTTCAGCGCCATAGAGAAATATTGGAAGATCCGAAGCTCTCATCGGTTTTATGGGGTTTATGCTTCAAAAATGGAAAAACGATGTGCCTGGGGTACTTGTAACACTGATTCCAGGTATCTTGAGAGGATGGCCAATATAATTTATTTTATTAAATGTCCTGAATCCAAACAAAACAGAGCAAAAAGTCCCTAAGTATTCAACCCCAATACAAATGAAGACAAAAACGTTTATTTTCTGGTTGTCATTCACTCATTAAGTTACAATTTTCATCTGCTCAAGCAGAACGTTAATGTTATCTTATGCTTAAGCAAGGTATATCTGGCTAAAACTAGCTAACGTTAAAGTTAGTGAGTCCATGCTAACGTACAAACAAATAGCAGACTGTTCTCGCGTCTTGTACAGTGTAGGTCAAAAACACATTTCAGTGCCTCTCCATATTAAACTGGTTAAATGTACATTAATTTAATCGTACCCTGCGATACATGAACAGTGTTGATCCTGCATGTTGTCATCCGCGATCGTGAAGACTTCTCCCGCTTACATTGTGATCTGTAAACCCTCGCTTCGAGTTACCCACCGTATTTATTTTTAAATATTTTGTAAATCCCTCCATGGAATATTTAATTCCCATTTGGTGGCCTTCTGTGTCTAAAATTGTGCAAAAACATCGTGGGACAAGGTTTTCACACTGCGCCGTCATCGAAAGACAGTGAGCAACTCTGTTTGTTTGTCCGAGGGAGCAACAGTAACTAAGGTGGGCGGGGCTTACCGATAGGTCAATTCAGAGCCGTTGAGAAAGAGTTGCGACACGCTATGATCTCGCCGCCGCGCGGTCACGTGGTTCATGGAGCTCTCAATAGTTCCAAACAACTCCGCGCTGTCAATAGGTTTGAATGGGATTAATCGGGTCAGACAACAACAGCGGGTATACTTGCAGCATTTTCCGGCAAATATTAACACAAAACGTCCATTGATTAATTCGTTTAATAAACTGATAGTAGCATTTTGTCTGTGGAGTTTAATAGAAATAATATCAATGGGTTTTTCTTGTTTAACTATGGAGAAATAAAAACATAGTACAATGCAACACACAGGATAAGGCGGTTACATTTCTTTGTATGCAAAGTATAAATAGTGTAAACTGCTTAATAAAGATTGGAGACTTGAGGCATGACTTTGTGTGTTTTTGTTACACTTATTCCTGTGGATGTGCAGACCAATTATGAAATAAATTATGCTTCTTTAAAGAGTATAAGAAATATAATTAGTATGTGAAATGTGTTATTGTATTAATATATATTTCTTCATCTATGATCATCTATTACTCACATTTTAATACAATATTATGTTAAAATATAAGATACAATATGCATACACAAGTGAATATCAATGAATGCTAGAAATGGTTTTAGCCATTTTCAAAAAAACATCTAAAGACATCTTTTTCGCCACCATCTGACCAATTAATACTAGCACTTACCTATTCTATTCTATTCTATTTATTTATATTTATTTTAAAGAAAATCATTGCTATGTGAACTGTGCTAGACTAACTGAGAGTTGTCACAGCACTTGTATTTTGTTGCTCTTTCGTTGGTCTGTTTGCTTCTACATTGTAAGTCGCTTTGGATAAAAGCGTCTGCTAAATGACTAAATGTAAATGAAAAAAATGTAAATTTAAGTTTTGCAAATACTTCAAAATAAAAAAGGCAACCAACTGTATTCATCAAAATATTTTATTATATAATATATCCAGGGAGAGGGCAATTTGTGTTCCTTGGCAGTCTTCATAGAAACTCATTTGACATCCTAAAGGGAGAGAAAGACTGCAGAAAACAAACAAGGAAAGGCAGATATGTTCACAATAGCCATTGCTTTCTTTCATTTATCTTAACAGTAGGAAATTCACTGGGTGAAGACTCAAACATCCTCAGATATGGATCCACAGAGTCAAATTATTATATAATCAGAGCTGGGTAGTAACTATTTACATGTAATCTGGATTACGTAATCAGATTCCAAAAATTAAGTACTTGTAAATTACATTTTAAAATACCCGTAATCAGACTACAGTTACTTTTTTTATGGATTACATGATTACATATTAACATAATAGCAATAAATTATTCATAATTCATTGATTCTCCCTAATTTCTAATTTCTCCCTAATTTCTCTCTCATCTTGAAAATCGAAGAGCTGCTCAGAACCAGGACCAGTGCCACCTTCATGGAGTTCCCAAACGCCATGGATTTGCTGGAGAGAGAGGCTAGCACTTTGGACAGCAGGCTTCCCTCATGTCATGATGTACAGAAGAAAATAACAACCAGATACATCAGACTGAGGCTAAGAATTGCAGCAAAGCACATCAGGGCTGAAATAAAAAAAGTTCTGTCAGATGATGGGCATCTGGGAAGTAAAAGCCAGACAAAAAAAGCAAAGATGAGCCAGAAAAAACAAACAAGAACTAGGCCTACAACAAGCAGGCCACCATCAAACACCTTGCTCGTTGCCATGGAGGAGCTTGGTCTGACCGTTGCTCCAACAAATGTCTTACCAACTAATGTGGCTTCATTTTCAACTGGTATGAATGGTCACTTCTGCCTGTTTTTTTTTTTGGCACCTTGTTTAAATAATTTGCACATTAGTTTTATTAAATTTTTATATGTTGTTCATATTATATCAATAGCCTAACAGAAAATTTGAAAAATGTGCTGCTTTTTTTGTGGTGGCGTTTGCCCCAGATGGTGCGTTTCTGATTAATTTTAGAAAATATTCTATTCTTTATTCTTACAGCCTTACCATCACTGCATCAGGTCCAGCGCTCTGCCATTCCAGTAGCCCCGCTAAACAGCTTCTCCATCACTCCACTGCTTACAGGAATGGCAAGCTCCACCAGTCTGGTCATCACTCCACTCTCCAATCATAATCCATCCTGCTGAAAACAAAGAAACACATACAGCACAGAAAAGACACATGACACTGTTGTTTAAGAAAAAAGGACAGTATTAATGAATATTAAAGAGGTATTGAAGTATTATTAATGAAATATTATGAATAATCTCTTATAACTGTAAAATATGTATATGCTTGTATTATATTTGTAATGATGTTGTATTATTTGCCTGTATAAAGTGAATAAAATAAAGAAATATTAATGAGAAAATCTTTACTGTTCAACAGCAGACAATTGAGGCAGGTACTGATGCCAGTACTCCTTTCTTTAGACTTCTCAGTCACCTACTAAAACAGAGATTAAAAAAGTTCTAAGACAATGCAAAATTAAATGTCATCCAAAAGTACATAAGCAATGATGGTACAATAAACAAATTGTAATGTTATAATCAAATATAATAAAACTTACCTTTATTCAAAATAGAGCTGCAACTCACAATTGCCCTATTTACCAGAACACAGTTTCAGGTGTACACATTTCTTTATGCACAAAGTGAATTACGTTTTTGTTTTTTTCTGGGAAATTAAATGAAAATATTTGTTATTAGTAACATGGAACAATAAACACGAGGAGTTGTTTTCGTTCATCACTATATTATAACAACTTATAAGTATGTCTTCTGTTCCAAGCGTATGCATACAGGCAGTTATGATAACTAGTATATCTATAATAAAAATCTAATAGTCTCACTAGATATTATCTAACGATAAATATTATTAAACCTGACGACATGAAAATACCACTATTAATTACTATTGTTATGACCTTGAGATATTATATGTATCTGAATTGTTTTTGTATTTGATCTCTCTGCTCTGGGGCCCGTTTCAATAAGGAGGTTCAACCAACTCGGAGTTTAAACTTGAACTCAGAGTTGAGTTACTCTGAGATGAGAAACTCAGAGTTTTCGGTTACAGAACAGCTGAATTGTGTTAGTTTACTCAACTCTAAGTAGGTTGACTCTGAGTTTGGCGCGTGCACCACGACTATGAAAAGTCATGATCAGTGGAGCTCCGAAATTACGATTCACCATGGCAACAGCTCCCGCCAAAAAGACGTCAGCGCGCATACTTCCGTCATTGCCTAACTTTAATTCTTAATAACTGTCAATAACTTAATAACTGTTATAATATCACAGTTGAAAACTGTAAATTATTGAACTAATATTCATTTTAATGGTATCCCATGGCCACAAATAAAAAAAGAAAAAAAAGGAAAGACAGAAAGAAGAAACAAGAATGTGGCAGTAGCTAAAAATGAAGTCTAAAAACACAATTCAATCAAGGTAAAGCTTTAAACACGAAAGGTTCATGGGTGTGGGATAAATGACTTTACAAACATTTGACATTAAATATCATTCAGTGTCTATTTCAATGCGCTGCAGCTTTTTCCACATAGTCTAACACTCGTTTCACATAATTAAATATTCTCTAATCCAACCTGTTACATTTCTTAATTAGAGTAATATAATGAACTACTGACATGTCGACAGCAAGAAGGCAGAGGGAGAACCTGCAGCAGCACCACTGACAGATGAAGAGGAGATGGTCACGTATTGGAAGATTTCTCAAATCCAAAAGTAAAAAGAATAACTTTTGCTTTTGTATTAGGAAATAAAGATGACCAAAAAATTGTGAATAATTAGTTTATTTAACATCTGTGGTGGTGGTTACGGCTCGTACTACCCTTCCATCTGGCATCCTTCCATTCCATACAGTAATCAGTTTCATTTTCAGAAGGTGCGATGGTGGAGATATGCTTGTCATCAATGCATCCAAACACACTGGAAATCCTGAAGGAAATTCTGATTATTGGGTTACTTCCAGAGGTCACAGAAAGATGTTATCAAGTGAACGTCATTTATCAGTTTAGCCTAATTTAAACTAGATTTCTACACCACTGACCTACAGTCTTGTGATTCTCCTCTTTGACGGGTTTGTGCTCATGAAAAAATTCTCAGAAAGAGCGCGAGAGCGATGCACACTTTCCTTAAAATCTGCATACAGCAGACTTATAATGTGCTCTGCATCTCCGATGTTTTAAAGAAAACTACCATTTAAAATGGTACCGCTCAAATCAATATGCACATGAATATGGTGTAAAAAAAATATAATAAAATAAATAATATACAGTATTTAGTCTTGTTTCCATGAAGGAAAAAAAACTAATTTAAGTGATTTTTTATTTTATTTTGCAAATTATCTGACAATGCGGTAATAAATTAAAAATAGCCCATTCTTGTTTCCGTTTGCATTAAGATTATTTTTCTTACCCTATGGAGAACACTTTTATATTTTAACAAGACTAAATATCTAGATATTTTTTTATCTATAGAAAATGGATCTTAACTTAAGAATTTTTAAATATTTGTACTTGAAATAAGACAAAAATACTCAGTAAGAAAAGCAATTTTGCAGCGTGAATGAATGAATGAGGTATTAAAACATCGCTTACACTATAAAAAGGGGGAGGAGATGGAAGGAAACTCTGGGTTTACCGAAGAAAACCTGCTCCCGACCAGGTTAGGTTCACAGCATAAGTTACCACGGTAACTGACTCTGAGTAGAAGTTATCTCTCTTTCAGAAACGGGCTTGACTTACCCTGCTTTCCCGGGTTTAACAAACCTCCCATTTTGAAACGGAAAACACAGTTTCCCTCATTTCAGGGTTAACATACTCAGAGTTTTCACTTAACCTCCTTTCTGAAACGGGCCACTGGTCTGTTGACATGTTTGTGTTTCAGGTGGGTGTGGCTTCTGTTAACCAGCTGGAGGTGGTGATTGGTCCCTTTATGCACCTTTTCCAGATATAAGGACCTCCCCAAACACTGGTCTGGGGCCTTTGAGCCTCGTTGACGTCATGCCGTCGTGTGTTACTAGAATTTTGATTCAGGGTTGTCCTGTGGATTGTCGTGCCAGAGAGAGATAGTCTGAGTATAGTAAATCTGTTGATTGTTAGTTGTTCTGAGATCAAATTGTATATATCCTGTTTATCTGAACATTGCCTGTTTTAACTACGACTTGGATTCTGATTCTGCTTTGTGTACGCCTGCAACTTTGTAAATATTCTTGTTAACACGTTTGCCAAATTAAGGGATGTAGGGGGCTAGACGCCATTTTTATTTATGTATAGTTTTCACTTTGTTTATGGTTGAGGGAGGTAGGGAAGTTGGTCTGTATTTTGTTTTCTTTATTTTCATTGAGCTTATTTAGGGATTAAAAATAGAAGTGCGTTTTGTTTATTGTTTTGGCTTCGTCTGCCCCTGAAGAGATTCCCGTGTATAAAAAAAATAAAACTTTATTTGGCATCTCTCTGGTGTGAACTCAGTTTCCTTTCTCTGTTACGGCTTACCCCTAGAGGTCGTAACACTATTCAAGAATAGGTCCGCTAAGGCGTTAAAATATTTTAAAAAGCAGTTATTTCATCAACTTACCAGTGAAAATGCTCCAAAAGACACTGAAATTAATGGGGTTAATTCAACTTCCTTCAGGGAGAGAAAGATTACAGAAAGACGTAAAACAACTAGCATCAACTAGCATCTGGTTGAGGTTTTTTCTCACGTTATCTGACTGCAAATATAGCATATACTGCCTATTATCTAAAAATAAACTAACTATAACGCGTTTCATAAAATACTACTTGTCAGATTTCCGAGAGGTAAACTAATGCGTTAAAATGGCAAAAAATGCTGTAATTTCCTCAACTTTCTGGCGACTGTTCTTGAGAAGCACTGAAATGAATGGGCTTCATGCTGAAACTATCGGTTGTTTGGAACTATTGGCTGCTCCATGACACGCTTTACTTCCACATTCCTAAGTTCCTATGGAAGCCTATGGGAGTGTCGCAACTCTCCCTCTATGGCTCTGGGTCAATTGATACATGATACAGGTGCATCTCAATAAATTAGAATGTTGTGAAAAGGTTAATTTTTTCTTGTAACTTATTTCAAAAAGTGAAACTTCCATATTTTAGATTCATTATATGTAAAGTAAAACATTTCAAAAGTTTTTTTTTTTAATTTTGATGATTAGAGCTTACAGCTCATGAAAGTCAAAAATCAGTATCTCAAAATATTAGAATATTTACATTTGAGTTTCAATAAATGACCATCCATACAGTATAAATTCTGGGTATCTCTTGTTCTTTGAAACCACAATAATGGGGAAGACTACTGACTTGGCAATGATCCAGAAGACGAACATTGACGCCTTCCACAAAGAGGGTAAGTCACAGAGGGTCATTACTGAAAGGTGTGGCTGTTTACAGAGTGCTGTATCAAAGCATATTAAATGCAAAGTTGACTGGAATGAAGAATTTGGGTAGGAAAAGGTGCACAAGCAACAGGGATGACCGCAAGCTTGAGAATACAGTCAAGCAAAGCTGATTCAAACACTTGTGAGAGCTTCACAAGGAGTGGACTGAAGCTGGAGTCAGTGCATCAAGAGTCACCATGATCAGACGTCTTCAGGAAAAGGGCTACCAAGCCACTTCTGAACCAGAGACAACGTCAGAAGCATCTTACCTGGGCTGTGGAGAAAAAGAACTGGACTGTTGCTCAGTGGTCCAAAGTCCTCTTTTCAGATGAAAGTAAATTTTGCATTTCATTTGGAAATCAAGGTCCCAGAGTCTGGAGGAAGAGTGGAGAGGCACAGAATCCATGTTGCTTGAAGTCCAGTGTGAAGTTTCCACAGTCAGTGATGATTTGGGCTGCCATGTCATCTGCTGGTGTTGGTCCACTGTGTTTTCTGAAGTCCACAGTCAACGCAGCCATCTACCAGGAAATTTTAGAGCACTTCATGCTTCCTTCTGCTGACAAGCTTTATGGAGATGCTGAGTTCATTTTCCAGCAGGACTTGGCACCTGCCCACACTGCCAAAGGTACCAAAAGCTGGTTCAATGACCATGGTGTTACTGTGCTTGATTGGCCAGCAAACTCGCCTGACCTGAACCCCATAGAGAATCTATCGAGTATTGTCAAGAGGAAGATGAGAGACACCAGACCCAACAATGCAGATGAGCTGAAGGCCACTGTCAAAGAAACCTGGGCTTCCATACCACCTCAGCAGTGCCACAAACTGATCACCTCCATGCCACGCCGAATTGAGGCAGTAATTAAAGCAAAAGGAGCCCCTACCAAGTATTGAGTACATATACAGTAAATGAACATACTTTCCAGAAGGCCAACAATTAACTAAAAATGTTTTTTTATTGGTCTTATGAAGTATTCTAATTTGTTGAGATAGTGAATTGTTGGGTTTTTGTTAAATGTGAGCCTAAATCATCACAATTAAAAGAACCAAAGACTTAAACTACTTCAGTCTGTGTGCATTGAATTTATTTAATACACGAGTTTCACAATTTGAGTTGAATTACTGAAATAAATTAACTTTTCCACGACATTCTAATTTATTGAGATGCACCTGTATTGCAGGAGGAAATTTACATGTGGATGCTGCAGCAACTGTGTGCTAAAGAGAGTTTTTGTTCCGACATCAGTTATGCTTTTTAAAGTCCGGCATTTAAAATAAGTTAATGAATGACTCCTTACAAAAGCAACACACTACAAACAAAAATAGTTTTGGGCCATTTTGCTTTCATTACACACAATCTATCAAACTAGTGGAAAGAAATCATCCAAAACACATTTAAACTACTCCACATGAGTAGCACTTTCACTAAACATTCCTTTTTTACAATTTATTCCATTATTTTTACATAGGAGTTTGTTGACATATTTGCACTAATTTATGTAATATTTCATTCCTTTTCTTACTGTTGACAACATAGAGATATCCAGAATCCCCCCTGTGAAAAACTTTTTATATACCAATAAAATACATTTGAGGAAAAAAATAATGTATTGTGATTAGTTAACTGGCAAAATATGGTAATATCTATTGCCTTGAGCACATAGCAGTCATCCAACGGACAATATGATTTATTAAATAATCAGAAATAAATCAGATTATTTATATGAAAGCACATACAAACATAATTCAAAGTGTTTTGTAACAGAGGAAACAAATTCTGGAAAGCAAAAGACTTTTATAAAAAAAAACATTCTCGCTATTTTTTTATCATCTAATTTCTCTGCCACCACTTGCACTATGTACAAAATTGTCTATCCAAAACGAAAGCAGCCTTATCCCATATCATACAGCAAATATTAAATCTTTAACAAACATGGATCTTCCACCTAATTAATGCATTCTGAAAAATCCCCCCTGAGAAGTACATAAGCATTAACACATGTACAGATATCATTGGTGTGAGGAATTAAACCAAAATGGATGTGAAGCACTATTACAACTTTAGTGCAAGGCAAGATGTACAGTTAAACTGCTCAAAATTTGATTGTGTAAAACATGCCCATTCACTACCTCCATTTATATGACCAGGATTCAATGAGCATCCTTAGCCATAGTAGGTACCAAAACGTGTCATATTCTAGGGTAAAAAAAAAACAAAAACATCTACATGTTTAGTGGTCATCATTTACTCACCCTGGTGCTGTTTGTTTGTGGTCCACAAAAGAAAGAAGGACATCCAACATTAGAACACCACCAGGGTAAGTAAATGACGACATCATTTTTATTTTTGGGCAAACTATCGTGTTAATGTGGGATGTAATATTAGTCCTTTTTTGTGGATTAAAGTAACCAAAAACTGATTCATCAGTCAATGTAATGCTGGCACCTTTCTGTAAAAAACAAAATAGTGCTCTAATATTTTTATATTAGAGTCGAAAGATATTCTAGAATAGTTCAAAATTGAAAATAGAAGATGTATTACTTGAAGAGCAATTCCCATGTGCAGAATAGTCTCTCTATACTTTTTGTAGAGTTTTGCATTTTTCACAGCGTTCTGTTTCTGAAAAAAGGAGGAAGTCACAGGTAGCCACCCGTTCAGGAACCACAGGCTCTGACCCAGTCGTGGATTTTTTGTGCCCTGAGCCCTGGCAGACAGAGTACCTTTCTAGGTCCTCGAGGAGGGCAACAATCTCTTTTGTAGTGGTGAGACGAGACGGGTGACTGTCGTAGAGTCTGTGGGTGGGCAGGAGCGGCTGTCCCTGGACGCTGATGTGGTAGTGGAAGTTGGGCTCAATATGAATGGTGGTGTCTGCCATAGTGGAGCGCTTAGAGCACTGCATCAGCTGTAACTGAGGGCCTTCCACCACAACACAGAACCAGAGGACAGGAAGTACCATGCTACGAAGAGATCTCAGAAGAGGCATCAGTTCATGATTGACGTCGATGCCTTGGATGGTGGGGTCACTGTCTGCCATGCTGAATATCTGAGTGATCTGCAAAAGCCAGATGTACATATTCACTGCTACTCCCACGACTTCAAAATCACACACCGTATGCCTAAAACGGCTTCTTACCGACGGACAAGACTCGTCCTCCTGTTGCTCTTCTTGACATGGTTCCTGACCTGTTGAACCTTGTGATCGATTCCCTACCCTCAAACTCTCTCCAGGGCAGTTTGGTGGAATTGCCATAGGAAGAAACTTTGGTCTCTAAATAAATGGGAATTGGAGATAAATACATAGTATATAGTAAAATATGTATATAAATGATATATATGGTTAAAATCATTACTCAAACTTTAAAATTTACAATTTAAAATAACTTTGAAAATTAATTCCTGTGAAGCTGAATTTTCAACATGTTTTGTGTCACATGATCCTTCAGAAATAATTCCGATTTGGTGCTCAAGTCAGCATTTTTATTATTATTATTAATGTTAAAATCAGTTGTGCTGCCTAATATGTTTGTGGAAATTGTTATAAAAGTTTTGTATGTTTGAACAAAGTTCAAAAGAATGGCATTTGTTTAAAATAGAAATCGTTTGCAACATTCTAAATGTATTTACTGTCACTTTTGATGAATTTATTGCATCCTTGATGAATGACAGTATGAATTTCTTTAAAAAGTAATTTTTTATAGATGTTACAAATATTTAATTTAAAGCATTATCTAAAGGCCATGCATTACTATTATTTTCAGACTAGTTTTCTAAAGATAATGTGAAAAAAACAGGACTTTATTGTCAAGACAACCAAAAATCAATGTAATTACTGAAACACTGCCTTCTCATTCAGCTTTGAAGTCATCACTTTAAGTCTGCCTTCTGCACCTCATTTTTTCCTCTCTGCGTGGGAACAATATCAGAAGCGTACAGCTATGCATGCACACTGGTTAGATCAAACACTGATTGGTACAACTACAATCTTGAATTTATTTTATTTTCACCACCCAACCTAAGGTAAGACAGCACCTCAGATAACCTTACTGGCTTACTGTTTATTTCCCACTTGCTAATCTTTGTTTGTTTTTATTTGTTTAAGCTGAAAACAGACAGGCATAAGGAACTTACCGCAGACAGAAGGGCTCTGCTACTGATGCCACTGCCTTGAAGCCCGTTTTCTTTGATCATCTCCGCCCGTCCTATGTGCAACTGAGGGCTCATCTTCTCAAGAGATAGGGATGACAGAAATGAGATACGAACATGTTTATATAGGTCTGTTCAAATAAATGCAACACAAAACCAAATAAGCTTAGTTATGTCTAGGGAAAACTGCTCTGGGATTTATTTAAGGAATCATTACTTTTTTACACAACTTTTATATGGGTATTATATTCATTTTCATGGTGAAAACATACCTCAACTTTCTGTGGATTGTAGAGTGGGATGTTGTTCATCAAATGACTGTTAGCAACATCAGCATAAACATAAGCCTAAATCAACAAAAATAAAACCAAGAAGAAAAAGTTATTGAGAGCAAACCGGAACAAGCGGAAACGCTTTAAGGACTCTGGAATACCTTTCTATTGTGATTGGGATGAAGGAGTCTGTTCCGATTCAGCACCTGGGCAACACCCGAGGAAGCCTTTGGCACATACGATTCAGCCTCGTCATCTGAAACCTCAAAATCCCACAACTTTTTGGACCTGGGTCTACCACCTCCATATGTGTACCGTGGCCTGCCGTGTGTAACCCAGCCCTGAGAAAAAAGCATCTCGGCTTCATCCATGGGCAGCAAATGCTTCTGGTAAACAAACATTGAGACGAGATTATCATTTTTTTGCACAATTACTGAACATATAACAGACATGTAATAATACGGAAGAATCATAAGGGATTTAACCGTTTCGATTACACTAAACTACACTTTGTCATACACTTGACCAAAATATAAATAGTTAGTAACAATACTAGGCTAAGTTTGTGTATTTGTTTTTTGATAGATTATTTTAAAAGAACAAGTTTATAGAAGTCATTCATTTTAAACGAGTTAAATTCTCACTAAATAGTCAAAATTCACTCTCAATAAACAGGTAAACATGTTATATATTACATAAAAACAAATATTATTATATGAACCAAAAAAAGACAAGATTTAGTGGACAACTAAAGGTTTCAAAATAATGCACCATAAATCAACACTCATTCATATAAAAAAAGTCAACATAAATAATACAATTCAAATGATATTATGGAAGCCCACCATAGCCTCTCTTTGGCACTGTCGCAGACGGCATTTCTGTCTTTTTTTATTTCTGCCTCCAAACTTGGGTTTGTCCATGCAAAAATCACAGCTTCCGCAGTCTGTACGGCGAACACAGCCTTTACACTTCCCACAGGAACGGCGACGTACTTTTGGTACACCCATCTACAAATCAAGAAAACCAAAATAACTATTTGAAGCATATTCAGGACACTGTTTTAAGTCTCTGATTACATCTGACCGTATTAAATATTTGCAGCTTAAACCTGAAGCATGAACATTTCTTTAAAAATGCAATATAGCCCAACTAAGAAGAGAACAAATACTTGTGAATCTCTTCAAGCAATGTGCATATCTGTGATCAAGGCACTTGGATCATGTTACTGCAGTGTATTTAACTGGCTAGCTAGAACTCTACCTCATCCAGGCCACTGTCACCATCATTACCCCCAAAGAACATAGACAGATCCTCTGAGTCACTGTACTGCAGATAGGAGCTCTGCTTACAGGAAAACAACATTTAGATATAGTTGTTCTACAGGAATCCCTCAGATTACTCTGAGAGACTATTTATAAAACTGTTACCTGTGATTCCTCAAAATCTTCTGAGACTGAGGGCTGAAAAATAAAAGAAGAGGGAGACTGAATGATTAAAACTTTTTTTACAAGCCTAATGAAGCACTGTGTGAAAAGAACATTGTAGTTTAAAGCATTTTATGCTCACTTGAGAAATATTTGAAGCTGTGCTTAGTGATCTGGCCGTGTTTGGAAACTGCCACTTTGATGCCTGTGGATTAGATAAAGATGAGTAAAGATAATTTGATCATTAGACACAAAGAGTAACTCAAAGTTACTGTTCAAAAGTTTGAGGTCTGTAAGATTTTTTATTTTCTTTAAGAAATTAGCATTTTATTCAGTGAAGACATTTATATTGTTACAAACGATTTCTACTTCAAATAAATCCTGTACTTTTGAATTTTTAGTTCAAGGAATCCTAAAAGAAAAAAAAAAAAAAGTTTCATTGCTTCCACAAAAATGTTTTCATCATAATAATAATTACCGGAGGACCAAATCAGCATATTAAAATGACTTCTGAAGCTGCTGGAAATTCTGTTTAGCCATCACAGGAATAAATTGTGTCTTAAATATAAAAGTAGAAAACGGTTTAATTATAAAATTTATAATAATATTTAACAATATTACCATTTTTACTGCATTTTCGATCAAATAAATGTAGTCTTGGTGGGCATAAAAGACTCTTAACAACCCCAAACTTTTAAACCATTAAATAATTCATGAAAATGTGTGGATTTCATTGTGCATTTAATTTAATTTATGACACAAATGCCATGTGGAAACAAAAGTACAATGTAAAAAGACACCAGCGGGGGCAGTACAAAACTGAGGTTCTGACAAAGTCAGTCACCCGGATCCTGTCCGTATCCAGCCCAGATGGTGGATCAGCACCTTGAGACGACCTCTACAGCCCTGAATGTCAGCGGAGATCAGGACAACTAGATGAGCCCCAGAGACAGATCTCCAGTGAAGACCTTGTCTCCTAGACGGCCATCGGGACAAGACCTCGGGAACCAGATAAGTCCTCAGCACAAACTGCTGGTTTCGTCTGGCCAGAGGAGAACTGGCCCCCCGACTGAGCCTGGTTTCTCCCAAGGTTTTTTTCTCCATTCTGTCACCGATGGAGTTTTGGTTCCTTGCCGCTGCCGCCTCTGGCTTGCTTAGTTGGGGACACTTAATTTCCAGCGATATCGTCGGCTTGATTGCACAAATACTATTAGAACTGAACTGAGTTGGAAGATTACATCACTGAATTCAATGATGAACTGCCTTTAACTGAAAATTTAGTGTTTACTTTTGTACTTTTGCATTACCGACACACTACTTTCCTATTTGATACTGTAAAGCTGCTTTGACACAATCTGTATTGTTAAAAGCGCTATATAAATAAAGGTGACTTGACTTGACAAAGCCATCAAACAGAACAGATCATAAAAACAACCTAAATTCCCTTGGTTTGACAGAGGTCGACTGATTGATCGGCCGGCCGATTAATCGGGCCGCTTTTTGGCATTTTTTAACTAAGCGGCATCAGCCGATTGTGCTGCAAATTAGGCCGATTTATAGGCAGGCGCATCTGCGGGCAGCTAAGCGTTGTTGTGGAACGCCGTTCCCTCTGAGGCTGCGTGAGACACTCTGCAGCAGCACCTTGTTCAAACACAGCTTCAGCTAATGATGGCAGGGCAAAACAGACTGTTTCGAAAGCGTAATTACGTTTTATCCTACTAGAATTGATGCCGGAAAGTTATCATATTCTGAAGTACAAGTCATTTGCCTGAAGGTAGAAACACGTTCAATTCAGAAGAAACTTCTGGGCTAATTATAACGTGCACGTTAACTTTCCTAATGAAATGTGTCTTTGGGTCCGACAATAGCCTCCACGATGTCTTCACTCGTGAGCTGCAGGCTGTGTAATGTGTGTGAACTTTTTTTTTTTTTTAAAACACTGTCCAGTGTTTCCCATACATTGAGTTATTTGTGGCTGCTCGTCACAATATAAAAACTGACCGCCACAAATAGATTTTCCAAAAGGCTTATATATTTTGTTGAATAAACTAAGCAATGCATGTTTCAAAATTAAAATGCAGCACGGGTGTTTTTATGTGAATGTATCTTCGAAAAGAACCGACCGTCTTCAGAAAAGCTTTGACGTCATTTTCATTTAGTCTTTCCTGTAATGCCTGATAAAGTAGTGTTTGTGAATGCAGCGCTTATTTGATTACAGCTGTTACCGGGGAAACCGCTATATCTCCCGCTCCAGCAGCACCTCCTGCTGGCAGAGAATGAATTTGCATTTCCAAGTCTGTGGGAAACACTGGTGTCTGTCGGCAAACATAAACAAAAAGCATGCTTCAGAACTGTTTTGAGAAGGTGCTTAAGTTTTGAGCAATATATTATTACAAACCCGATTCCAAAAAAGTTGGGACACTGTACAAATTGTGAATAAAAACAGAATGCAATGATGTGGAAGTTTCAAATTTCAATATTTTATTCAGAATACAACATAGATGACATATCAAATGTTTAAACTGAGAAAATGTATAATTTTAAGGGAAAAATAAGTTGATTTTAAATTTCATGGCATCAACACATCTCAAAAAAGTTGGGACAAGGCCATGTTTACCACTGTGTGGCATCCCCTCTTCTTTTTATAACAGTCTGCAAACGTCTGGGGACTGAGGAGACAAGTTGCTCAAGTTTAGGAATAGGAATGTTGTCCCATTCTTGTCTAATACAGGCTTCTAGTTGCTCAACTGTCTTAGGTCTTCTTTGTCGCATCTTCCTCTTTATGATGCGCCAAATGTTTTCTATGGGTGAAAGATCTGGACTGCAGGCTGGCCATTTCAGTACCCGGATCCTTCTTCTACGCAGCCATGATGTTGTAATTGATGCAGTATGTGGTCTGGCATTGTCATGTTGGAAAATGCAAGGTCTTCCCTGAAAGAGACGACGTCTGGATGGGAGCATATGTTGTTCTAGAACTTGGATATACCTTTCAGCATTGATGGTGCCTTTCCAGATGTGTAAGCTGCCCATGCCACACGCACTCATGCAACCCCATACCATCAGAGATGCAGGCTTCTGAACTGAGCGCTGATAACAACTTGGGTTGTCCTTGTCCTCTTTAGTCCGGATGACATGGCGTCCCAGTTTTCCAAAAAGAACTTAAAATTTTGATTCGTCTGACCACCAGTGTTAATTTCGTTGACGAATAATTTTCGTCATAATTGTCGTCAACGACATTTTTTTCACCGACGACAACGAGACGATGACGAACGAAAACTCTTTTTGAATGACAAAAACTATGACGAAAATCTATTGACATATTCGTCAACGAATAAAAACGAGACGAAAATGTTAGGGAGGGATGATTTGGAAAGAGATTCAATCAGAACATAGTTCTGCAGTGTGTAGTTAGGAGGTTAGATGCATACATATGAACCAGCAGGACATAAGCTATAATACACTTGCTGCACGTCTCATAAAACGTTCAAAAATATCAATATGTGGGAGTAAGAGAAGAGCAGACATATGGATAAATCTGACGACGCAAGAGAGAACTCGATTCGGTCAGGTTTTCTGAGCACAGACACTGAAGCATACACACACAGAAAGCGCGTCTCACAGCGCGCGAGTACTCTCTTGCGTCGCGTGCGCGGAGAATTACACATGAAATGATGCCGTTTTGACGAGCATTCACATAAACACAGTCAATTACGTCTTAAGTGAACGTAAACAGTAGGGAGAACGTGCATCAGTACATTGCATCCATTGCAGCTGTGCGTTCGGTTTTAAAGGGATAGTAGTCTAATTAAGTTGCTATTGTCTCTGT
The DNA here is from genome assembly GCA_023376895.1 of Aspiorhynchus laticeps. Classification (NCBI taxonomy): domain Eukaryota; kingdom Metazoa; phylum Chordata; class Actinopteri; order Cypriniformes; family Cyprinidae; genus Aspiorhynchus; species Aspiorhynchus laticeps. The sequence goes on along the minus strand of CM041810.1, from coordinate 21,623,461 downwards.
CATTGATGTTAATCAAGCAACAGAAGAAAGACAGAAAATCACTCACTGCTCTTGACTGAAAAACTTTAGTAGCCCTAAAGGTTCATTTCAATTTATTTATAGAAATAAATATGTCTGCTTGAAAGAATGAAGAATATGGTAAACAAGTTGGTATAAAGAATGGATAATTATCCTATATAACCATTGGTATTTCGTTAAAAAGAAGACCATGTTCTTGTTCTTTATGAGAAGTGGTTTTATTTAATTTTAACATAAAGGCATGTTGTGTGTCACTGCAGTTAAATTGATGTCTATCATGATAATACCTTAATATCAAACCTATATAATGAGTTTGGAAATTTTAGAGAAATGCTAAATAAATGCACTGTAACTAAACCCATTAGATTTTAGCCGACTAAATTTACTGTAGATTTAGTCGACTAAAATGTTATGATATTTAGTCGACTAAAACTAAAAACAATTCAAATGACTAAAATATGACTAAAACTAAATGGTATTTTAGTCAAAAGACTATGACTAAAACTAAATCAAAATTTGCTGTCAAAATTAACACTGCTGACCACAGAACAGTTTTCCACTTTGCCACAGTCCATTTTAAATGAGCCTTGGCCCAGAGAAAACGCCTGCGCTTCTGGATCATGTTTAGATATGGCTTCTTTTTTGACCTATAGAGTTTTAGCCGGCAACGGCGAATGGCACGGTGGATTGTGTTCACCGACAATGTTTTCTGGAAGTATTCCTGAGCCCATGTTGTGATTTCCATTACAGTAGCATTCCTGTATGTGATGCAGTGCCGTCTAAGGGCCCGAAGATCACGGGCATCCAGTATGGTTTTCCGGCCTTGACCCTTACGCACAGAGATTGTTCCAGATTCTCTGAATCTTTGAATGATATTATGCACTGTAGATGATGATAACTTCAAACTCTTTGCAATTTTTCTCTGAGAAACTCCTTTCTGATATTGCTCCACTATTTTTCGCCGCAGCATTGGGGGAATTGGTGATCCTCTTCCCATCTTGACTTCTGAGAGACACTGCCACTCTGAGAGGCTCTTTTTATACCCAATCATGTTGCCAATTGACCTAATAAGTTGCAAATTGGTCCTCCAGCTGTTCCTTATATGTACATTTAACTTTTCCGGCCTCTTATTGCTACCTGTCCCAACTTTTTTGGAATGTGTAGCTCTCATGAAATCCAAAATGAGCCAATATTTGGCATGACATTTCAAAATGTCTCACTTTCAACATTTGATATGTTATCTATATTCTATTGTGAATAAAATATAAGTTTATGAGATCTGTAAATTATTGCATTCCTTTTTTATTCACAATTTGTACAGTGTCCCAACTTTTTTGGAATCGGGTTTGTACTATGATTTAGGCTACTACTACCTTGTAACCTGCAATAATCATTTACTCAAACTCTCTTTTATGAAAATCGGCCAAAGAAATCAGCATCATATATCGGCCGCCCTGATTTCTAAGTATCGGCATCGGCCAGAGAAAAACCCATGTCGGTCGACCTCTAGTTTGACATTGCAAATGTGGGCTATGGTTCAAACACTTTCTAAGGCCACTTATTATATAGAATATTGTAACAGTTTAACTATATTCTTATACAAATGTCCTTACATAACATAGAATATCATCTACTGACTGAAAAAAATAAATTAAAAAAAATTACCTTTACAGCCCTGTCTTTACGGATGGGGCGCAAACACTTCCGTTTGCGACACTTGACGACTTTACGAGAGTGGATATTAAGTCGAAGGCGTAGCCGACCATTTCTGCAACTAACACATTTTCCACAGTCCACGGTATTTTGGCAAGCCCGGCATCGGCCACATGGAACCCGCTAAGAAAAAATTAAATAAAGTTAATGTTTTTATTTGTAAGGCAACATTTCATAAAGGCAAAAAAAAAAAAAAAAAACTTACCTTTTTGTAGGGTTTTCTTCGTCTTACTATTGCTAAACCAACAGAGAAAAACAACAACAACAATGTTAGCTGAAATACACTTTTGCTTGCTTGCACTCACAAATTTGAAAATAAATGACTACATTTTGACTTACATGTGTTACCCTCTAGCCTGCAATTCTGGCATAAAGTTTGTCCCTCTTCAAAAGTATAGGTTTTATGACATTTTAGGCAGACACTGAGTACAACCAAAAAGAACAGAGTGAAGAAAGATATTAATCACCACTGTTTTTGACATTTAGGCTATAGTGTAAGAAAAAAAAAAACTGCCTACCCAAAACATTTTTGTGGATTTCCACTGGCACCATTGACAGGCCTATCTGGGGCCACAGACACTGAACCGCCCAAAGGAGGAGGAGTTGGATTCGCAGAATCTTCAGTCAGATCAACAGTAAGTTGTGCAGCGGCACTTGGTAAAGCGGTATCTGTCTCAGGACTAGCATAGGTACTGCATTTGGGCGTGGTCACTGTATTGGCACCCTTTTGGACTGAATATGAGCTGAACTTCGGAGCCGTCCCGTAGCTGAGACTAGCTGAAGATCCTGGATTACCACCACTTGTATCTGCCAATTCATTTGGAAAACCAGGTACAGAAATGTGTGCCTGGGGAGAATCCAGTTTCCTTCTCTATAGATACCAGAACGTAGGTATTAGTGGGAAATATGTGAATAAATTGAAGCTAAAAATTAAGAGAGCATGCTGACCATCTCACCTTTCTTCTTTGAGGCCCTTCACCAAGAAACTGGCCCGTTTTAAAATTAAAATTTGTGAGGTCCACAGATTCACTTATATATTTCACAAGCTCAACCCTACTTCTTACTTTATGACCTCTTGGACTGAAAGGAAAAAATAATTATAAAATGAATGCAAAATGAAAGTGCCACATTTACTCACCAATGGATCCTCTGCAGTGAATGGATGCCAGAGTCCAAACAGCTGATAAAAACATCACAATAATCCACACGATTATGTCAATTAACATCTTGTGAAGTGAAAAGCTGCATGCTTGTAATAAATTCATCAAGACATTTAACTTCAAACCATTGCTTCTGGTTAAAATACGAGTCCTCCATCCATAATATTGCTTTTTTCCAGTGAAATAACATCTCGTTAGAATTAGGAGAGAAATATGCACAGATCAAGCAACATTTACAAGCAAAAACTGTCCAAAACAGTTCTAAACAAATATGTTTTCAATATTTTGATGTGAGAGGACAAAAGCGGATGTACTTTTTCACTGGAGGAAGTGTTATCACACTCACATTTTGGCCACAAACAGTGGTTCAACATTAAAATGCCTTACAAACATGCAGCGTTTAACTTCACAAGACATTAATTGATAAACTGGAATTGTGTGGATTACTTGTGGATTGTTGTTTTGTTTTTATCAGCTGTTTGGACTCATTCTGACGGCACCCATGCATTCACTGCAGACGATCTATTAGTGAGCAAGTGTTGTAATGCTAAATTTGTGCAAATCTGTACAGATGGGAAAAAAACAAACTTATCTACATCTTGAATGTTCTGAGGGCAAGTACATTTTTATTTCTGGGTGAACTAATCCTTTAATTGAGCCGTTTTTATGATACCTCATATAGTATGTATCACTGCGTCCTTCACTGGTGCCTGACCGACGAAAAACCTGTTTGCGTTTCCATCCTTGCCCTAATGACGGCCAATCTTCCCAGTCTTCATCTATCTCGCATTGTGCTCTCCTTCTCGGTCTCCTAGAAGAAAAAGTAAAACATACATCCGTTTTAGCTTAAGAAAATAGTGAAGTGCATAAAAATGTATTCATTTTGCATAACTCATCAAAGTTTGCTGTGTGGTATTCAATTAGTAGAATCCAGGTCATGTACATACCCAACACCTCTGCCACCTCTCTCTCCAGTGCTTTTCCTAACACTAACCACACTCCCGCTCCATTCGCTCCCCACAAGGCTCTCTACTTCTCCTTCAACACTCTGGGAATCGTCACAGTCTTCTTCGAGTGGCTCCAACCAGTCACAAGGTGGTTTGTTGACGTCTTTTGAAGACTCACCCTCCTTCTCAGTTACAGCTCCCTCTTTGTTTTCATCTGTGACATGATTCTGAATGTCTGTGCTTTCTGTGGGCTCTTTGCTTTCCTCTGTATTTGCATCTTTGACTTCGGTTGCTGGTTCTGCAGGTGCCTCAGCTGCTACTTCCTCTGTTTCCATGTTAGTAAAGCCTCCCTGTTCTTCTTATTACAGCTGCAATAAGGAAATACACATTAGTGGGGCTACACTCACGATACAGTGTTGTAAGCAGCAAACAATCCTTGTTTAGTTCTTCTACCTTCCAGCACTGTAAAACATCTACTTTTTGACCATCTGAAGCTCTTTCATTTTAATAACATTGAAGTACCTGAATAATCCCTTTGCAACTATGTTATGCATTTAGCTCAGACACATGCAACTGAATCCAACAGTCAGCTGACTGCCTATTGTTGCTCTTCGTATAAATACCAAACGTTTTATCTATTAAACCACGACTTTTGATGCAGAAAATGCTGTCTAGGTAGTCAGCAAACTAGGTTTTGAGACACAGCCTAACACGTATTAGCGCCCATACTTAGCGTGATAGCTAAAGTGTTAGCAAACGTGAAATTACAGTAAATAACAGTTATTGAGATTTACCAGGACAGTTTGCTGTTTTTAACGGTCATGTTAAACTAAAATCATAAATACAACCCCGCCATTTTTAAAAACCTAACTTACCTGTAAACCCTTCAACAATCCTCACATTGATATATTTTAAATACTGAAACTGGAGAGGGACCGGAAGTGCTGTTGTAACCCGGAAACACGTGACTCGAGTATTTTGAATAAATAAAGCTCCCTGCTCACGTCTCTAAAAGCTAAATTGATGTTGCGTTGCTTGATGTAACATTTACGTCTTTGTGCGTTATATTACTGTACGACAGATCTTACAAAATAGTAGTGATGGCGAAGTGAAGCGTTCTGAACCAGTAAAGCTTTCAACCCAATTGTATCGGAAAAAGGTTCATTACTCGAAGCTTTTTAAAACGGTTCATGCTGTGGCCATCTTGTGGTCATAGAAATGAATAACACCTTCCAAAGTGCTGTGTTCCATTACAGCTGCTGCTTTCACATCTGGTTCTACAACTGATTCCTTGTTTTAACTTATTGTATAAAAATAATGGCCATTGTCAAAGTCATTCATTTGTGTCGGTGTACTGCCACTAAAATAATTCAAATAAATCAAACATAAACTCATTAATTAAATCTGTGATCTGTCAATGTTAACTCTGCTCAGTCCTTAGACTGTTATTTCATGGGCAAAGTTCATTTGACCTTAATATATAAATTACGATGAAAAGAAAACAATGCTAACGCATTATAATGTAAAGGAAACGGCGCTGAGGTTCGCTTCGTTTGAAGCAGATACTGAAGCAGTCACGTGGTTTTCAGGTGAACGAAGCTTCTGACGTCATAGATCACGTGCTTTTGGCAAAACGAATCAAGCTCCGATACAGCGCTTCAATGTGAGATGTGTTGGGTTTTTTCGGAGCTTCGGTATTGAACTTAACATCACTACAAAATAGAACATGATAGATTTTTTTCAAACTTCTGATTACAATTTTATTTATCAGCGTAAACATGAGTCAAAAGTTGAAACTTTTGAGTTTTTTTATATTTTGCTTTTTATAAATGGTATTTAATAATAATAATATGTATTCATCATTCAATTTTTCTGACTTCTAGATCCCACGGTATATATGATACATTGAAAAACTGCTATTAATCCATAGACGTGGTAATAAAAATACCTTTTATAAAAAATTGTTAACTATAGAGTAGGCTAAAATACTTCACATCATTAAACATAAAAAAAGACTATTGTGTAATTTTATAAGTCTAATTGTTATTTTGTCTCTCTTCTGAAAGCTTGTTTTACCAAGACAAATTCCTTGTAAGCATACTTGCTCATATATCAATATAGTACAAATAAAAATAACTAAAATTAAAGCAAGAAACCTAATGATCACAACAAAAAATTATAAATATATAGTAAATAAATCAATGCAGACTGAAGGAGACGCACGAAGAGAGATTTAATATGAATGACATCATCCAAATAGTGACAAATATACAATATGAAAAGTATACAAATATAAAATGATTTTTGAGCACAGATTGTTGGCACGGCTATCTGACTTTGTTGCTGCGGAGGTCAGTGGTCAGAGGGTCATGCTGGATGGTCTGGTGGAGCATCAGGGCCAATAGTCCTGCTCTGTTGGTCATGGCCGTCCTCACATTGCGTTCTTGTTCAAATAACTCATCCAGCTTGTACCACTGTTTGAAGGGGAAAAATATGAGTTATATGAAACTGAATTAAGATTACACTGAAAATAAGTTTTGAAGAACTTGACTGACCACTCTGACACGCTCCAGGTCCACCTCCGCCCGTCTGAGCTTCTCCCAGCAGTAATGCTTGTTGCACTTGCGTTTCGAGACTCTGCAATACTCTCCAGTTGGCTCAAACACATTACGTACTAATGGACATCCACACACCTCATCTGCTGGGACCTGAGAAGAGAGAAACAGTGAACGCAAATCCTGTTATGAAGAGATGCCTGAAGATGCGGTTAGATACCCCTTATCAGACACACCCAATTCAGGTCTTGCAGTCTCCACTAATGAGCTGACGAGTTGAATCAGTACAATCATTGTTGTGTAAACATACCCTTAGTTTGAGCAGATATACTGTGAGACCATCACTAAACTCTCACCTTTGGATCTCTGGAATGTTCTGGACATAAAACTTGGAGTCTCTTGCAGTATGTTTTACTCTGAGGGTTGTAAACATCACAGAAGAGTCTTGTTGCCCTATTAGAAGAGAGAGAAAAATTATATACATTATATATTTAAAAAAAATATATTAATTTGATTGTTTTGAGCCTTGCCATAAAAAAGAAAACAATCAATTGAGATGAAAAACCATGTGTGACGTAGTTGATTTACTGTATATATTTTAAAAAAGTCATTATCATATGGTTATAATAATATTTATTTTTAAATATTAAATTTGTCAAACCCATCCATAAAGCAAGTAAAGGAAGTATAACAAGAAAACTAAGTGACCGAAGGATATTCATTCAAAACTGCTGTACTGTATAATAACAATTGATATACAGCCCACTTACCCTTCTATTCTGGTTGGGAAAATGGAACCGAAGGAGGTCTGGCTTTCATACTGTTAAAATAATAAATCAAGTGTTAGTATAATACAAACAAATTTTGTTTTAAGAGATGCCACATGGGACAAAAAACAATCCACTATTCAATAAATCACTGATCAACAAATAGGCTCAGAAAACAAAATATATTCACCTTGGCATAACATCTCTCCATATGCCTCAGCGCCACCTTGGGGTTTATAGGGTGACTACAGGAAACACAGAAGATCTGAAGGTCTGTGTCCTCACTGTCCGTTTCATTCACCTGCAAGACAGGACATTAGCTAGCTCACACTAATAAACATGTGAGATCCCTGAAACACACAAATTCCATCTTATACTAATCACTCTACAAAAATTCAGTGACATTAGCATAAGAAAGTTGCTGGAAACTCACATCCTCATCCTGTTGGACCACCTGCTGCTTGGCTTTGGCAATGATGCCCTCGAGCTCGTGGAAACGGCGCTCCATCTCGGCGAGGCGCATCCGTGCAGCCTGCTGCTCCCTGCGGATGCGCTCCAGCTGTTTTTTGCCCTGTTCCTCAGCGATGCAGGGGCTCTGCTGCCACTGCTGGATGCGCTGTGGGAGGATCTCGTAGATGCGGCTGCACAGATCAGCAGACCAATAAATCAATACAATCTTTTCAAAACACATTAAACTAGTATTGGTATAACATTGCGTGACTGTTCCATGCTGGTTGGCTGCACTTAATGATATAACCTACTTGGTGGCCAGCTTCATGCCACAGTCCTCAGAGCAGTATTTTGAGTTTGGAAGTGCTGACTCGATACAGTTCGGCCCCAGACACTGTTGCATGTCTCCTCCATGTCTGCCATCTCCCCTCTCGCTGTGTCTCAAACGATCACGGTGCTTCTGTTTCTGCTTGTGGCGACGGGACTCTTTCTGTGAAAGATGAGCACAATTATGGGATGAGCAAACAGTTTCTAGTCCTCACTGACTGCCATAGTATTTTGTTGCATACTGTAGAACTCAGTGGGGACCAAAAACTGTTTGGTTAACAACATTCTTCAAACTATTTTCTTATATATCCAACAAAAGAAAGGAACTCATACAGGTTTGGTATAATTTGAGGAAGAATTAATAATCATTTTCATTACTAGGTGAACTATCCCTTCAACCCACATGTTATGCTCAGGTCATTTTGACTTTCTGAAAATGCTAGTTAATATTACTCCAATGGACTAAAATTTTCTTACCTTCCTCACAAAGGGTATAACAACATATACCAAATATTAAGTAATGTTTGTGTTTTTTTGTGGGGGGGTTACATTTGTGATGTTCCCAGTCAAAAAATGACCAGCCTACAAAAAATTGCTCATAAATTTCTCTTTACGCAATAATATTAACAAATATTGGTTTTAATCTTTTTATCAACTTGTTTTCTTTTAATTAGCACAGGTTTTATATTTCTTTTTGGAACAGATTGATTGTAGGCCTCTCTAAACATTAATCTTTTACACCTCAGTTTTTGAGTGAACATTGCCATAATTACGAACAATTAATACTTTTCTCATTCAAAATTGAGGCGTGTAAGAGCAGATCAAGGAGACCAACAATCAATCAGTTCCAAAAATACATACAAAACCTGTGCACACTGAAAGAAAAGCTGACAAAAAGACTGAATCTAAGATTTGGTCATGATAAAGCATATTGAGAGATTTACAAGCAACATTTTTTTTACAAGCAATTTTGGACCAGGAACATCAAAGTTGGTAAAGGAATGTCAGCACAGAACAAGGGTTAAGGAAAAATGTTTCTCATTGTACCTTTTTGTCAATTTTTTTGTCTCTCCTCTTGACGTGCTTGACTTTTATAGCTTTCTTCCGTGGGACAGGGCTGTAAAGTGCGCCATCTTCATCATCACTGCCCCATGACTTAAAAAAAGAAGGGTGAGGTTTATGAGTGCAAGACCTATAGCATCATGCCCATCAAGCATATCTCAAAAAAATTCAGGTTAAAATATATATTATAACCTGACAAGAGTTCAAAGAAATGTATATACTAAGTGGTTGTGGTTGAGCTACAGCAATTAGCGGTTACCGCATTTCTGTCCTTGTAATGCTCATATGGCTCCATATCGTTCTCATCATAATCATCTGAGTATCGTCTACCCCTGCGCATTATATTGTCCTTCCTTTCACACAGAGAAAACTCCTCGTCTCGAACACGCAGCATTTTCTGCAAAAACATTGTGAGAGAAAATTAACTACAAAACAAAAAAAACAAAATAATAAGCCACTTAAATATAAACTTACCCGTGCACGGACAACACACTGCCTTAGACGACATTTTTGACGAATCTTGTTTGGGCCGCCAAATTTCTTCATGTCTTTACAGAAGTCGCACTGACCACAGTCCTCCGTCCTAGTGCAGGGTTCACATTCACCACACATACGGGCAGAGCGCTTCACCTGGAATGCAGTTTGTAGACAAAAATATTTTTTACCTTTGTTCTATAATAAATGTAATAATTACATGCTGGTTTAATGGACGTTACAAGGTATATTTAAGGGCTGGAGGATTATATATATATATATTTAATCTCATTTGATTATTTAGAATTTTGACTATTATGGAACTTGATTTATTTTAAAACAAAATTCAAACAAGAAAATTATATATATATATATATATATATATATATATATATATAGGTGCTGGTCATATAATTAGAATATCATCAAAAAGTTGATTTATTTCACTAATTCCATTCAAAAAGTTAAACTTGTATAATGTATACATTCATTCCACACAGACTGATATATTTCAAGTGTTTATTTCTTTTAATTTTGATGATTATAAGTGACAACTAATGAAAACCCCAAATTCAGTATCTCAGAAAATTAGAATATTGTGAAAAGGTTCAATATTGAAGACACCTGGTGCCACACTCTAATCAGCTAATTAACTCAAAACACCTGCAAAGGCCTTTAAATGGTCTCTCAAGTCTAGTTCTGTAGGCTACACAATCATGGGGAAGACTGCTGACTTGACAGTTGTCCAAAAGACGACCATTGACACCTTGCACAAGTAGGGCAAGACACAAAAGGTCATTGCAAAAGAGGCTGGCTGTTCACAGAGCTCTGTGTCCAAGCACATTAATAGAGAGGCGAAGGGAAGGAAAAGATGTGGTAGAAAAAAAGTGTACTAGCAATAGGGATAACCGCACCCTGGAGAGGATTGTGAAACAAAACCCATTCAAAAATGTGGGGGAGATTCACAAAGAGTGGACTGCAGCTGAAATCAGAGCTTCAAGAACCACTACGCACAGACGTATGCAAGACATGGGTTTCAGGGTCCATGTAAAGCCACTCTTGAACAACAGACAGCGTCAGAAGTGTCTCGTCTGGGCTAAAGACAAAAAGGACTGGACTGCTGCTGAGTGGTCCAAAGTAATGTTCTCTAATGAAAGTAAATTTTGCATTTCCTTTGGAAATCAGGGTCCCAGAGTCTGGAAGAAGAGAGGAGAGGCACAGAATCCACGTTGCTTGAGGTCCAGTGTAAAGTTTCCACAGTCAGTGATGGTTTGGGGTGCCATGTCATCTGCTGGTGTTGGTCCACTGTGTTTTCTGAGGTCCAAGGTCAACACAGCCGTATACCAGGAAGTTTTAGAGCACTTCATGCTTCCTGCTGCTGACCAACTTTATGGAGATGCAGATTTCATTTTCCAACAGGACTTGGCACCTGCACACAGTGCCAAAGCTACCAGTACCTGGTTTAAGGACCATGGTATCCCTGTTCTTAATTGGCCAGCAAACTCGCCTGACCTTAACCCCATAGAAAATCTATGGGGTATTGTGAAGAGGAAGATGCGATATGCCAGACCCAACAATGCAGAAGAGCTGAAGGCCACTATCAGAGCAACCTGGGTTCTCATAACACCTGAGCAGTGCCACAGACTGATCGACTCCATGCCACGCCGCATTGCTGCAGTAATTCAGGCAAAAGGAGCCCCAACTAAGTATTGAGTGCTGTACATGCTCATACTTTTCATGTTCATACTTTTCAGTTGGCCAAGATTTCTAAAAATCCTTTCTTTGTATTGGTCTTAAGTAATATTCTAATTTTCTGAGATACTGAATTTGGGGTTTTCATTAGTTGTCAGTTATAATCATCAAAATTAAAAGAAATAAACACTTGAAATATATCAGTCTGTGTGGAATGAATGTATACATTATACAAGTTTCACTTTATGAATGGAATTAGTGAAATCAACTTTTTGATGATATTCTAATTATATGACCAGCACCTGTATATATATAGTTCCATAATAGTCAAAATTCAAAATAATCAAATGAGATTAAATATGATTTTTGAAGTATTTCATTCAGTGCATATTTCCAAAAAAAAGGCATTATCACATGGTTATTATTAAAAAATATATATTTTAAAAAGTTTTTTTTTTTTTCAAGGAAAATAACTATGGTAGTATATATACCGAATTTTTTTTATCAAATTACCCGCCCATTATGCAACAGAGAAAGTGACATCATAAAAGGAAAACTTGGATGGTAAACTTGAGAAACACTTGCTTTAGATCCTCGCCGCTTATCGATCTTGTAGTCTGGAGTGCTGGATCGTTTTTCAACTCTCTCTGGCTTAACGTCTTTATCACGGTTCTTTTTCCGATACCGTATTGAAAGAGATGGATCCAATTCTAAGAGATGAAGAATATTTTAGAATGAATTAACACATATTCTCTAACACAACATATTATGTTCAAGTGCATGTTTAAATATTTTGAGGTGAAAGTCTTTAGTCACTGACCCTGGCACTGTTGGCAGTACCACTCCCTGATCACTTTGGCCATCTTCTCCGTCACATTTATACAGTGACCATGGAACCACTCATTGCAGTTGTCACAACCACTATGGGAAAAGGATTTGATGAAAAATTAAGCACTCTGTTTGGACACATACACTGTTATGTGATACTTTTTGTGAGAACATGGTTGGAGGGATTTGTCTTACATCATGAAGCAGTTTATGTCTGCTTTTCGACAAATGCAGTAGAGAGGAGCATTCTCTGCATCTACTACAGCTTTGTCCATAGCTGGAGTCTGGTCTCTATCAGACATCTCGCTGTTATATAACGACAGAGACAATACAATACAATGAAAATATCGACACACCAGTTAGCTAATAACGGAAAAATGTTTACAAATACATGAACTATAACAAGCTACACTTAATGGAAATATCAACAGATTCAAAGACGATGGCACCCCACACTGGAAATTAGAAGCAATAAATAATAACAAAATAAAGATTAGATATTCATTTGACACAAAAGGTACTTATGTTTTGACCACAATTCAAAATCAGTAAGTCACAATACATGTTAGCATGATAGCACACTTGTTAACAACAAAATCGATTACGTTATTTACTCCCGTTTACAATACAGTTAGTTAAATAATGCGTTGTTTAATTTGTAACAATTGTTTTTAGAGAATTTATTTTTGTTTTATTTTGACTGCTCAAGATGCAGCTAAAATGCTATCAAATCATAATAGTAGACCTACCATCGCTGCTCCCCGCCTTCTGGAAGATCCGATCAAACAGAGTAAATGAGGACTGATTAAGATAATACTTCACTGCATTAACACGTCTGTATCCTGAATGTCCCGACCTTGAGAACAGTAAAATTCCTAACACAATACTGCGAATTGAACCGATATTATAAACCTTACAGTTGTTACATAGATCAGTGGCTAACAGTGTCTTTTCGGTCTGTTTGGGCAAAGGGTTGCTTGTCATAATAAAAGTCCTCACCGGGGAAAAGCTGTTCATTTTCTGAGTCGTTTACAGATGAAGTAGATTCTATGGTACAGTATAAATACCTACTAATCAATGTGCTTTCTGTTACTGTTTTATAATAAACAACAGCAATAATAGCAATAAAAACAACAACAATATTAACAAGGATACAAATTATTATTAATATTAATATTAGTAATTGTATTATTATTATATATATATATTTTTTTTAAAATAATTGTTGTTGTTGTTGTAAATATATTTTATTGCATTTATTTATTGGTAGGGGGTGTGGTGCATGTGCGTCCTATCAACACTATGACATGCTTAACGAATGGATAATGATCAGGCAAAGCAACTGCCCCTACAGCGCAAGTGAGAGAAAATCAATCTGGAATCTGACGGACGACGGGATGAATGTGGTGGTGAAGGTTAGTGAATTTTAATTTTAAGTTGAATGATCAAAGATAACAATAAAAAATAAAAAATAAAGATTTTATATGGCATAACTTATGGCAATCGTAGAAAACAAGTAGGAAAAGGAGGCACCTTTTATTTATATAGGCCTATATATAAATATATATATATAAACATACGATTTAAAACAAATATATATATACACAATACCGCAGTTAATATTGTTTACTTGATGACGAGGTGGTCAGGTGTGTTTTACGATAATAATTTGGTCCTCAATTATCTTTGGTTACATTTGAGTTCCAGGAGAGTGTTAAATAATTTGTAATGTTGAATTCTTTGTGATGAGAAATTAATATTATAACCTACATAATATCTATTATATTTTAATTAATATATATCTCAATGAATATCCTGCAAAATTGAACTGTTATTTATTTTTTCAAAACAAGGTTTTGAGATCTGCTTGAAAATAAGTTTTCCTGGCATCTCTCTGACTCAAGGTAAGCAAACATTGGACTAATAGGTTGCTGAAATTTATTGCCCTCTTTACATCTAAGCTGCCTCTTATCCCTGTCGCACAACATGTTCGCCAAATGGATTGAGATTAATAATAGATTAATGACTCTGGCACTTTTTGCTCCATCAGTACTTTTTATGCTAGGCTTTGTATTTTTTGCATATATATAATATTTTTATATATTTTGTGCACAATAAATGTATAACTCTAAAATGAATGTCATCAGTAAAAGTAGTCATGTTTGTCACAAAAAAGGGAAAGTGAAACACATTATTAACTGTTAGTTCCGTAACATGTCAAGTGATCAATTAGCTTTCTCCCTCTACAGTATTTTACCATTAGTATTTAAAATATGCCACAGACTATATAGCACATCTCTTTTCTTTGCTTCCTGTGTTTGAATATTTAATGACATAGTTAAGAGTTCAAATGCTCTGGCATTTTCACTCTACGTCTTTACACTTATTCTTCTTGTAGTGAATACAGTGAGAGGAGTTTGAAAAGATGGACTGTGACCATGAGGATGAACACGGTGGCCGGTCACCAACTGGATCGAAATCCAACTTTCGTGAAGATGAGCTGCAAAATAATTCGGTTCTTAGTGAATCAACTTCTCAACACATTGGTAAGACTTTTCTGTTCTCTTTTAATACTTCGGTATAGAGGAAAAAAAGCAACTAACAGTGTGGTTTATTTATTTCACAGAGTCTGATGTAAAAGACTTGGAATCTACTAGAACATGTCTAAAGGATAGTGAATTATCACCAACTGATGAACTTTCTGGGAAGGAAAACTTATGTCTTATTTCCCCTCTTAGCAAATCAAAACCACTAGCATTTGGTAAATATCCTTCACTCTACCATTCATAACATCCAAATAACTTTATTATTATAATCTCCATTTTTTATATATATAGATGTGCATATCAACGAAGTCCCAGCAGATGTGAAAAAGCCATTTCAGAATGTTCTGAACCCACCTGGCAGTGACATCAGCGATGCTTTTCCCGTCTGCGTTCAACTTCCTACAAACCATCTTAAAAAGTCACATATCACCGCTTATAAAACAACACGCCGTCATCGCAAAATCAGCCGGTCCTCCACCTCCACATTGAGTCGTATGAGCCTGAAAGCCCCTGTTGAAGGTAAGCAACACCTCAAATTACATTTGACTCAATGAAATGAGGGATTCAATTTTTATGACATCTAATGCATTACAGATGCTGAAATCCTCGCTAGCATGTCTGACGAGCTTTCCCTCTTCCTGTCATCTTTCATCGTAATTATGATGATAAATTGATGAGGATGCACACCAAACTTTTTTGGTGTGGTGCTGATTAGTAGTATAAAGGCCCTTAAACTTACAAAACAGGAGCAGTTTTATGATGAGCTACACTGTCAGCAAAGCTGCTTTATTTGTGGTTACCGCATCAATATTTTGTCAGTGATTCAGCCATTAATGGAATATTCTAGGTTCAATACGAGTTAAGCTCAGTCGACAGTACTTGTGTTGTAAAGTTGTTGATTACCACAAAAAATAATTTAGACTTTTCTTTAAAATAAATCAGTTTTTTACAGTTAGGTACTGTAAAGTAATTGAATAAGGCCTATTACTGTTTTAATAGCATAGCAACAAGATATAAACAGTGTGTGTTAACATGATTTTATTGTGAAAATCACTTTCCTGTGTAAAGTTATATCAATTTTAAAACTTTGTTGCTATGACAATGTAATGCTTAAAAAACTGTAAAATTATGATTTAAAGGAATAGTTCACCAAAAATGAAAATTTGCTGAAAATATACTCACCCTCAGGCTATCCAAGATGTAGATGAGTTTGTTTCTTCATCACAACAGATTTGGAGAAATGTACCATTACACTTGGTCACCAATGGATCCTCTGCAGTGAATGGGTGCCGTCAGAATTAGAGTCCAAACAGCTGACAAAAATATCACAACAATCCACAAGTAATCCACACATCTCCAGTTGATTAATTAACATCTTGTGAAGCGAAAAACTAATAGTTTGTGCGAGAAATATTTCTGTCATTAAGACATTTTAACTTTAAACCATTGCTTCATGGCCATATTGTTTTGGACTGTTTTTGCCTGTAAATGGTGCTTGATCTGAGCATATTTCTCTCTTAAATCACACTAGATTACTCTTTACTGGAGAAAGCATTATTATGGATAGAGGAAGTTAAAATCCTAATGATGGATTTGGCTGTTAGAAACAGGCAGCTTTTCACTTCACAAGATGTTAATTGATCGACTGGGTTTGTTTGGATTACTTGTGGATTTTTGTGATGTTTCCATCAGCTGTTGGGACTCTCATTCTGACGGCACCCATTCACTGCAGAGGATCCATTGGTGAACAAGTGATGCAATGCTACATTTTTCATATCTTTAGGTGAAGAAACAAACATCTACATTTTGGATGAGCTGACGGTGGGTAAATTTTAATTTTAGTTGAACTATTCCTTTAAACACCTTGCAGCTCAAATAATACACAAGATTTAACAGAATTAATGTAAGTGCTTTTACAAAATTATAAGCTGATTCATAAGGCCTCATATACTTTTAATGTAAATGCCTCACCATAACCTCAATGTGTGCTTTTTTAAAAGAAAAAGAAAAAACAGACATAAGTTGAAATATTTTTTTTGTGGTAATCAACATTATGCCACAGATGTCGACTATCTTATCTTGTATTGAATGCAGAATAAACATTTCATCTTTAAAAAAAAATCATTTTTTTTGTTGCTTTTTCCTTACACTTCTAGACCTGTGTGCATCCTTTCTGTTGGCGTGTTTGTTCTGCAAGTTTTGGGATTGCGTGCTGGCCGTTGGTGACGGATGTCAATACTGCGTGGCCTCTATCTGTTCGTCCTTCTGCTCTAACGCATGCTGTTGCGACCCTTCCTATCTGGAGGACTTTATAGATTTTTGCCCATGTTGCAGCTGCACTGAATACATGGAGGCGTGCGGCTGTAGTTGTGGAGAAAACGCCTTTGACTGCTCCATTTGCGATCACTGTCTAGAGACGACTGAGTGTCTGGAACTAAGCATGGAACTCTCTCAGCTTCTGTTTCACTAGCTGCTCATGACGTCTCACACTCATTTATATACTGCTCATGACAATCACATAAAGCTGGAATGGAATGTAGCAAATGTTATGTGCTGATTTCACAAGCATGTAAATCTGCTGGTTGATTGTGGCTGTGATACTGCACGCCTGTATTTGATACTGCATTAGAGGAATAAAATCATATGCTGTTTACATGTCACCTGAACCAGATGATATTGAAATGGTAAAAAGTTTTGTTTTAACTCATTGCAATGCTTTGTTTTAGCTCATTACAATTTGAGAGTAAATATTTGTAAAACTCTTATTTACTTTGAAAATCAACTAAATTTATTTTTATGTTCATTAACTTTTTTGTTTTTTACATATTGTCAGGGTTCTGTTGTGTGTGTCATGTGTTCCCGCCTCTTGTGTCCATATTTGGTTTGTTTCATGTCATTATGAGTTAAGTATGTTCCAGCTGTGTTTGTCTCGTTATGTGTTAATTACCCTGTGTATATTAGTCCTGTCTTTTGAGTTTGATTTCGTCTGGTCTACTCGTTACTCCCCGGTGTATCCTGTCTATGTCTGCTCTGCCCTGCCCTGCCCTGCCCTGCCCTGCCCTGCCCTGCCCTGCCCTGCCCTGATGTCTTCATTAAAGACTATTATTTGAGTTTACGTCCTCGTCTGCGTGTCCTTGTTCCTCCCTCGTGTGTGCACTGTGACACATATATACATTATATATATATATATATATATATACAGGTGCTGGTCATATAATTAGAATATCATCAAAAAGTTGATTTATTTCACTAATTCCATTCAAAAAGTGAAACTTGTATAATGTATACATTCATTCCACACAGACTGATATATTTCAAGTGTTTATTTCTTTTAATTTTGATGATTATAAGTGACAACTAATGAAAACCCCAAATTCAGTATCTCAGAAAATTAGAATATTGTGAAAAGGTTCAATATTGAAGACACCTAGTGCCACACTCTAATCAGCTAATTAACTCAAAACACCTGCAAAGGCCTTTAAATGGTCTCTCAGTCTAGTTCTGTAGGCTACAAAATCATGGGGAAGACTGCTGACTTGACAGTTGTCCAAAAGACGACCATTGACACCTTGCACAAGGAGGGCAAGACACAAAAGGTCATTGCAAAAGAGTCTGGCTGTTCACAGAGCTCTGTGTCCAAGCACATTAATAGAGAGGCGAAGGGAAGGAAAAGATGTGGTAGAAAAAAGTGTACAAGCAATAGGGATAACCGCACCCTGGAGAGGATTGTGAAACAAAACCCATTCAAAAATGTGGGGGAGATTCACAAAGAGTGGACTGCAGCTGGAGTCAGTGCTTCAAGAACCACTACGCACAGACGTATGCAAGACATGGGTTTCAGCTGTCGCATTCCTTGTGTCAAGCCACTCTTGAACAACAGACAGTGTCAGAAGCGTCTCGCCTGGGCTAAAGACAAAAAGGACTGGACTGCTGCTGAGTGGTCCAAAGTTATGTTCTCTGATGAAAGTAAATTTTGCATTTCCTTTGGAAATCAGGGTCCCAGAGTCTGGAAGAAGAGAGGAGAGGCACAGAATCCACGTTGCTTGAGGTCCAGTGTAAAGTTTCCACAGTCAGTGATGGTTTGGGGTGCCATGTCATCTGCTGGTGTTGGTCCACTGTGCTTTCTGAGGTCCAAGGTCAACACAGCCGTATACCAGGAAGTTTTAGAGCACTTCATGCTTCCTGCTGCTGACCAACTTTATGGAGATGCAGATTTAATTTTCCAACAGGACTTGGTACCTGCACACAGTGCCAAAGCTACCAGTACCTGGTTTAAGGACCATGGTATCCCTGTTCTTAATTGGCCAGCAAACTCGCCTGACCTTAACCCCATAGAAAATCTATGGGGTATTGTGAAGAGGAAGATGCGATATGCCAGACCCAACAATGCAGAAGAGCTGAAGGCCACTATCAGAGCAACCTGGGCTCTCATAACACCTGAGCAGTGCCACAGACTGATCGACTCCATGCCACGCCGCATTGCTGCAGTAATTCAGGCAAAAGGAGCCCCAACTAAGTATTGAGTGCTGTACATGCTCATACTTTTCATGTTCATACTTTTCAGTTGGCCAAGATTTCTAAAAATCCTTTCTTTGTATTGGTCTTAAGTAATATTCTAATTTTCTGAGATACTGAATTTGGGGTTTTCATTAGTTGTCAGTTATAATCATCAAAATTAAAAGAAATAAACACTTGAAATATATCAGTCTGTGTGGAATGAATGTATACATTATACAAGTTTCACTTTTTGAATGGAATTAGTGAAATAAATCAACTTTTTGATGGTATTCTAATTATATGACCAGCACCTGTATATATATATATATATATATATATATATATATATGAAAATTAATTGCTTTTATTGGCTAATTTTCTTATGCAACAAATGCATGATATGATTTGGCAATGTGAGATTGCATTATACTAAACATGTTATATTCTGTCCTTGAATTAAAAATATAAAACAGCTGTCTTCATTTTTTTTTTAAAGCTCCTTTGTGTGAAATGGATATGAGTCAATGTATATGAAGAGTTTATTTGCAAAAACGGATAACTCCCATTTCATTAATTTTCATAAATCATATTTTTCTTGTGTTAGTTAGCTGTAGTTTTTAGTTATTATTTAATCAAAACAACCCAACTGCAGTTTGATTGATATTAATTGGAATGCAGGATAAAAAAAAATTGCAAATTAAATCTTCATATGTATACTGTATGTAAGTCAGTGTATATGTAAGTACTAAATTTGTTTACCTAGATCATTTGCACATCAAATCTAGCACATTAAATTAATTTTGAGATGATACTGGAAGTGAATATGCAAATGGAAAACACTGAAAAACAGGTTTAAATAATGTCAATGACATTTGATTTTTTTCTCATCAGTTTATTTTAGCCAATTAAAGGCCACCAACACACAGGAAAATCCTGTGAAATCCTTATGTGCTGTGAAAAAAACTTGTTTACAAAAAAGAACAACATCTTCCCTTTAATTGAATACAGATGTAATGAAAGTAAAGGCAATGACACACACCAGCAACAGAACAATAACTGGAAATTTAGTTTTAATGAGTGGAAATATGTCTTAAGACACACATTAATGCTTATTTCTAAGGACTGTACTGTCAGCAAATGAGACAAAAATATTATTGCTGTGTGACTTCACATAATTAAATCATATCAAACTTACGCCCATTCCGTGCCCGTGACAGAAAAAAGGGAAACTGCATAAACACATTTACATTCAAGTTTTTAAATATATTTTACAAGTCTGCATTTATCTTTGAATCATATAGTTTTATATATTATACATTCATTTGAATTGCTGCAGTATTAATATAGAACAACTTTTAAACATTTCAAGACTCATTTGTATAAATTTTTCTATATTTACAAACCAAAAAAAATGACTTTTGTTCCTTTATGCTAAAGGCACAGTTTGATCAGAGAGGAAACTTCATTTGGCTTTTAGCGGCAGTACTCTTAATGTCATATTTCTGAGCACAATACAGATTTGCAAGTTCATTTTCATAACATTTACATTCGCAGGTAAGTGTGTATTTAGCTGCATCTAACAAATTGCTGATTTAGATCTACTGGTTAAAAAAAGCACTTTAGGCAGAGGTAGCTTGTAACATTTTATACCTGAAAAGCTATTTGTGCATGATGTTTATGTGGCTTGTTTCCTAATATCATCCTAAAAATCAGTAATACTTTATGCAAAATTCATTAACACTAGTTAATGTGTTAGGTATCATGAATGCATAAATCAACATAAATCAATCTAGGTTAAATATTAATTTATAAATATACTACTACATTGTTAACATTAGTCCATAACTACATTTTACATTTTTAGAATGTATTACAATATTTTTTAAATGAATTAGTACATGTAGAAATTAATTTCTAGTAAAACTAAAAAATATTTTATGTTTTTCATGATACCCGATGTATTAAGTAATGCTACTGAATTAACTGAAGATACGAATTTACCTTATTGTAAAGTGTTACCAAAAATTATGTATGAGCACCTGCACCATCACACATTTGTTTAGCAATGTAACATTGAAGGTCAAACTTACGAACAATAAAAGGAAGTGTTGTAAACTAACAAATAAAATGTAGAAATTTCAAACCAGTTATTAGTAAATATGCAAGTACTTGGCTGAAAGTAAAGCCAGCAAAGAGTGTTAAAAAATAAAAGTTTCTCATATATGCAGAACTATTGCTTGAACATTTTCAACATAATATGAATAATGAGTTCATGCTATTAAACAACTCGGAAACATCCCTTTGGTGCGCTAAATGACTACTCACACCACACTCCAAAATCATATATATATGATTTGCACTTGCATGCTCTGAATGCAGAGTCTAAAAACACATATCTAAAACAATAATAAACATCACATGATTTACCCATAGAGCAACACAGCTATGCATAGAAAGGCTAAAATATCCTAAACTTTAGCTACAAAAAGGCTAATTGTTTTGGGTGTGTTTTGAATTTGGGATCACTGACTGCCTACAAAACTGTGTTATACTATAGTTAATTTTTTTTTTTTTCAAAATTAACTGATATATAGACATATACAGCACAACACACGTGGAGTGTTTCCAGGGATAGTCCACCAAACAATTTGGCATTTCTGGAGAACACAAAAGAAGATATTTTGAAGAAAGTCGGTAACCAATCAGCTTTGTTAACCACCGAGTTCATTTCTCAAAATATCTTCTTTCAAGTTCCACAGAAGAAAGAAAGTCATACAGGTTTGGAACAACATGAATTTTCATTTTTGGGTGAACGATCTCTTTCAAAACATCCCATGGCATCCCACATGAGAAAAAGCACAGAAACATACATTTAGTAGTCAGTTCGGTCACAAGTCATCCTCCATGGTCACGCTACTCCTGCGGCTGCTGGCTCCTGGGGACATCTGGGAGAAGAACGTATCTGAAGGCCTGCCGGTGGGCATTGTGCAGCCATCATCCATCAGAATGTCACTAAAACCCACGTCAGGGTAAAGATCAGAGGCCGAAGGGTCGTCCAGCTCCGCAAAGCTAAACGTATCCAGATTGAGAGGGCCGCTTACTGCTGCAGCAGCTGGAGAGCTGGAGGAAGGTACTGTGAGGAACGGAGAAGTCTGTGTCATGACTCCATCCATGCTGAGGTGGCTCTGAGGTTGGCCTTCCCCAGAGCCAGGCTGCAAGGACTGGTTTCCTTGAAGTAGCTGTTGCTGAAGGAAGGAAGCGTCTGCGCTCAGGCCTTGAGACATAGTGGTGGAGAGTCCATGATGACCAGCTTGCATCTCTAACTCCTGTGTGCAACAAACAGCAGGGGGTGTTGGAGTCCATCTTTTTACAGGATATCACATTGTTCCGTTTTCTAGACTATGTACTGTATTTACATTCACATGTACGTTGATGGCGTGTTCATGCCATCCTGCAGGTGAAGTATAATGGAAAATTAGTAAATATTGACAATTTAGAGGAGGAAGTGAAAAGATTAGTATGGGATGATGTGTTTTTGGGTAGACAGGAACGCGAACACCCGTGTTTGGACTTTGTACTGTAATTCAAAATTACTGTTGATCATATACCTGTATGCGGAGCAGCAGGGCCTGGTTGGATTGCTCCAGTTTCTTCTGCCTCATCTCAATCTCTTTGGCCCTCTGTTGCTCTTTCTGAAGTTTTCTTATATAATCAACAGAAGACTTCAAAATGGTTCCCTTGTTCCAGCGCATCTCCCTGCAATTTTAACCAGACAAGACATAAATAGTATGCAAAAACAGTAACATGGTGAAATATCATAATTTTAAAAAACAATGTTCTTGTTTTAATGTATTTTAAAAAGTAACATTAATTGTAACATTATAAATGCATCATTTGTAACATTATACATACCTTTACTGTCAATTTTGATCATTTTAATGCATCCTTACTGAATAAAAGCATTCATTTCTTTCTGAAAATAAAGACTGACCCAAACTTTTGAACTTTTTAAAATTTTAAAACAAAATAGTGCCATAAAGCTTAAAGTTTCAAGGAAAGAAACTTACGGATCATTGGATTTGGGTATCATAGCTCCTAACTCCTTTATTCTGTCATTTATGTTGAATCTTCTCCGCCGTTCAACTGCACAAAGCAAAACACTTATTGAGACCAAGCCATGCAATGACACAGTATACAAGCAATATATTACCAGAGCGTGAGTCTTTTGAACTCACTGAGATTGTGATTATCTTTCTTTTGCCTCTCCTTCATGAAGGCTCTGGCATCTGTGTCTGAAAATAAACAGCTGTTATAACTACCACACAACAAACAACTCAAACAAATGAAATACAGAAGCTGGTCTGAGTAAATCATTACCAGTTAATTCCCTTTTAATATTAGGCAGATCTGCTGGACAAGAATTGCTGACGGTGATGGTGGGGGTCGTCATGCCAGGACTGTTGTAGACATCCAGAAGGTTGCCTGGAAGCTAAGATAATAAAATGGAGGAGAAAATGAATAAAATGAATCTTCAAAACATTGAACTGCTGCACCAGGATATGGTGATCACATCAGCCTAAAACATTGTTTAATTAAATATCACTTTACCATCAAATATACTATTCAAGCACCTGACTATAAATAAACTTTACAAAAATATGTGACTATATTATTACATGAAATTCAATTACTGAATTTTTCATAATATTCACAGAGATGCAAAAAAAAAAAAAAAAAAACTTGCAGACAAATTATTATAGTTAACATTATTATTAACTAAAATAACTTTAATTATGCAACTTCACTAATGTAAATATTCCTTATACATTACAATGAAATATATTACAAATAAATTACAATAAAAACGTTATTTTAGTTTGAAACAGCAGCGATTCTAGATGGAATTCTTTAAGAATAAAGGCTAATAAATTCAAGAATGAGATTTTACCTTCCTTTTCTTTTCATGCTCCCGCAATAAAACTAAAATCCTCATTTTAAGTCAATTCACTTTTACTCCTTCCTCCATAAAAAAATAACAAAGTTAAATCCTCCATCAGCTATTTCCGAAGTTCTTTCTATCCCGTGCATCCTCTGTACACTCCGTTTACAGTCCTTTTTGTGCCCTCCCTGATGATTCCTGCCTGGCAGGTGTTAGTAAAGTGTTAGAAGTGAATGTTTATGTCGATTGCTGAGGAGCCTCCTCATTTATCATCTCCCTCATGCGTGCAGTGGTTAGCACTCACTCTTAAGAGGGGTGGGGACATTTACGTTTAGGAAATAATCTCTCTGTAGCTTTCAAAATGGTTTGTGTTGGTTTACCACAAATACAGCTGCGGTTCAAAGAGGCTTTTATTCAGAACATTGCCGTAATGTTATGGAAGTATTCATCAATAATGAAGACGATCGCTTAGCTTACCGTGTTTGGGAGTTGCAGGCCAGAATCTATCAGTGACATGATGTCATCATTGAAGCTGGATTCAAGGCTGATAATGTCGTCGATTACATCATCCATCTGAGGAGATGCAATCAAGTTTTAGAGTGAGTACTGTCAAATAAGCGTGTTGCGTATCTAATCACATAATTAAACAAACTGGGTTATAAACGTGTATGTATTTGGGGAACCAATGATCAAGTGTGTGTTCTATGGGCGATCTAAAGCAGAAGTGCTGTATGGTGTGAAAGAGAGGAGCAAATATAATTAAGCCGCTGGTGTGGTATTTTGCAGTACATTGAGACACAAAGTTAGTGAGAGGGCAAGTGGAAGAGGGAAAGGTAAGCATGTTCACCTACTAAAATAAGGTTCTATTTTTAACATTACTTAATTACATTAGTTAACATGAACTCACAATGAAAATACTAGTAAACCATTTCTTAATCTTCCTAACTTCTGTTAGGAAGAATATGAATGTACATTTCAGCAGAAATAAGTAAAAAAAACAGGAAAAAGTGGAAAAGCCTCCATTAGTATATTTCTCAGCTGGTGAGCAGATATGTTTTATAGGGTCGCAGACAGTGTTAAAAATGCAAAATGAACATAATAAAATTTAACTACACAACATATAATTGTGCATTTTAGGAGAGTAAAATAGGCTTAGGAACTTTAAGGGAGGAAAAAACACTTCCGCTGTATTTCTGTGTAAATCCACTGTATATTTTTAAAGACATTTTTGTTTACTGTTGTGTAATAAACAATGCTGATGCTGTTTTTGGTCGTCATTTAATATCCAGTATAAAAATATAAAAAATACTACTTTCGATTTAAGCTTTCCAAACCTGAGAAAAAAAGTGATAAAGGCCTGTTTGCACAAACTATGATAACTATAACAATAACTAATACTATAACTAGAAAGTTTTAACAATAGTAGAATTTGAAGTCCACAAAACAAGTATAAAGCCACGTTCCCACCAATAACAATAACTATAAAGGTAACAATATTAGCGTCCACACCAGCGAACGATATCGTCTGTTTATTCTTGGCACACAATCATCTGCCGCTTTAAATTCTCCAGCTCATGATAGCAGGATGGATTCTGATTGGGTGTCAGTGTTTGTATCGTTCATCAGCTGGAAAAAAAATCATTCTGAAAGTGATTCCAACGATATCGTTTCTCTGTGCCTTTATCATTATAGCTGTGGTGTGGACTCTGCTATTCTTTAATATTGAAAATGATTTTTAGAACTATATCTTTATAGTTCTCGTGCTTGGTGTGAACGGGGCTTAACAACAATGACTTACAAAAACAATATATTTTTCACTATTTTTTTCTAGTTGATGAACAATAAAAACTTTGAATCCACTTGGCGTTAAAGAGCTAAAGCATTAAAACTAGCAGACGACATAGCTGCAATAGAATGTTATTTTGCGTTTGGGTGGACGCTAATGCAGTTTTCATTCTTGGTGTTAACTGGCCTTTAAGCAACTTCTACATTTGAATGAGATGATCAGTACATAGTGTATATTTAGATGTGCTATACCTCTTCTTTATTGGAGCCCAGGTTAAGATGTGCCATTGGACTGTTGGGAGCACTGCTTGCAGAAGGGTACCTCCCCGGAGCAGAATTTGACTGTGGAACGGTGGATACACCGAGAGTTTGTGTGGCAACTTTATTTCCTAGCGTGGTGGACAAGTACTGCTTCACTTGCTGCCTCTGGGCCTGCTGGATGTGGTATTTAGTTGGGTTTTCAAGATGAGTTTGCACCTACAGCAAAGTAAAAACAGTGGCTCAATGGTCACGTAAAGACGTCAGACTAATGCAGCAAATGTGTCTGCAGTGTGAAAGTATTTAAAACTGTCAGAGAAAGACGCAAAAAACATTACAAGCACGAAGCACAGACAGCGAGAGACTGTTTAGCGCTGCATCTCATGTCTCCGATGAGAAGAGGAAGGGGTGGTTGATGCTGATTACTGTGATGATTGAAATCGCGAAATGGCCTCAACCGATTAGTAAATATAAACTGCAGAATGTTATGTTTTCAAATACACGCACTTATTCAAACAGCGCTGAGCGAGCTCGCGGCGCCAGGGTTCGAAGTCCAAAGCGCGAGAAAAATCTGCGCTAAAACACTGTCTGTTACTCGTAATTTGCTCAGTAACATTTTTAGAATTTTTTTAAAGGCATGTGACAATGTGATACGTGCGACAAACACCTTCCCAAATTTGTAATGAGAATCATTTAAATATCTGCTGCTGTTGTCAACAAAAAGAAGCACTAAGATCTTCCTGCTGGGTTTCTGACAAAATAAAATCTAAGAAAAACTCCATCAACATTCATAAATGTTAGTATTGAAATTTTACTGTTGTTCT
Source organism: Aspiorhynchus laticeps (assembly GCA_023376895.1). Taxonomy (NCBI): domain Eukaryota; kingdom Metazoa; phylum Chordata; class Actinopteri; order Cypriniformes; family Cyprinidae; genus Aspiorhynchus; species Aspiorhynchus laticeps. Next base: position 21,596,619 of record CM041810.1, on the reverse strand, counting down.
GTAATATAAAATAAAAAATAAGACAATAATAATTACCCTACAACAGCTATACATTTATTATAACATTCACACAGTGTCCAAATTGGGATCTGTAATATATTCTAATGTATTAAAAGAAGTCTCTTCTGCTCAGCAAGGCTGCAATTATTTGTACAGAAAAAAAGACATGCCTGATTCAAGAAGGGGGTCCCAAAAATGGCCCAAAAATATTATTTTAGTAACTTATTAATTTTAAGTTAAATTGTGCTTTGTTGGTATAATGTCTGATAGAATGTTAAAAAATGTTCAGTGTTAAGTAAATATTTTTAAATTGTTGTTTTGTAATTGATTTTTTTTTATTTGAAAAGCAGGACAAAACAGTAAAAAGCACATTTTGTCTATTTAATTTATGCAATGGTGAAAAAAAAAATGCAAAATAGGCCTACATGGGGAAAAAACAGCGAAAAACTGCGTTCAGTACTCGGCCTTCGGTCCAGTGTTTCATTTTGTTCGGCTTCGGCCAACAATTTTCATTTCGGTGCATATAGAAATTGTCACTTTTAATTAAAAAGGGAACTTACACTTGAGACTTGTCATAACTAAGTGAGACTTGTCATAGCACTTGCATGTTGTTGCTCTTTCGTTGGTTTTGATTGCTTCTATTGTCCTCATTTGTAAATCGCTTTGGATAACAGCATCTGCTAAATTACTAAATGTAAAAGTAAATGTAGTATTATTATAATATATAATAGAACAGAATATACAGATTAAATTTTAATGCATTTTAGGTAATTTAAACAATTCTTAAAACTATTTAGAATTGTTTTCTAAAGTAGCATCTGCAAAGACAACATTAATAGCAATGAT